>WEKY01020322.1:4133-45486 GCA_013390045.1 Picathartes gymnocephalus | reverse complement strand
ATAAGGGAAAAAAAGCTACCCACCTTGCCAAAGCTGCCTTTTCCTAATACTTTGATGAAGTTGAACTCTTCAAGACCTATTCGCTTGCTCTGGGCCTGTTTGACCTCCCCATTTTCACCATTCTCCCCAGGTTTGTTAAGCTGGTTGTCTGTTGACGTTGTAGCTGTTGCTCTGTGTTCCTCTCCCCGATTGTCAAAAGATAATGCTTTCCTAATGTTGTTTTCCAGCTCTTTGATTTCTGTGGAAATGTGAGGAAAAGTTAGTTTTAACCAATCATCAGAAAACCAGCCTGTGATAGTCTGCCTCAGTGTGGGAAGGGACATTCATCATCTCTGAATGCTGTGTTTAAGAGTGTTCTGTGATTAAGAATACATATTTAGCAAACTGCTTCTCCACCTTACAGTAATCAACCAAACCCCTGCTCTAACAGGAAGGGTGGCCTTTTAAAATGAACCTAAGAGAATGACATATCGAAAACTTGAAAGATAAGTCAGAATAGTAGCCAAATAGTTGTTCTAGTGACTTTGGGTGTTCCTGTACCACAGAGAAGTACTTTGTTTTGAATATCCCTATCTTCCTGTAGCACTTACTCATCTTCCTGCTTAAGTATTTTAGAGCTGTGTCTTCAAAAGTTCAAAGGATAGTTGGGCGTCCCAGTCCTTGAAGTCAACATGAATGGATCATCTTATTCAGCTCCAGCTGTTATCAGACGCCTGCCAATAAAGTGTTTGGCCACTTCCTAGTGCTGCTTCAAGCAGCAATCGTGTAGATCTGCTAGATGGTTCTGAAGTTTTCTCAATGTTAAATACAGAATCCTGGTGACTAACAGTCCTCAGGATCTGCCCTAAGCTCCAGCATGGTCCTTATGCCTGATGGCCTTGGAAGCAACAATTTTATTGGGCAGCTACAAAGGTCACATTATAGAGAGAATTTAGCCAAATTCTTTGTTCTTATTTTAAACAAAACATCAGATACTTTAAAAATTATGATTTTTATGAAAACAATGTCTGTGAAATCAAAAGGTTGACAAATTTAAATTAGTTGTGGATTCAGAGATCACAGACTTCTGATTTTTAAAAACAATTAGATAAGACTCAAAAAATGCTGCTGACATACACATTCTGTCAATCAGCTGTCCAGTTCAATGAAATCAGAAGAAGCTTCTAGAGACCACATAGAAATGCTAGCATAGCCTGTCTGGATGGAAGATTTTATTATTACAAATGTTCAACATGGAATTACAAGTAGGCAATTTTATCTCAAAAACTTATTAATAGACAGATTTTCAGGTAAATAAAGGCTCTCTCTCAAGTTCTGTGTTACTATTTTAAAAATTCTCCACTCTTACAATAGAATATATAAACTACTTCTGTAAATATATTTTGTTGACAAGGACCCATGTAGTAAACTTAGCAACATCTTAAGATGGCTGTTTTATAATTTTCCCTTTAAAAGCCACTTAATTTCACTGATTTAAATTAAATGAGAAGCAGGCCTTTTTTAAAAAGATTTTACAGTTCATAACTTTAAATGCTTCAATTTCTGGTGAGTAACTACTTTGTTGATTTGCATCTACAGAGGCTGGTGCTCATAGATTTTATTACTCCAGGAAAACATGTGACAAAATATGTTAGATCTGAAATAAAAAGATTTGTTTGACCTTGATCACATGGAGATGTCGGTGCTGATTTCGACCTATCTTCTTCTGATGATGCACATCCCGGAACTGGTGGTTGAGTCTCTGCACCTGCAATTAGCTAAGAACAATTCCAAAAGGGTACTCAGCTGTGAGATTTTACTGTGGCATGAGGACATTTAATTCCACAACTTTAGCTCAAAAGTAGAAGTGAAGATCTGCCCCTGTGGATTTTCACTGGCAGAACCTCGTTTGGCATCACACGGAATGGAAGCCATAATATAAACAGAGAAAACAGGCAACTGAAAGAAAAACAGGTTCTTAAGGTGAAATAAATGTAGTGTACACACCCAGTGAGTAGGAAAGTTTTGAAAAGCCACCATGAGTCTGTATTCAAATTTATCCAGTCAATACCTTTAACTACAACATGTATCAGCAAGCACTGCAAACCACCTCAAGCAGTAACAACATGACACCACCTTTTCCCAGGAGTGTCAGATCAATTAATTCTTTCTCGAGTTTCCTACGTTTCTGTAACATTTTAAAACAGCATACAGGGGATCCCAGTGTGCAATAAGCAGGAAAATGAACAGAAGCAATTTTCAATGTTTAAAGAAATTATGGCACAAATAGTCTATTTCTGTGAGACCAATGGGTCTGTTGTGACAATCATGCAAATAGAGATACAAAGTGTGGGCTCATTCTCATCCAGGATACACATCATCACTCAGGTATAACTCCATCACTTGGGGTGACCTATGCTTTTTGTTTCTAGAACAGCCTGGTTCTTCCTATAAAAGGCATGAAAACTCCAGACCGTCATCTGGAAAACAGCTCCTCTTCATGAGAATCAGCATATTGCTTGTTTATCAACATTTACAGCACTATGGAGTAGTGCTGCCTGCCAATCAATCAATCAATTATCTGATGCCAATTCTGAGCCATAACAGGCATTTATGTTTTTAACTATTGCCAGACATTGTGTCTCTGTCAAATTTCCTTCCACAAAATTAAAAAGGGGAAATCCTTTCAGCAATCATAAACTTGAGATCTGCAACATTGTCCCAGGTCAAAATAAATTTCATATCAAAGTTCAGAATAGACAATTTACACTTGTAAAACAAAACTCAAAGCCCTAGGTCTCTACTGACTAATAAAAAAATTATTGTGCCAATCATTTGAGTAGGACTGAACCCCAAATAACAAGGTTAAAATACAGTCATACTTATCTCATTTTTTTAATGCAACAATCCATAGTAAAATTACCTTTTTCCTCCTCTGCCCACTATTAGTGATCTTATCGGGAGTGACTCCAAGATCTGCAAGAACTTTAGCTATGCCTCTAGCATCCACTCCACAGTTTGGTGCCACATTGGTTTCACAGCGTCGATGTACATTCATCTTGCAAACTGCAATGAAATATAAAGTAAACTAAATACTATCTCAGCATGCATTTGCCTTACCTAAATCAGGGCTTATTGGACCTACCAATAACTTTTTCAAATACATGCAATCTCAGTAGGAAAATACTTACCTGGATTTGAAGGTATATTTCAATGCTAATATAAAGTTATTAAGCTGATTATCATTCTCCTGATATAAGAATGTAGAATAGTCTTTTCATACAGTACCCAGAACAGACACAGGAACAAATGAAACTATCGAATGATCCTGTAACTCTTAAATGAATTAGAATTAGAAGAAAAGTCCTTCAGAGCTTGGATTTTAACAGTCCGCTACAGAAAGCACAACATTAAATCCTTACATATTATTGCTTCTTACTCTCTTTTACTGAAGTAGATTAACTTCTAATAGTAGGCAGCCATAAAACCGACAGTGCTTTAATAAAAATTAAGGGTTAAACATCTACTTTATTTAAATGGCAATCCTACTAAGCTCTTTCTCCTAAATCTCCTAAAACTATTATATTATTATGAGGAGGAGAAAAACAAGGTTACTTTGCTTCCAGATTATGGGGCAGAGGCAAGAAAACAGCTCCTTTAAAACTCATGGAGCATGGATTTGTTAGGAGGAGATGACATATTTTATCTGAGACTTCAGTGCCCTCTTGTGGAGCAAGGCATAAAGAGAGCACAGCTGCATAATTAAATGCTAGATTAATATTCAATTGTTCAAATTCCTAACTTCTTTACTTTTTAGAGAAAAGGAAATTAAAAAAATGTATTCATAAAGTTAAATTACATTGTATTTTTCATCAACAAAGCTTTCACTGTACAACTCCTAAAGAAAAAAAAAGAAAGACACATTTGCCTCTGAGACTATACCCAGGCACTCTATCTGGCCATAACCATGTACTTCAGAAAGCTGGTGCCTTTCCTTTTTAAGTATGTTTCAGCTCACAAGAAGAGCAAAAAGAAATTGGTAAACATGGTATTTTCAATGAATGTATATTCAGTGACAAAACCTCAGCAACAGGTAAAATGTTTGAGCTATGATCCATAAAAATGGACATCAAGGAGCCAAATTACTTGAAATAGCAGGAAGATTTTGTACTTTTGTCCAACTTCATGAACACATTTTGTAAAAAGATGCACAGGAATAACCAGTAGAAAAAACCTGAAGAAGAATAAATCTTTGTTATACACTTCTCGCACCAGTCAAGGAAGTACATCTCTGAAGAAGGGAGTCACTCAGCACTTGCTAAAGAGAAAAAAACAAGCCCAGAGAAAATGGCATTTCCAGCTCAGGTGAGTTCTAGATTCATGCAGACAACACTGCGTTTTTATAGGCAATAATTTTATTAATATAGAGAAAGCAACATAGGCTTTCTGCACTATTGTTTCTATGCATCTGCTACACAGTATGAGAAATAACAGTTAAGAGCAAATGAACAGTATAGTACTTGAGTTAGAATATGAAAAAGAACTCATATATTGGGTAGAGAGATACTATAGCTCTGGTTAAAAAACAAAGAGTAAAAAGCCCAGATTTAATTGAAAAGTCTTCACTGAATGTATCTCCACCATAGTTAAGATAGTATTTGAGCAAAATCTTCAATAGCTGCAAAGCAATAGCATTTAGAGCCTAACACTTCCTCACTGGTGATTCCAGCTAGTGAACTAGCTTCACTAGCTTCACTTTGTTGTGAAAGAAATTTCTTCTTTCCCTTGCTGCTCAGCAGCTTGTGACATGAAACATCAGGATTGACCTTCACCTATAATTATGTGTCATCCTAAATACTGCAAAGGATGTATTTTATAGATAACATATTTTTATATATATGTGTGTGTGACTTCACGTTTCTGCTGTTGAGAGGTGTACATAACATGATTTTTGCATTCATAAAGATGGACCTATCTGTAGGCATAACAAAATGAAAATGCTTATCATTCCACTAGGCACTACTTCCTAAGAACCTGATAATAATTTCCTTCATGACATCACTTCTTTCCAACCATTAACTGAAGAATTTTATTAATTATTTCTGAGATATTACTTTACTTTGCTATTGTTTGTACTGTTTTCTCACCCATTAAATAGATCTGCTTGAAACAATGAGATATGGAACCAAACATTTTTGACAACTAAAATGACATGAATGTACCTTCCAGCTATATTTTCACATACAGTTCCTGTACAGAGTATATAGTCTTTAAGTGGCAGAACATAATGAATCCTTTATTTTCTGGAATAGAGGGGCTAAGCAGACCATCACAAAGGATGATTTAGCTGGATATCAGAATATCTCATATTCTGGATATGGTCACACAGGACTGGATCTACCTACTCTAGCCAACACATAATAGCAATTTTTGAAGACGGTATTAAAGGGAAAAGTAGCTGGAATACTGATATTTAAAAAGTCTAACAAACCTGAAAACACAAAAGGCATATAAACCAAAGGCATGTAGATTGTCATGCTCATCATTTTCTGTTAACTTCTAATATCCTATGTGGCAATAAACCTACAGAGGAGTGAGTGCAAAATGTGTTTCTTAACATCTGACTCTACATCTGTTACTGACTGGTGCTGCCAACAGGGTAAAGGACCATGTTCTAAACATGATGGAAATCCTTACATTGCTTCACTACTTATTTCCTATTTATTTCTGTACACGCTGATATAGTAACTTGAAGTCTTTCCAAGTCTACAAGTCACTCACAAAGAAAAAGAAAAGCTCTGTAGTGGTGTCTTACCTTTGCATTGTAAACCTTGTCTCAAAAGACCCCAGAGCAATGAACCACAGTGGTCACAGAAGGTGGGCACTTTGTAATTGTGAATGCTGAACTTGTGAGGCATGTTGACACTGAAACGCTGGGATCCCACTTGCTGAAAAAGGACAGCACAGCATATTTCATTTTAATTAATTTCTTTGCAATCGGTGTATGCTGGGGCCCTGTTGCATTTTGAAACCACACAGAATTCAAATGAGATTAAACAGGTCTATGCTCACATGATGACCATTGCATTACATATGCTCCGACCCCAGAGTTCTTTTCTTTACTTTATCTGGGGAAAAGAGGGGGAAGGGCTGCTGTTGTCCAAGAGATAAAGACTAAAGTCTACTTCCTAGTACTTTGGGAAAAACAAATACACAGTTATCAGGAAAGATCTCTAATGTGAAAGGCAAGGAAGTCACTCCCAATTGTTTTAGGAGCAGGAGGCCAAACTAATACAGAACTAGAAAAAGAAATATGTCATAAACCCTTTTACCTTTTCATATCCCATTCTTCTTTGGATTATGGTAATGACAATGATAACCTGTTGTGTTCAGGGATTCCAAGGTGTGATCACTTACTAATTAAATGATGTCACTGATAAGTTTTCATAGTAGCCATTGCATTGCAGGAGATTTATTTTTATGTTTTTCCTTTCCTTTTCTATTACTGCTGGCTTTTCTCCAGTGATCTAGTACCCCTTCTAAACAATGAGTGTATCAGCAAAGTATGCAAGTCTCCACCAGTCTGGAGCCTGGGAATATAAACCTGCACAAGATTTTGTATATTCCTGTGAGTACTCCACAAAACTAGCACTAGCCCAACACAGTCCTTTATCACAATTGTATGCATGTGATTATATTTTGGATGTAAAATACTAGTTGCGAACCAGGTATTACAGAATGGTTCCAGTAAGGAAAATGCTAGTGAATTGCACAGGAAAAATGAGAAAATGAGTTAATGCCTCAAACTCATGTTGAAGTTGAAAGAATAGATTAAAACTGCCCTGTTACATACAACTCTGATTTGTAACTTAAAGCTAGGCTTTTTCAATCATACGAATGTAGGTTTTTAACAAATAAAATTAAAAAGTGTAGTTTTTCTGTGTGGCCAAGGAATTGTGATCACCCAAAGACCACCTCACATAATCCTGTGGTGAAAGACAACAGGCCCTTGCTGTTGCACAAAACAACAGGACAATGACCATACATTTGCTTTTCTGTTGAAGCACAAACCAAAAATTTCTGTGTAAGAAAAAGCATTCACTGTTTATACTCAAGAGCTAAAACGATTTAAAAAAACATAACTACATTTTGACAGTTTGGATGCAGTCTTTGTTGAGGTGAGACTTTGCAAGCAAATTCTGGTCAGTCTTTTATGTTGGTGCCAGATACCCAGCCGAGCATCCCAGATCTCCTATCAGGTGCTGAAGGCTCAGCCACACAAAATGCAGCCAGGGGAATGAGGGATTCCAGCCGGCTTCTTCTGAATTAAACTGACAAGACTTGTATTAACTCAGAAATGGAGAAAGAATGTTAAAAATGAAAAGGAGTGGAAAGAGCTCTCTGAAACTTTGAGCTCAGATGTTATAGAATGTATACCAATTAGAAATAAATTTCTGAATAATTCCCACGTAAATGAAATTTTGATAGCAATCTAGCATTCCAAAGTAAATGCTACAACACAAAATGACCAGAAGGGCACAAAAATAGATGTCTGTAGCATCTATTGGCTAAACAGAGGAGATGATACTATTTTGAACAGATCAAAGACAGAATTTTATCTAGAAAAATTAATTTATAAACATTTACCTCATCGTGAGTTTCCTGTTTTTTTAAGCCAGCACACTTTGTTATTATAAGTTCATGGCATCTCTTGTGAACTACACAAGTGCAAACTAGAAAGACAAAAACAGATAAAAGAATGAGTTGTCATGAAGATTAATTTTAAAGCAGAAGTCTGATTTCAGAAGACTAGAAGCACTGGGACTTGAAAACGTGCAAGTGACTGGTGGTGATTTGGTGAGTCCTATGAAATAAGCTGGTTTACAAAGACAGAAGATAATGGACTTTCAAAAAACCAAAGAATTTTAACTAAAGCATATCTGCCAAATATCTCATCTGAAAAACTACAAATTACCTTCTGAAACGTTAACTGCAATTTTTCTCAATTTTTACATATGTGAATTATTTATCTGATGAAGTCCATGATCTCCACATTACATGAGACAATGGCAAAAACAATTCCTCTCTAAAGAACTTCCAAAGGAAAACAAAGATAACTCATTGTAAAAGTCAAAAGAATAGGAAAAAAAAGCAGTCAAACATTCTTTCTGTAACACATTATCATAAGTTGATAGCAGTAAAAGGTTTCAGGAGGCAAAAATGTTTTACCAATATACATCATGATTACTTAATCAATGAATAATATTTGCAGATATGACAGATAAGATTAACAATTACTAGGTCTATCATACTGTAAAATTCAAGGTCATTAAACAAAGTGAAAACCCTCATAGTGAAGTAATTAATTTCACTTTCGCCAGTTTTGGTCATTGTTGTAAGAAAAAAACATTAAATGAGAAGTCAAGGTACCTCTCCAGTGCATTAATACAGTAATTCTTATTATAGCATGTAAAGCTCTATTAAAAAATGGCATTTAGTTATTTACAATGAGACTTCATCAAGTCTTTTGTAACTGAAAAATCATCACTAACTTGATGGTTTCTACTTGTTAGATGAGAATTAAGTACTAACACATCATCCCAAGAGGAGACTGCATAAAGAAGTAGGAGTACAAGAAATTGAGTTGAAAAATGGGAGATGAAAATGAAGCACTTGTGCAGTCTTTGCTATAACCTTCTCTAATGATGACCTCTATAATTATCTCATCTATTTAAATTATAGTCTTAGCAATTACCTGGAATTTTTAAACACAGAATCTTAAGCAGAATAAAGAGCTCTCAATTTTAAAATGCAAGACTTGAAAAATGAAGAAGCCAACATCTGCAGATATGGTTCCCTACATTATATCCATACTTTAAAAGGTATCTGGAATCTGATGTTCAGGGCAGTTAGCTGAGCTCCTACTTCATATATGATGCTTAAGACCAACAGTTTTGAAAAAAAATTACTGTGACTTGGTGCAGAGATTGTATACTGGTTGAGACAAATTTATTCTGATCATCATGTGCTAAATTCTTAGCACCGTACATATAAAATGCCTGATAAAAGTTTTTTATTACTTATATAACATAATTAATATATTTAAACTGTCCTTATGTAGATTTTCTCTTACCTTGACACTGGTATCCCTGTTTTCCTATTACACCCCTGAAAAATAATAAAGTGCTTTATAAAATGAAGAGGAAATATTTTTTAAAAATGAAAACATTTTTTCCCTCCCTTTACTAGACAAGCATATGTTTAAAGAAAATCTTCGCATAACCAATCATCTGATAATTGCATGCCTAGACTGAGACCTGTTCAAAGTAGGAACATTTCAGCTGCTGAGAGGTAACAGGACGGATGACAGACCATGAAGGCAGTCAAAAGTACAGCCATATTTACTACGGTGAAACAAATAAAGCCAAAGGGTGCATGGAAAGGGGACAAAGTGGTAAATCATCATCAAGTAGACCTCTAAACAGACAGAAGATTGCATTTGTCAATACTGCTTGAAATCACATTAGGCAACATAAAGCCTAACCCCCAGGCACTTTTTAGAGAAATGCAGTTGAGTTCATGCATATTTCCCACCATTTTACATTAAGAAAGACTGATTCATTACACACTTCTAAGAAATATTTACTGTGGATCACATCAGATCTTATGTGTAAATCAGTATCTCTAGGTCACTTTGGAAAACATCAGGAGTTGCTGAAAAATAACTGAAACCGAATCCCTTCACCACTTCTCCCTATCTGAAAATTGCAAATAATCAAAACTAATGTAAATAATTTCTAAAAGGGAGTTCTTGATGTACACTGTAATAATGAAGACCCTGTACACTAAGCACTGAGATCTCTGTGTCATTAGAAGTATAATATACCCGTATTCCATTAAACTTCACTAGGGTGAACAGGACCTTTGCATTTCTTAGAAGGAAGATGGTGATTCTTAATCATGTAACAAAGAATTCTGTCATTGTGACAAAATGTAGAGGTCTAATATTAAGTCTAAATACACTTAGGCACACACGTAACACTAGACTGGCTGTCTTTTAGTGTGCATTAGATAGGGAAATATGGAACTTGGTGGCTCAAAGGAGAAAAACCACGAACACAACCAATTCTAGTATTTGTGACGGGAGTTTAACAGCCTTCGATTATCATCTGCGACACTGCTGACAGGTTAACGTCAAAACAAAGAGGAGAAGAACTACTGCTCTATACCATTTTCACTTCAGCAGAACAGGAAGGCATGCTAACTCCCCTGCTCAAAGTTGCAAAGAAAGCAAAGCCAAAGTTACTCCATACCATATAAAGTCTCTGCAGTGCGAGCAATACGTTGGTTGTCTAAGGTAGGTGGCCATAAACTTGTGTCCATTAACCTGATGCACCCTGCGCCGCACAGCACCCTGGCGCTTCCTGGGGCGCATCCGCTCCCGGAACACGCGCTCTTCATTGTCCTTGGGTGCTGCAACACAGGGAAAAGCAATAAGCACTGGCTGTCAGAGACACAAGTATGGGGAAACTCAAATGCAGTGCACAGTTAGATATTCTCCAAAAATAAAAATAATCCTCTCTACCCAGCAGTGCAAAATAACTTCTGTAAGTTCCGGGTAATTTTTATTCATTTTTAGTATCAATTACCACAGGGCAAAGGTTTTCATTGCCTAGTACAGGAACTCCTAGTTCTTCTAAAGCTTCATCTGTAAATTCATGCAAAATTGGGATTAAGTCCTCTACACTTTATCACTATCAAGCACACTGACAACCTCTTAACAGTAATTACACAGTTAGAGTCTTGAAATGGCTCAGTCTTTCACCTCACTTGATCTTCAGGGGAAGAAAAAGATCCCAACATCCCCTGGTCCCTGAACACTCAGGAAGTGCTGTTGCAAGTGCGAGAAGACTGAGTAAAAATAAATATTATCAAGCAGAACAAAAAATTCCATCCAGAATTGACTACTTTGAAGAATTCCTGATTAAGATCTGAACTTCAGGCTCTAATAACCCACTTCGATACAATACATGCTGAGCAAAATGTTCAAGGGAAGGAAGTTGTTCTTCTTAACCAATTCCTGTTCCAATTGTACACGAGATTTAATGGTAGAGGAAGTATAAAATGAAGTTGATACATCTCAGAGTGAAAACATTTGGAAAAAAATTCTTCAGAGCGCATTGGGTATTTTTCTTAAGGTTTTTGTTTTGAAAAGTATCACTAACACCACCATAATATTCTGTATGCATTAAGCAAAAGCTGAGGATGAATCAGCAATGAAGAACAGTTCACAGTTGTTAATGAAAGACACATTTTACAAACATTCCCATAGCCACTCATGCCTTGGCAAACTAGAATATAGACTTGGAGGGGACCCTTTTCAGTCATCCAGTGCCAACTGAATCTATGCACTCAATACTTCAGTGCATATAACACTTTGATCTGTAGTTAACACTCGTCATTCTTTGAATTTCAGCTACTGTGAATCATTACAATGGCCTAAAAATACCAACTTTGGTCTGCAAGCTTTGCTGCAAGCTTTTCTGTACATGATTGAATTGTCCAAACAATAGTACAGTACCTAATAATAACACATAGAGAATTCAAAGTCTGAGAACATCTCAATGTATAAAGGTCTCAAATTCTTTTACAAACACTGGAATAAATCCTGGTTTTGAGGGTTGTAAAAATAAAATTTATTGATTAAAGAATTTCTAGAAAATTGTCTTAAAATGAACCAACGGATGGACATCTTGGGGAAAAAACAGAGCACAGATGAACAAATTGAGATTAATGTTTTCCATTGCGGAGCAAGGGTTAAACTCCACGACACCAGCAAATTTATTTACATGCAAAAGACCCTAAGCTCCACGCACATCAATGTCTCACAGAAACTTCATATTCAGAGTGAGTTTTCACCCTAAGATGACACATTTGTGGGATGGCCAGAGTGGCACTACTTTTCTGTTCTAAAGTGAGCTCTCAGTAAATAAACACTGCCTCATACACAAAGCTACTCCTTTTATTTATGCTGAAGAACAACCAAAAAGCAATGGTTGCAGGTCACCCTTCAATAAAGAGATAAGAAATACCAGATAGTTACCAATTATGCTTATTTTTATGTTGTCAATTTTGTTTATTTTTAGGTATTAAGCAAAACTCTAATGTCTAATAAACATCATAGGTCCTTAAGAGAAAGGCTGTCTTCCACAAAGAATATGTAACAAGTAGTTAAAAATCCAACCAAAGATTCATTTTTCCAGTTTCTTGAATGATTTACTGACTTTAGAAAACTGTTGGAAATCTTATAAAAGCTATTATAGAAAATATATTAACACAGACCCTCTCTTTTGGTTATCATCCAGATTGTAGACTTTGCTACAGTGTGCACAGCCTGGATATAAGAAAGTTAAAATCCAACTCTTCTGGGAAGGTTTCCCCCCAAAAATCCAGCTCTTCTGGAAAGGTTTCTCCCAGAAAATCCAACCCTTCTGGAAAGTTTCCCAAAAAGTTATCTGCTTACATGAAACAGACAAGATATTCTGACAGTGCACAATACACATTTGATATGATATTCAGTCTACAATACTGTTTGTTTCATTTTTACATCTTAAGTACAATTCGTCACAGATAAAGCACCTGTAATTTTACACAGCATGTAAAATCCTCTTCTTATTTTGGCTAATAAACAGAGTATCATGACGCTGGGGTTTTTTTGTTTGTTTTGTTTCTACCAACAGAATCTTAGAACTTTCACTGCATTTGTTTCAATTCTATATTTAATTCTTTAATGAAATTCCATTTTTCCTTTCTAATACTCACAGTTTAAATAAAACAATAAAACAGTATCTTTTTCAGAAATGCACTGACTTGAAAACAGATACAAGCAACACATCTGAAAGTATCAGATGAAATGGCAGGCCTCGATTATCAAAATCACTTCCACACACACAGCATCACTGTATGTGAGGATGCTCTAACAGCTCAGGAAAATGTAATTTTCTTGGTCTGTCTTGGATAATGCTGGAGGTCCATTAGCCAGTTGCCCCCTAACAGCAGTCCCTGCTGTCAGTCTGCTATTCCCCTTTTCTTACTGAAGACCAGCACTTGGCCAAATCCATGCACCGTGCCCTGCTTTAGAGTCGAAGTGCACAGACAAACTGCATGTTCAAGAGCAGTGAGTCTGCTTCCACCTCGCCTCTCATTACAGCCTGTGTACAATCCCCACCTCATCGGTCGGCAGCAGTTCTCATTTAGAGGGCTTGGAGCAGTGTAGGATCACAGAATCATAAAGATTGGAAAAGACCTCTAAGATCCCTTGGTCCAACCACTAACCCAGCACTGCCAAGGCCACCACTAAACTATGTCCCTAAGTGCCACATCTACATGTCTTTTAAGTATCTCCAAGGATGGTGACTTTTTCCAACCTAGACCTTCCCCGGTACAACCTGATAGCATTTCCTCTTGTTCTATCACTTGTTATTTGGGAGAAGAGACCAATACCCACATCACTCCACCCTCCTTTCAGGTAGACTTAGAGAGCAGAAAGGTCTTCTCTCAGGCTCCTTTTCTCCAAAGAAGCATCTGACATTACAGTGCATGACTGACCACTGGATGACTGGACATCAGCCTTTCATCACAGGAGATAAAGTCACAAGAGAAATTAGCTCACCCTCAAGCTTAACATTAACTTCAAGTTAACATTAAGTTCAGTCACTTATTCACTACAACCCTGCCTAAACATATAAGCAATGCTTACCCACAGTACCCAAGCAAAACACTGCTACATCTTGCACAAGACTGGATTTTAGGAAAAACCTTTTACTGAAAAGGTGTTCAGGCATTGGAACAGGCAGGCCATGAATGTGGTGGAGTCACCATTCCAGGAAGGGTTCGAAAAAACGTGTGCATATGGCACTTAAGTACATGGTTTAGTGCTGAACATGGAGGTGCTGGGTTAACAGGTGGACTTGATGACCTCACAGGTCTTTTCCAACCTTAACAATCCTGTGATTCACACTGTTGTTTTGGGCCACAGGCATAAATCAGGCAGGAACTGTCCCAGGTGACTCAGAAGCAGATGATCACATCTGTTCTGGCTCATACCCAGGGTTGTGAACCACTTATTTCTAGCAGAACTCACAATAGGATATATTTAAATAAAAATCCATTTATCTCATACTGAACAGCCACACTAAAGATGTTAATTTATCTGTCTGAAGACACCTACTTCAGAAGGGAGCTACACTGCTCTCCCCAAACATCTCTCATTTTTGTTTACAAGCAGGAAAGCAAAGATTAGTAAATGCTATCAGAAAGCAAGGAGTACTTGGGAAAACCCCCAAAGTCTGTGTGATAGAGACAAATAGTGTTTTCAATGCATTCTTTTGAAAATACTAGCATCCAGAACAAAATTGGCCTTTTAAATATATTTTTTTAAGTCTTACAGAGGTATGTATTAGGTTCTAGAAAATACCATTAGCATACTGCATGCTGTGCATTGTATTTCTGTTCTTATCAGAGGAGGTAAAATTAAGTGAATTTTCCATAGAATATTAGAAAGTTTCAATATAAACAATTTCTTCTCATGGTATTTCTACTAAATAGTCACAGAGGGTTATCGTTTCCTCAGGAAAGGCTGTTTCTTTATGTAATATACATTCTGTTCCCTGTTTTGATTTTGAGACCTTCTGTCTTCTGCACTATTCGGTTTATCCTTTTTAAATGCATTTCTTCCATTTTAATTTTCAAAAGATGGAGTAAGAAATTATGATAATTTCCAAGTGTTCATGGAGAATGCTGTTGATGGAGCATATTGAGTTTAGGCTTTATATGATGGTACTTGAGAACTGGCAAATTTAGAACTAATTTTTTTTCAAAACCATACCCAGTAATGCCACCACTTGTCTTCATTGCAGCCAAGAGAAACTCTTGACTTATTTGAAAAACAATAGCATATAATTGCTTTTATATACTCATATGTACATACATACATAATGCCTACAATTTTAAAGGCTCAAAAGTCTTGCAGGCTTAACTCCCATCTCTAAGGGAAGTGTTATGAAAGTCAGAAGTATCTGGCATGAAAAATTGCACAAAATTTATAAATACCTGCAAAATAGAGGCTTAAATGAACTATCTGAACTACATTTAATGCTGTTCATTGTATAGCATCCATTAAGCATGAATTATAAGTCACAACTTAAAAGTTATTCATTAAAATTTAAAAGAAAGGAAAGTGATGCATAATGCTCAGCAACTTTCAAAGGAAACAAGGTTGTGAGAATAAGACCTGTACACCAAATAACAAAGGCTCAGGCGTGTCAGGTCTTGTTTCATACTAATACGGTTTCAGCATAAATGAGAAGCGCTCAATGTGGAGCACTAACTGCAACAGGATTATCCTGCATAGCTATTTCAATTTCCTAACTTCGACGTTGTGAGTACTTACAAAATTCTGACAACAACCAAAAAAATGCAAAAAATAAGGCAGAAAAAGAGCAAGAGAGTTTATACCCGATAGAGGGGCTGTCCAGCATTTTGGATTTGCTGACGATGCTGAGTTCTAAACAGGAACATGCTGAGCCCTTCCCTTAATCTGGACGTGATTGTTACCAAAACATCAATGCTTGGGGAAGAAAAAAAGAGGCAATGAAGCTTTAGTTAAATGGCTTCTGCCCCATCAAAGCTAAAGTGTGGGCCATGTACAACAGTAACACTTGCAGCAACTGGTGGACTTGCCAGGTAACCCCTTGCAAGAGAACACTGACCTCTCATGGCACTTCTAGCACAAGGGGCTTTTCACTCAGGGCATCTCCTGGGTGTCACACTGCTGTCATCCCCAACTTATAAGCACCATCCAGAAAGCTAATGTTAAAGGTTTAACACTAACCTTTAATCATTACAACTGACCCTAACCGAGCAACAAATGCAAAGGAACAATGGTTGTACTGATGTTTTATTGCTGAAGATGAAAACTAACAGCTTTTGTATCTTATTCAAGCCTGACCACTTTAACCAGTATGCATGTACTGAAATAGAGCTTTTGTTTTAGCACTATATAATGTCTAAACAGAGGAAGGATATTGATTGAAGCAGGAGAGGTAATTTGTCTAAAAATATGTTGGAAAGTGAGAAGGGGCAGAAACAATGTTCAGGACTTCTCAGTATTCAGAATGGAGTGTAACCTGATCATTATGCATCAAAATAAGGTCTCAAAGGATTATTCCCAAACTCTATTTAGGGCTGTACAGTAGAAGTATATATACTGTCATCAAGATTTCTCCAGGCAGAAACCATTACAGGATTTTGCCTTCAAGACTTTAATCTATTTTAAAGGAAAAACAAAACAAAACAAACCAAACAAAAAAACCCAACAAAACAAAAACAAAACAAAAAAAACCCCAACAAAACTCCACCACGGACAAAAAGCTAAACACCCCCATATATTTGCATTTCTATATCCTTTCTTTTGAAAAAGCCTTGTTTAGTAGTAACACATGCAAAAAACTAATTTTGTACCTTTTAGAGAAAAAAATAGTAAGGTAAATGCTACAATATAATTTCATAAAGCTGTTACTGATGAGCATAGAAATGACGTAGATAGGTAACCACAATTATAGAAAGAGCATGAAATATTTCTATGCCTTTTTCTAGAAGTATTACTTTTACAGACTATTTCTTAAACAAGGAACAAGCCCACAGGCTTTGCTTACTGTATCTCAAATCTGCTTTATTTAGGAGACCTGACAGGAATTTTCTTGTCTAGTAGGAGAATCAGATTCTTTGATAACACTGTATTAACAAAACCAAAGATGCTGAGTGCTACTAAAAAATGAAAAAAAGTGCTTAAAGAATGAGTGAGTTTTAAAAGAGATATGTGTCTAGACATACTTACTAACACCAGCTACTTACTAAATGTACTGAAGAATAAATTCTATTTTAAAGTATATCAAGCCCAAATATGGTGGGTGGCCTTGTAGCATAGGCTGAGACTCAAGTGTATTTGCCTTCAAACACATGCTTACCTTTAAATGCCTAAATTCTTGTCTAAAAGAGAGATTCTGCCTATAAGTATTTTAAAATTTCCCTTGATATGAACACAGATAGAGCTGATTTGGGTTGTAACAGGCATATATTTTTTGTTTGAGGGCTTCTCTTTCCTTTTTCTAAAAAAGAGCCAAAACCAAAACACCAATAGCACTATAAAGCTATCCAATGATAACTTACACAGGACTCAAACTTTTTCTACATACTTAATTATTATCAGGAACACATTTATAAGCTCACTCAATGCTGAAGGGACAACAGTAACTCCCCACATCCTTTCAAACAGAAATACTTCCACATTCAATATACTTAATAAAGGAGGACCTAATGTCCAGAAGTACTAAAGAGTCTCATAGATACTGTTGGTCCAATTCCAATTTCAGCACACGTAGAAGTCCAATTTAGTTTTCAGAAATGTCCCAGCCTTGGTGGCTGGCAATAATTTTGACCAAGTGTTCAAAACGAGGAGTGTGGTACCTGAAGAGACCGGGTGAACTCCCAGTGCTGCCCCAGCACCCACTCAGCTACAGCACAGGCTGAGGTGAGGAGAGATTAGTTTCTATACCTGCTCAGACAACATTTTCCTTTAAATGACTCTAACACTTTTCTTAGGAAGAAAGACTTCAAGATAAGCCCTCAAGTTTCTCTGCTTGATCTCCACAATGCCCACAGAATTAGTGACAATTTACACAAACTTTAAGTATTAACAACATAGAATTACACATGGTCATCTTCAGTGACCATACAGCATGGTTTAATAAATCTAGTATTTAACGAACAGAATTCTGTTTTATAGGAACTGGACCACTGGTAGGGGATGGATGGATGGATGGATATAAATATGTGGTCCATTTTTTACATCCCTGGGAACTCACACAGATGGCGTCATTTTGGAGGGTGGATATAGCAATTTCTGTACTTAAACAGTGGTCAGATCCACAAAGCAAGCAAATCAGAGACAGATCCCTCCTATTTCCTCTCAATTCCTTTATTGGTGACATTAATGATTTTAAGAAAAGTTATATTCCTGAAACAATCAACTTGTAACTACAATTTATATATTACAATTTATTTGACAAAGAAAGTTATATCACTAGAAATACTACAGGGAATTTATTGCTATATGGCAGGTTTTCTGACAAGTGAGTTTCACATCTCAAGGTTTTTAAAATAAAGTTTCAACTTTGAAATCTTTTTCCACAACCCAGACTTTAGTGCTTTTTCAGCTGGAAAGGAGATGTCACAGGCAACAGGATCAAAAAACCAAAAATCAGTGCTAACTAAGGTTATTTCAGTCTTTTGGTATTTTTCAGGAGGAACGAGCAGCCTCACTCCAAACACGATGCCCTTATGTCAATAAATCTGCAACTGAAATTAGAGAAGTGGAAATGCATTCTACATATGGCAAATACTAAAGCTATTATTCAGGAGAAAAAGCTTACTCCATGAAATTTATTGTGTCTATTCATGTCCTAACTAGTAATGTAAAGTAATAATTTACAAAATGTGGAACAGTTTTTATGCCATAACTTGTCTTGATAAACTTGCAGGCAGAAAATTAAATTAGTTTGTGTCAGTAAGAGTCAGATCATGTTGTTACAGTGTTAGTAATGAGCAGTAATAGCACCCTGGTGTTAGCATTGTTAGTGTTAAGCCCCTGACAGACTAACAAGATGAAATAGCTAATATTAAGTCAACTACTTACTAGGGCTAAAAAAGTACACAATCTTCTAAATGAAGAAAGTATATACATATAATACAAAATAACACATTAGATTATTATTATTATTATAAGATTATTGTAACTGATCAGATTATTGTATTGATCAGAAAAGCTATCCTTGGGACTTGAGCTCTCTACTATGACTGCTGCAAGTCTACAAACATGTCCTGCAATTTCCTTGCACCGTGCTCCTCAGAGCACACCCAACCCCTTGTGGTGGCAGTGGTGGTGGTTGGTGCTGTGGTGACACACGCTCATACTGGCTGTGCTTCGTCTTCAATGAAAAAAGGAGGATGAGACAAACCACCACGGTCAGGGCTGCTGTGGGAGGTGAACTTCCACAGTGGTGCACAGCTATGCTTACTTTAACAGAGCTCCAGGCTATGGGAGTATCTGCAGGGTCAAATAACCTCTTCTCCAGGGTCAACACCTGAGCTGCTGGCCTTTGTCAGCTCCCTGGAAAGGACACAGTGTTGTGATGCAAAGAAGTAAAACAAGCATTGTAAAAACTTCAGGACAAAGCCCTTTTCCCAGAGGTAACTATTAAACCAGACAGATGCCAAATGATACTATTTTCAGCAAGTGTTTGTTATAAATTAGAGAAGTTCAGCAGTCTTTTTCTAATATTTGCAAAAGCTACATAGGTTATGATGAAACAGAACTTTGTATGACTGGGATTTCTAGTCTTCCAGAAGTTATTTCTTAAATATTTTTTCAAGCCCAGCTTTGTTCCTTTCCCATAGAATAACAGAACCCCAAGTGGCAGGCACCTAGGAGATTCCTGAGCTCAGTCTCCTACAGTGGGGAAGTGTCTCATGTACTTCAAGCATCCTCAGCTTTCATTTTTCTGATGGTTCTCAAAAATCTCCAGCGAGAGAAATTCCACAACACACTCGTGTATCTTGTTTCACTAGTCTGGCAGGCAGGCTGTTTTTCTAATATTCAATCTAAATCCTTTTGCAATAAGTTATGCTGGATGAGTGATGGCAGGCTGAAAAAGCAAGTTTTTGCCAGCACAGAAACTACTGAACTGTCTGTAGCAAGACAGCCATTATCCTGTGGATACCATGCAAAGGCCAGAGACACAGCAAGATCTCACAGAAAAGAGGAATGCAGAAATTCTGTATGATTCTCAGGCCACAGCAAGACAGAAACTGCTTTGCACTGAACAGGACCCTGTGGATATCCCAGTCACATGCTAGCTGCAGAAAAGTCATGGTATCTGAAGGTAAAAATGGGAATGAAAATCACTACTGCCTTAAGCTACTAAATCTCAAAGTTGTCTTGCTGATTCCATTTCCAGATCCCCATCCTGACAGTAACAATTTTTTTCCATCCAAGCTTTGAAACCCATGTAACAAAGCACCCTTGTACTTAAAATTCCTATATTAAAATTCCTTATAACCACATTAAGGATCTATGGTGCATAACCTACATAGGTCAGAGAAGATGGCTTTGGAAACATGGTTTTATAATGGTTGTACCCTCAACAAGCTCAAGCCTGTGATATACATTACACAGATTCAAAGTACTTCACAGCGGCAGTGAAATCTTACCTACAATTAGAGAAGTATTTTTGCTTTTTAAAGTTTTTCTTTATTTGTTTCTCAATAAAGAACTGTTTGCTTGTATCCTCTACGGGGCAGAGGGAGCCCACTGCAGAACTGACTGTGATTCAGAGAACCTCATACAGTGCCTATGGAATAACTGAGACAGCCCGAGAAGATTGATAGCAGCTTCCTTATCCCAAGAAGGAAGAATCCTTCCAGTTTGACTGATTTTGGTATAAAGTAAAAAACACAGAATCCTCAACACTTTGCTCAAAAATTGCTCACGAAAGCCAGAGGAAGCTTCAAGGGCAGAGGGAATGGCAGTGATATGTTAATATTTTATTTATACAGACTTTATTTTCTTATACTTTCAGGTAATGATGATGCTATTCCTCAACTAATTAAAATAAAGGCTTTAAAATTTGGAAATTACTTCTTCCTTCCAACAGTACTAAAGTAGTAAGTCACGAAGTAGATGTACCTTCATGTAGATAAACCCACTGATGAGACTGTTCTAATAAACAAAAGAGGATTTGACCCCAAGCAGTAGGACATATTAAAACATGGCAATCAAACTTTTGGATTTAACTTTTCTCATCTCTACTGTCGAACTGAACAAAACAAGTGAGAGATATTAGTATTATGCCTCGAAAAGACTGTTCTCTCATGCAGCTGTCACCAAAAAATAACATCTGACACAATTTTTCCATTTTTGGCCCAATATACAACCCATAACACACTTACACCAGCATTCCAACATGTCACTACTCTCTCAATTGCAAGAGACAAAACGCAGCAGCAAAAGAACTCCTTCCCTCTTTCCATTGTCTTGCAAATGTGGGAGGAATTTTCCTTATTCTGATATCCCCCCCAAGCACACAACAAAAGCTTAATTAAGAACATCTCTGACTCACAAGCAGCGCTATTGAAGCGACTCTCACATCTATGTCTTTCAATATTACATACATTACTACAAACTTCCACTCACAAAACAGTAATAAATATGTTACGTAAATCCTGAAGTACTTGATATGATTTATTATCAGCATACTACTTTCAGAGCCCAATTCAACAAAACATTTCTGGATGTGGCTATAAGAAAGAGCATATTCACTCTGCCATGGATTGCAATGGAAATCTTCCAATATTTAAAGCACTATTTACCTGCCCTGCACAATGTTAATCCTATGCATCTAATGCATGGTAAAAATGGACACACATGCTAAAGAGTGTGCTCTTTCTCCTTGCCAGGCTGATGGACACAGCATCATGAGGGAATGGCAGATGATGTTGTCAGTAGAACCTGAATGTGTTATATGGGTTTTTACTGGGAAGGTGATTGACACATGACAGGAACAAAGAGATGACTCCCCCCACCCATGACCTATTATTGGCAGAAGAAGCATTTCTCAGTGACAAGATTAAATAAGAGAAGCTTTGATGTCTTTCTCATTTGCTTTGGGTTTCAATATACAGAATATTTTATTGTTCAAACACTATATAACAATAAAAAAATAGAGCAATGAGGGGAGATCAGAGTGTTAACTCATTCTAACTCATTCTAGAAGGAATTGGAGTCCTACCATGCAGTTCCTACCAGGTCCATCATGCCCTCTGATTTGTCATATCAAATTGCTATCTATAAATGTAATGCTGTTTTTTTGCAGGTCCTCATGTAAAAGAACAGTAAAGGGATCTCTCTCAAGGTTCTTAGGATTCCCAGAAAAATTTTGCAGCATTTGAGGTTCTGTACACTGTGCTTGCTGAAAAACACATCACATGAGAACCCCGGCTCTTGTTAAATTAAGCAACATATATCTAGCCCTCAGATTACGGAGAAACACTTGAAAAATGTGATGCAAATGCACACCCCACCCCAACTCTATTATGGAAAATTCTGCTTGTCTCTCTGCACTGGATACATGAATTCAAATCAGTATGGGGTACATGTGGCATGGTTCTGGTGGTGGTGGTAAGCTACAGGGGCAGTTTCTGTGAGAACTTGCTAGAAGCTTCCCCTATATCCAGAAACTTTGTGTCTTACTGTATAAGACACACACGTGGGTAAAAGATAAGACTCTGTTTGAACCAAGTTCTAAAAGCATACTTATGTCTAACTTTCACTATATTTTTTATATTCCAAATGTCCTAGCTGCAAAGTTCATTCAGTCCTTATTCTCCAGCCTTGGGTAAAACAGATTTATTGGTGTCTTTCTCGTTTTCAGTGATGCGGTGAGCACGTGGCTCAAACTTTCACATGAAATGCAAAGTGCTTCTGGCTTATGCAAATATGCTTAACTGGCCACCTAATTTCTAACTGAGTCAGAATTTCAGAAAAGTGTTGAAGCATCATTGGATTGAAGGAATCTAATGGGACCTGAGCTGTTTTACCTGACCTATGGCAGATTAAGTCTCTAATAAAAACTATACTCACATAGGAAGAGAACTGGCAAAGAGCCTTCCAAGAGGCAACAGATGTGTTGATTGAGATGTATTTTGTTTTTCATAGTTCTCTAAAACTGATGTAAAATTCAGGAATGCTTAAAAACTTGGGAAGAGTGGGATGTTGGATGATGAGGTGACTTAGCATGGGAATTGAGAGAAAAAAAAAAGACCAAAATGGAATTTGACAGAGTTTGAAACCTCTCACTTTGGAGAAGGAAACTCAGAGAAAAATGAGATGTGAAAGGGAGGGAGGAATAAAAGGGAACATAGGGCTGATGAAAGAAAGCACATCAAAGAATACTCCTTTTCCTCTCTATAGAACAAACAGTGAGCAATGCAGCTCACATCTGTCAATGGCCAAAACTCCAAGGGCAATCTGAGTTTAGTATTATTGTTAATCAATTAATTTCCTTTCTATCCACTTGCTGTACAGAAAAGTTAAGTCTCCTTATTACAGAAACTCATGCATAAGAACTAGCAGATATACATGTACAGAGTTAGCTACAGAAAAGCACTCAAGATCCATGCCTTTTCCACAGGGATCTAAATACCTGTCTTACAGTGCTCTAACAGATTGGATATTCTTATGACGAAGGAAAATATGTTAGACTTGCTAAGGTTTTCCTAAAGATATTGTCAATCAAACTCACTGAAACAACTAACTTAAAAAACCCCACCACAGATGCTGTGTCTTTAGATTCATGATATTTAAAGCTGTGTTAAACTATGTTTATGCAGAAGAACAGGTACAGAAAGTCAGCTTTTCTAGTTCTTCTCCTTCCACAAGTCACCTTTTGCTACTTCCTAAAATGGAAAGCAGTTCAGTACTAACAAATGCCCTCAGCACTCACTGAAGGTTGACTTTCAAAATATATATGAAGCCTTCATATAAGAATTAATGTGTGCAGGAGAAAATCTGCTTCTAACATCTCTTAAAACTGTAAGTATTTCAAGAAAAATACTTGTTAAACTCTGGGCTGTGTATCTGTATCTTGTATCTGAGAGAGAAAATGGAACTCAAAAAAAAAAGCTCTGAATTCTTTTCTTCTTCAGAACAAAGATCAAATAAAATGCTTCTTCAAGATCCAAACAACTTTCTCTCTACTCCAGAAACTAAATCAGGCAATGAAAACAGAGACAAATAATCTCTTGGAATGATTGTAGATTTAATTTTCCTCTTATTATTCCAGTGCTGTAGCTGTTTTCCATTTAGCACTGACCCTGTCTTCACACCAGTGGTACCACCTTTGGATATTCTAAGGCATCAGGTAAGTTCTCCTGACACTGACAGCACAAAACTCATCTAGAAACCTGTGCACAGCACAAGGAGGATTGGGTCCAACCAAAATCTGTGGAGAGCCAAGAGAATGACAAAGAGACTGCCTGCAGCACAAAGGACAACTATTTGTACAACTTAATGCTCTAAATGCATAGCCACATGAGGATAAGATCTATCTTCGGTTACAGCTCTACACTTAACGCCAGAGAACAGAGACACACATAAAATCCAGGAGAATTTGGCTCAGTTTACTTACAGTAGAGATAAAAAAAGAAACCTTAATTGTCTGTGTCCAAACTGGAAAGATACAAAATGTTCTGGCAATTGTAAAAAACTAACCTCTAAAACTTCATTCCATTTATTGTTTTGTTTATTAACAGGTCCAGAGATAGCAGACACTAAAACAACCTTTCCTTAAAAAATTCAGATCATAGCCCATGATCTCAAAACCTTTCTGTCTTCCTTGCTTTGCCAGCACCTCTGCTCATATTCAAACACTACATAATTCATTTTAACGTAGCCTTATCAGGTTGCTGAGTAAGAATGTAAAAGTCAGCTGGCTGTTAGTTCAAAAAATATATTCAGTGCCTTCTTATTGCTGCTGTCACCAATTTAGCTGTTCCCATGGTAAACTTAAATACCACCACAGGAAGCTGTATCATCTATCAATTCACAAGTTGCAAAGTGTGGTGGATGGAGATTTCATTTAACAGATCCCAGAACTGTCTGGTTGAAGGATGTGGCAATTGAAAGCTGGAGACTGAATTTCTTTCTTTTTTGCTCTGTCTCTTCTTTTTTTTTTTCTGACAACCCTGTATGGTCTCAAGAATAAGACATATGGCAGCACTTCCAAGTTGGTTTCAAAGAGATTTTGATTTCCCACTCACTTTCTCTCAGTGTGAATTACCTAAGAAGGTGTCAGAAGTTCCTCGAGAAAATCCTTTTAACACTGGTTGTCTTCAGAGAAAGAAGCTCTAGAGAGAAGCTCCTTTAAAAAAATAAAACAAATCCAAAAAACAAAACCTCAAATGATTTCGCCTGCTCTGTAGCTGGAGCCTCTAACTTGACTCTCCATGACACATCACAGCAGTCATGAATTAGTTTATTACAATCACTTTAATTCAGAAATGTGCTTCCTTCTTGAGAAGGAGACAAAAACATCCTAAGAAAGAGATTATCCCACACACTAAAAAGAGATTTTTACCACCAGAAATCGCATAAATAAGAGCTAATGTACTCCATGAAACCTCTTCCTTTAGTAACTATCTATTGAAAATCAAAAATATATTCTTACATGTTGAAAAGATTTCTTTTTTTTATAAAACTTTACCTTTACATTAGCATACAGTAGCCAAATAAAAATATTGAGTGCATTTTAAGAATACAAATAAAGGTGGGGAAAAAAAGCTAATTTAAACTAAATAAAACCACATTTATAATCTGACATTTTCTTTCTTCCGCTTCTGGAAAACCGTTACCAAAAGACTTTAACAAAAAGAAAAAACATATAAAGATGTTTTTTAACAAGTAGAAAAGAAATGCAAGGAAATGGAAACACAGCATTTCAAGATTTGAGCACTCCAAAAATCTCTTAGAAGTCTTCACTATGAAGCCTCCAGATTTTTTAAAGCTCCCAGTAATACCCCTTTCAACACATGAAACCAAACTTTACTTTTCGATGTATCTGGAACACGCCCTGAATCTGAAAATTTGATATCACACAGTGTATCTAAACCAGTCAATTGCCAATTACCAATTTTGTGATTCTGTATTTTTGGAACTGCTACAAAAAACTTATGCTAGAAAGTACAGATTTTATAGGATACAGTGAAACTGTCTGAACTTAGCTGCATTAAACGTGTCTTAAATCCTATATCCCGACCCAGAAGTATTCAGAATAGCTGCCTTTATTTGGGAACTTGGATGTCCATATTGTGGAATTAGTTTGCTTACTCTCCTACATGCAAGAACATTTTCTTAGTATACACAATGCCCCTTGTTCCATGGTGGGGAAAAAGTCATAGAAATAGGCCAAGAAAATTAGATGCCACTAAGTGATTCTCAGTCAGCCCACACAGAACATTAGGGGGAAGCAAGCATTCCTCTGAGCAAGCATTAGCACTATTATTAGCAGCATCTAGACTTATTTAAAATAATTATTCCGTATCTATTCCAGCAAGCAATACAGATTACACTTGTCCCTTAGATGGAAAGACAGACAAAATCCTGAATATGATCCTCCCTCTGCATTGTATTTATCTTTAGCAGAAGGAAGAAAAACAGGATAGAAAGCATTCCTGGAAAACAAGGGCAAAAATAAATCTTAGTTTAAGAGAAGCCAATTGAAACATTATGGTTATCATGCCAGAGCTGTGGTTTGGATGAAAATGAATGGTAAATTATTTAGGAAGAAGTAGAAAACTGCATCACAAATCAAAAGTAGTAAGATCCCAGTCTGAGTATGGAGAGATCAGCAAATCATTGCTGCCCGCCATCAGCAATGCAGGAGTTGTGTGGCTCCACCATTGCACCAGAAGCATGTTTTGAATCACCATCAAAATAAACTGACCTGGGCATTTACAAGTTTTTAAATTAATGGGACAATCACTAGATGCAAGGACCACTTGCCTTCTGACCAGTGAAGATCCCTAGCTCTATTCGTATCACATTTTCCCCTTCCTTTCATTCCCACAAATGTGTAACTTCCTGCTGGCATTACAGAACACCATCTGTCTGGTCACACGTGCAACAAGCAGGTGAACTCCTACTAGCAGCCACTGAAACACTCCTGGTAAGTCATCTTTTTTAACACGGTGTAATACCACTGGTCCTAGCACAGGAACTCTTTCAGCCCACCACTCATTTCTTTAAGGGGCACTACCTCTAAAACAGCTTCTTCCCCCTCAGACACAAACTGCATACATGCTAAAATACAATGGTCTAGGTCAGGGACCAACTCTGATCAACTGCCAGGAGTTTTGAGTTATATTGCTGTAAACTCACACAAAAGTAATCTGTCTGTGCACATATAAAATGAAGTAAGAAATGGTTCTCAGAAGAACAGTTCTTTGGAACAGTTTTTCAAGGTGCTTTATAGCTTACGCATAACAAAATTAAAGCAAAAATCTCTCAGCAAGCATGAGACTTTAAGAAATTAAAATAGACATTTTCCTCCTATTTAAAATGAAGTAACAGGTTATCCTAGGCTATGGTAATAATGACTCATTTGTTAATTAACAAACATAATTTATCTTTTTGTTTATATGCAATGGTGTTAATCTTTCATGTAAGTCTAACTCCTGAGAAACAGCATTTCTTCTACAATCAATTTTTTCTTCTAACACTGTCAAAGACCAGTTCTCCCTTCTCCTCCATCTTTGGGTCTCAGAACAAGAAAATTTAGAAATCTATTTCTAAAAACGTATTTCTAGAACCCCGCTTATAAAGCTGTGATTTTACTTCCACTGAGTTGTCCATGATGGCTCCCTTCCCTTATCTAGGGCTAAGAAAACAGTGTATATCAAAACTGACAAGATTTCCAGATACAATTTACAATGTAATAGGTAGGCAGGCAGGCAGATAAATCACACAACTTTTTAAATTTAGGATTGTGGTTTACTGTGAAAGGAGATATTTTTCATGAGAGGAGTTCAGGATTTTCTGGTTTATTTTTGGTTATCACATCTTTCTAGCAGATCATGATTCATTCACTAGTCTTCAAGGAAGACCAGTGCACATGAGTATTTTTAAGCACAGTGCTCGCATAGTTTAAAACTCGTTTGCAGCAGTAAGATTAGATCTCTAATGAAGGCTCAGCACTTCAGCCAATGCATTACATACGAGGGGCTGGGGAGCCCTACAGCTTGAGCTGGACTCCAGTCCTGCAGAAACCCAGGGGCAAAGCAGCACACACTGTGGGGATCTCCCCAGGCCAGACTGAGCTAATGCTCCTAAATGGAGTCTTCAGCACAGGGATGTGGATGTTTTGTGCAGTGAAGTACAATATTGGAAAAACAGGCTAAATATTTTTATTTAACACACATATTATGTGGCATGTTTTCATGGGCACATACACAGTCAAATCTGATGTCAGAAGAGATGTACATGGTTCTGCTGTGCCCTCATCTGCCTGTGAAATTTATACTCATATCTGATTTGGGGAATTTGGAGGATTGCAGAAGAAAGCATATTTAACAGCACAGAGACTCTCTCTCATAAACTTTACTAACGCAAATCCTGCAAGTGTGATACGACTTTCATTGCCATCTTTAACCTGGTCTGTTAAACACAGGTATAACTATTTGGCCTCTTGAATGAAACCATAACCAAATTTCCTAAGAGGTAGCATCACGTAGAAGTGTTTTGTTTTCCTCCTTGCAGAAAACATTCCTCTTAGTGCTTGAGGTTTTTCAAGACTATACAGTTTAGTGACAGTTCATGAACGAGTGCTCTGCTTCCAATTCTTGGTGAATTACTAAGAATTGGAAGTAACATTTAGAAATTTTAAGAAAGGAACTTCTGAGAAAGGCAATTCCTAGGAAACAATCCTCTCTAAATGTTAAAGAAATATGATAATATTTAAAATCATAAAAGATAAATTAAAGTC
Organism: Picathartes gymnocephalus; assembly: GCA_013390045.1. Classification (NCBI taxonomy): domain Eukaryota; kingdom Metazoa; phylum Chordata; class Aves; order Passeriformes; family Picathartidae; genus Picathartes; species Picathartes gymnocephalus. The sequence continues at coordinate 16,855 of WEKY01020322.1, read as the reverse complement.
AATTATTAAAGGAGCTATAAAAATCCTGAGCATTCTGAAAATAAGAAGATTCATAATCAAGACAAACAAACCTTTGAACACAGCAATTCAAACATCCCATTATTCCAGGCTCCAAGCTGAACAAATCTTTCAGTCATAAGTGTAAAACCCATAAATATTACATAAATTATAAGATCCCTGAAGACTTCAAGTTATGATCCAACATATAATTAGAAATTTCAGGACCTTACTTTGCCTTGTGACAGTAAGTTGAAACGATGATGTATTTTATCATACCCATAAGTTGCACAATGTGTTATTTTTAAACTCATGCTACTTGTTCTAAGTAGCTCCAAAATGTGTACCCTCAGACACTCATATAAATTCATGTATGCTCAGTATGGAAAGCTAACAGGAATTGTTTTTCCAGCAAAACATTCAAGCTAACTTTCAATTATATAAGTGTCAAGTGCCATATTTAAAAAAATTATTTAATGGATACAACATGACTTCAATTATTTGGGTTTTTTCCACCCAGTCATAAATAACCTGCCAAAGTGCCTTCAAGGAATGCTATAATTTACATCGAGAGACCACCTGAAAAATAATCAGAGAAGAATGATATGGAAAAACATTAAACAAATTTTAGATTAATAAAAGAAGTTTAGTTTATAGTAAAGATGTTGTGACATAGACACATGACACTACAAGCTGTTATTAGTTGCAGTGTTGTCCTTTCACCTCGTTTAATGGGTTCCCTTTGCAGAGTGAACTGAATGTAGCGTTTGCTTCTGAAATAGGAACTCCAGAATGAAAAAATACATTACTGTGCTTAAAAAGCTCACACCCACAATATGCATTAATGAGCATTTTATTTGTTTCAGGTGAATGCACTACCTTTTCCTTTCAGCAGAACTCACTTAAAGATTCTCTGAAGACTTCCTCCTGAGCAGTTCTATGACCTAGTTTAAAGAAAATGTAAAAGTATTATATTTTTGGCTCTTTAAATCAAGGTTTTTTTGCATTTCCAAACTTTGCTGAATCGTTTTGGCTGTGGTGCCTGTCCTTATCTGCCCAAGCAATACTCAGCAGTATGGAATTTGCTTCCAGTGTATGCTGAAAGTGCTAGGACTTTGCAAAAACCATTATTTCTTTAGCAAAGCATCTTTCATTGTATTTTACAAAACAGTTTTGAAGCCTTTCGATGTGTACACACAATGTCCATCTGCACAGTAGAAATGTACTCAAATGCATCCAAGAAAATCTTCAGAGAGGTGTGTGGATCTATCAAAACATGACCTAAAAAACATCCTACAACAGAACTCTGTTGATTAATAAATGAATATAAGACCTAGTGCTTCAAGCACAAGGAATGAGCACTGAGAATCAACTGCTAAGACTGTTTGCCTAAAAAGGTTGACCTACTGAATGTTTCAAAATCTGCAAAATCAATTAAAAGAATCAGGTTTTATTATTGAACATATTCTAACTACATTAACAGTAGAAGGGAGATGACTGAGCCTCAGAGGTAGTGCTCAGTAGAGTTAATAAAAAAAGAGCTAAGTGATTTAATTACACCTTTCAAATCTGCCTGCTCACATAGACCCCATACTTCAACATTCAAACTTAGTTTCATCCCTTCTACTAAAAATATCCTTTATTACAGGGGAGTAAAAGTGAAAACCTTATTCAGAACAAAAATTATAATTTCAGACAATGCATGGTGTGAAATGACATGTACCTTCCCATGTTAATGAGTATTTCAGTAGCAGCACAGCTTACGTAATAATCACGGGGTTTATGGCAGCTGGTTATTTTGACAAGAAGTCTGAAGGAGCTGTGTGAAAATAGCATGGAAAGAAGGAAAGAAAAGCAATAGGTCTGACAAGTAAATACCCTTGTAAAAAGCATGCCAAATCTGTTCTTTGCAAGTTAGTTTTCCTACTGAAGGCCCAATTTTGAATCTTATGAATAGATAAAAAAGGAATTTGCAGCAAAAATCTTAAAGAATCCCTTTGCAGACATGTTTCTACAAATCTCTAATTTTTAAATAGGGAGCGGGCATACTCCTATATTTTTAAGCAAAGACTAACTTTTTAATACATTGTAGTGAATGGGGAAAACAGAAACAAGGTTTAATCAGAACAGTTGAACTGTGGGTTTGGAAATTTTAACAAAAAAACACCAAAATTTAGGGACTAATAGTGTTCTCAAACATCAAAGAAAGATCTTTATTACTTGTTTTCAACAGGAGAAAAGGCTAAGGCAAAAATATGTCATTTGCAGTAAATCCCAGCAGATGAAAAGACAATTTTACTGAATGAAATGGTTTTTTTCTAAACATGTAGTTTAAAGTTTAACATTTAAAAATGCTTAAGTTAAAGTCTGACCATCAAAACCAAAACAATCGTGATAGTTTATAGTTTGTTTTTATAGAAGTCACAGTAGTGCACCTTTCTTAAAATGGTCGTTGATTCTGAGCAGCACAACCACATGGTGGCAGAAGAACCAATATCTTGCTCAGGAGCTGTATTGCTCTGGGGAGACCATGCAACCTGACGGGTTTGCACAATAAATTATTTGCCCCTAATAGTGATGATGAAAAACGGATTGGTTCAGGGTAACTCAGCCCTCAGGGCTGATAAAGGTACGTGTCTTCCCAGAGCATTCTAGCTGCTGCAAACTGAATTGCTGCTTCATAGATTGAAAGCTTGTACAACTGGAAACTTCTATTTAAAATAAGATCAGATTATTTTATATCTAATTGTTAATAAAGTTTCAGGACAAAAACCTCCAAACAACTGTTTTAAAGCCAGATTCAGCTTAAAAATTTGGAAGAACTCCGATTAGAAAACAAATTTCAAATAACAGCATTTATTGAAAATTTTATATACTCACTCATAATTTTAAGAGATTCTTTTTATCACTATTAAAACAGATCACTAGTTATTTTACTAGATTCGTAAACAGGGCTTAAACCACCAGTCTATTTTACTTTTCTCTCATCTGTTTTATACTACAGTAAGACCCTGGCAGAATGGAATGTATTTCAGCATGCACAAGTCAGGAAGGCTTGTGCTTCTCAGTGTCGCCAGCCTGGGCAGAGCAGGGGCTGCAGAGCCACGGCCATTCCCTGCCCTGGCCCAGCCCATGGCAGTGTCCCTGCCTGGCGGCCCAAGCACAGCTCAGCATCACACCCCTGACAGGAGCACCTGCACAGCAAAGAAACTATTCCCTCTCCTTGGCTTGTGCACAATCCTGCCACAACAACGACAAACAATTAACCTGCTAACCCAAAAGGGTGATTCCTGAATGAGCCTGAAAGCTTTAGCAGCTTACTGCACTCAAGTGAAACCAGGCAGAAAATCTACTGAAGCAAAGGTCCAGGGAATAGCTCCTGTAAAATATCTAATATCTATATATATATAATAAATATTTAAAAATAGTGTGTTTTGCAACTAAAACCAAGAATCAACTAAACAGATCCTGCAGTCAGTTTTTTTATACAGCTCGCTAAATGTAGCTCCTACTATTTATAACTTTAAATAATTGCACATAATGCTTTGGCCTCTCAACAGAGATTTTTCTGCTCCTCAGTGTTTCCTGACAAAAATCAAAATGCCCTCAGCTAGACTGCAGCAAAATAAAAGAATGACTGATGACAGATGTAGATCCCAGAATGCATTATGTTGATGATGATTTGCCATATTCAGAGATACTAGTTGTCTGTAGCAAAATGATAATCATTGGAATATTCTGGGTGTGTGTATAAGAGGGAAAAAAGACAGCACAAGGCTCCCCTCTTACAGGGAATGAAAAGTGTGTTTATATTGGCATTTAATCTCAAATTAAGTGTGCCTTTGGGAAGCCAGTCTCCTGATCATCCCTAACTACCACGCTTTGCTCCACATCACCAAATGCTCTCAGAGAGCACAAACCAGACCGTATTCCAGTAAAACGAAGGCAAACAAAAGCTTGTCTAAAGCAAAACCCTCAAAAAACCACATAGTGTGGGCACTGGATCCTCCAGCATTGAAGCTTTGCCTTACATGTTCAACCCCATGGTGCTGGATGCTGTGTGAACGCAGATCCACCAGACTCTGGGACGTATTTTGAGAACCAAAAATACAAAATAATAGTATTGTTGCTATCACAAATTATTTTAATGCTTTCTCTTCCATGTATATTTCATGGTTTCTATCATGGTATACCTCATTATTTGTAGTACATTAAAGTACAAGTCTACTGAAACCAGAGAAAAAAAATTTGTGCAAAACGTTTCTAAATACATTTTAAATTAATACCATTTGGTTATTGGAATACTCATGCCAGATTACAGCTTTGAGCAAGTTTAGTGAAAAAAGTAGCATTAACCATATGAAGAATCACTAAAAATAATTTGGGCAATAAAATTTTCTTTTTTTTCTACAAATCAGAACTACTACACAATACTCAGGAGCAAAAAACTGCAATGGGAATTTTTATAAATACTTCTGGAGAGCATATATGCTCACCAGTGTCCTAGTGACAGAATGTTCATATAGGCAAATGGCCCTTAAGCTCAGTTCTGAGTTAAACCAGAATGTAAACGTTTTTCTTCCTGTGATTTTCTTTCAAGAGAAATAAAATTTGAAAAAAGAAGTATGCAACATTCAAAACATGAATTCAACATAACTAAAACAAAAGGAAAACACTGATATGAAATAGCTTTTCTGTTCTGCTCAGCAGACATAGCCATCGTGTAATGTATTCATTACCAACTTCCCACTGTACATGATTAATTTCTGTTTGACTGGTATCATTTATAATAGGAATAAAAATTTGAATTTGTAGAAGTTGGAGGGTTTTTTAATTGATTTTTTCCAATTTAAAAATAAATTTTAATTGATTTTTTGCGATTTCAACAAAAATTTGGATTATGACTACCCATATGGAAAATGTCTCTCCTTACTAGATTATACAAAGACATTTAATACTTCAGCTTCTCTTTAGCTTTATTAACCTCACCCCTTGCTATTTGCCTATACATCTACATTGCACCCAGAACTGAGGTGGCATTGCACCCCAACCACACACATGCATTAATAATTTAGCCTGGAAAAGACCTTGAGAGGGCATCTGGCTGGGAGCCCATTCAAAGCAGGACTAACCTCAGAGTCAGTCAGAGCTCACAGCACTCATCTGTGTAGGCTCTCTCTGTTTCCCATTTGCAGCCTTATGACATACATCTGAATAATTCACAGGGTCTCAGATTTCTCTAGCCACTGTACTAGAATAACAATTGCACATAATTTGTAACTTGTGAAATATTTGACTAATGTTTATACATCCCTTTGAAACCTTGCAGCCAATATAAAAGCAAAAACTATGTGAACAGAGGAAAACATGAAACTTTAATTTGAGAATGGTAATTGAAGAAGCATTTAGATAGTCAGATGTATTCTCTAACTGAAAACTTTAGGGAAAAAGAAAAGGTATTTTAGATCCAAATTCCATGAAATCACATGATTGGAAAGCTGACTGCTGAACAGCAGCAATCCAAGCAACGTTAGTAACTGGTCACAGAGAGCTGTTTCCTATTCAAATAAATAGAAAAACCCCACTGAGATTCTTGTTACAAAGTCATTTTAGACCATTATAAATCCCTGCTGCCAGTGGAAGAAATAATCCTCTCCCCCTTGTCAACTCTGCTGGAGCATCACCTCTGTCTCTTGGCGCTGCCGCCTGACAGGTGGCATCAACATGATGAAAATCAGTGCAAGAAGGTCTAAGGAGAGAACCAACTTATGCCAGCTTACAGCACACATTTAAAAAGAGTCTCATTTTCATTTCCCAGAACAATTCAACATCAGGCTATATGCTATGTTTTAGAATTTGTGACTTCCAACAGGAAGCATAAGGCTGTACATTCCCTAGATTCTGTGAAAGACACTACCAATATGCCCTTAGAGAAAGGACATACTAAGATGAACATCAAGACAATTAATGTCATATTAGAATTAATTATAGTATTAATTAGACATGCAATTACAGGTACATCACTTTTACATAATTAAATGCTCTTACATTTGCATAACCTCTTTCATATTGGACCATCACCAGCTAATTCAATGTCTGTAACACTGATGCCCCACTGTTCCCTTTTCCTCCAAAAGAACAAAAGAAAATCAAGATCCCCACTGAGACTAACAGGTTGTGATATTTGAGGTAATGGTTGGGGTGGCCCTTGCTGAAAAGCAGCACTGCCCAGCTCTGCTTTTCCTACCTTGCAGAGAGAGGAGGAATACCGCTTTTTCAGATTAGTTCTGTTTTCCAGTTTTCATTCACCTTTCCAAAAGCAGAAAACCTTGGCTTCTCAGTCTGTATTTTTGCACATGCTCCTGAGAAGATCTGAGCTAAACTTAAATTTTATTAAGTCCTATATGCCAGCATTCAGCTCCGAAGTCAAGAAAAGAGGCTGTTGCCTCTAGGGCAACAGCAACAGCAGAAGCACTGCAACCTAAATCCTAAACAAAACCAGAACCCTCCTATACATTATTTACATTTAGTGAGATCTGGTTGGACCAGTATCAGAGTATAGATTTTAAACTTACTTGTACAAATAAAAGGAAAACAGTCTCAAACTGGAAACTTCATATAATAGCCTGCATTATCAAACAGCCCCTTCCTGGCCTCAGTGCCCAAGCTGCTAAATTGCTGTTTTATAGCAATATGGGATAACTGGTTCAACTGCTTTTAATACCTCTAAAAATGTTCTTTCAGCAGTCCTGAAACCTTCCTGAGGTAAGGAAACTTCTGAGACACACCAATGAAATTGAGAGAGAATCTATCCTGCAAACTTGAATAAATTACTTTAACCAGACAAAGAAATGTCAGTAATGGAAAATAATTTTGATCCAATTTCTTGCCTTATGGCATTCTAACTCTTAGGGACAGATCCATATCTTCGCACCAATTTGGGAAAAAAAATTATGCAAAGTAGCAGTTCCGAGAAATCCTTTATTATTTCAGTGGATTCAAACAACTCCAGACAAAAGAAAACTGGATTTGCTCTGCATTGTCAGTGAAAAATGCTTGCTTAAAGTGACAGAGAGGAGGAAAAATGCTACAGTTTGATGAATGATTTCTACCTATAGACTGCACTGATAATTGCTATTCAGGAGTTTAAGTCTCTTTATCAGAGTGTTAGGAACAACTTCTCCACCCTGTACTACGGAACTAGCACAGCCTTGCTCGTTTGGGCCAACTCCTTCTGTTTTCCATCTTCCAACCCCTTTAAAATGTCCCACCCCCCTACTGCATCACATTCCACACGCCTATCCCAAGACACCAGCCAAAAACAGAGGACAGAGTGCTAACACTTTGAAAACTTAAAAGCTAGCAGAGCACAGCAGTTTTATCTACAAATGGGGCTTCTGCCTCTCAGAACATTCATGCCTGGATTCTTCCCTCTGCTTTTGAGCCACGGAGCAGTCATGGCTCTTTTTGTTCCTTCATTCACTCCATTTTGATGGGTTTTTCACACCTTTTCTGGTGCACAGAACAGCATCCCAAACGTGGCCCAGATTCTGAGGACCTAAATGCTATTTAAATCCCTAGGATACTTGGCTTCTAGAGTCAAGGGCCTCTGAAGGTAGAAAGCCAGACCAAGGAAACTCTTGGCAAAGGAATGTGAATGAAATGAGATGGCTTGACTTGAATGTTCTCTCCTTGTTCAAAAAATATGTCGTATTTCCTATCTATTCCAGAAAACATTTACAATGCAGAACTGAACTGCTCTGTTTACTGCAGCCCTCCAGTGCTGTTAGACTGCAAATTGTTTGGGGAAACCAATAATGGAAAAGTTTATTACAATATCCCGCAGACATTCACAGAACATTTCAGCAAACATTATCATTGTTTACTTGCCACATTTGCTATTGCAGACTGCTACTGGAGGAAAGTAATTTTCTTTCTTTTAAAACTAAAGAGACATTTCATTTGGCAATTTCCACCCTTTCTGCCATATGACATACTCCATACCAAGGCATAAATACTAAGTATGACAGGAGACTCTGGAGGGAGAGGCTTGGCTGGAACCAGGCTACCCCACCTGCCCCACTCCAAAGCACAGAGGCAAAACAGTCAAGAACCAAAACTACCACCTTGGTCGTAAAGTTTCTTTCTTAATGCCCATCCTCACACCCCAAGCGACACATTCTGATGATTCTTTAAAGCATTTTTTCCAAATACAAGAGATTTCCTGGATAGGAAGAGTAAGCTGTGACTGCTGGCACTCTGTCACAAATGGTTGGCTCATTTTTTTGATGCGCTATATATGAGCTAGTTAGTGAAGAAGCTGAGGCCCCCTGTACTGTCAGAACAGGAATTGGGGTCTTTGCTTTCTCAAAACTTCCAAATTCAGTTTTTGGATCAAAGCAGACAGGACAGGTGCTCTCACAACATCCTTTTGAAAAAGGGTAGCAAGATCTTACTTGCAATGCAATAAGCATAGCAAAACCCCCTACACACTTACCAAAAGGAATGCATTATTTTTTGAATTCTATCCTTAAAGAAGCACTATTTGTGTTTCTAGAAGTTCTCCTTTTCCTTGGTCTATGCTCACCTGTTTGAATTTGGCAGTTACATTCCTACTCTTGACCTCAGATTGTCCTTTTGTGCTTAGCATTTTTGTGACGGCAGTTACACTGAAGTTTACAACTGTTCTAATGCAGTTTCAATTTAAATCACCCTGATGATACATCTTTCCTTGTATTTATTATTTCCTTTTAGTATTACTGCTAATACCTGCAGAATGCTCAGAATAAGTTAGTGAAAATAATGCCACAGGCTAGCAAAAACAGTGCCTTCAATAGCAGTATACTTTGTTTTTCCTTATATCTATTTTACAGAAGCATCTATTGTTTTCATAGGTTCTTTGTGAGGTGTGAGAACCTTTCTTGAATAATCAAAATGTTAACCAGTTGTGCACTATGAACCTGTCTCTTTGGCCCAAAGAAGTCCGTAATGGACAAAAAGTGCCACAAACAAGAGGAAAGACTAACCAGGATAGGTGGTTCCAAAACTTCTTGTGCCTGAGCTCTCTGTGACAGATTTTTGTTGTTTGTTTATGTCCAGACTGAGAACAGAAAAAAATGGAATATACACCATTTTTCCAAAATTAATTTGCCTCAGTTCCAGCAGCAGTCAGAGCAATTGCAGCAGCTCCTTGTTTTGTCTATAAGTTGGATGAGGTAGTCTGTTATTTGTAAATGATTATATAACACCTTGAAATAGCTTTCAAATCACTATCAATACACCAAATACAATTCATGAACTTGCTTTGTATCATGCCAAAGAATACAGTTCAAGCCCATTCTGCCAACACACATACAAAATACCCTACATTATACACATTAATTATTCATCCACAGCCTGCTGATCTAATGGAATAATTCTGCAAAGCAACGCACAGGCGAAACATTTGCACATGCTCCCTCTCATTTTTAATAGTAAAAGATGGAATTAGAATTCATTTCAAAAAAGATGTATTGACTCTGTGAAGTATTATTGGATCTTTTATGTCTTTAGTCTTTGAGAGACTGATTAACATGCACAGAGCTCTGTACTACCATAATTGGACCACCTTGGTTCTTTAGAGTTCATTGAAGGCTCATTCAGAAATCTTTCAAAGATATGAGGAGGGCTGGGACCATTATGATGAGATTAATTATTTATTCCAAGAAGCAAATACCCATTACAAGTACTGCTCCTCCTCCTCTTCCCATAGCTATTGCTCATAGAAACTCAAACTCTTCTTCCAGTGTTTTTCTCAGTTTGTTCTATCCCCACTTCCGTTAAAAGCAACATTATGCTCATGCACAGAGGTATTGCTGTCAAAAACTCTTCATAATCAGTATTAGTATTCCTTAGTTATCTGTATTTAAAGAGAACTTACTAGCTCAGGTTTCATGAGGACTCCCACAAAAGCTATCAAATCAACCTTCCCTGTTGACACCTGGCAAGAAAACCACTCATTTCAGGAGATTCAAACTCAGCCATGGGAAACAGAAGCTCTAGAAGGCCCTCCTGGTGCTCTGCACACCTGGGGTACCAGGCTCGCAATCCAAGAAAGACCCATGATTCACCCAAGTTTTCACATGCTTAAATCCTTGTTTTTAACAGTGCCTGGGTTCCAGGATGCCCCCTGAGCCTAAACAGAAGTGATTCAGGTCAAGAGCAATTCTGTGGGTGACTTAAGGCAGTTGCAGGGGCTGTGCCACCCTGTGCTCAGGCTGGAGAGTCACAGTGTTCCCACAGTGACACGCACAACTACTGCTGCCACCCAGCCCTCCCACAGCAGTACCACAAAATAAGCAGATGAGCAAAGTGCTACCGTCTATTCAAACAAAGCAAAGTATAGCTCCTCCTTTAGGTAGGGAAGGAATTGTTCTGAGATACTTTCTACAATGCAAGGACAGAATTAAGAAGAAAATAAAAAGGAAGGATAGCTCAGTGGTTACCAACCTATGGAAAAAAGAGGACATAGGAGGCACAAGGATTTTCTAAAAATGTATTAGTATCTATCTTTGTCACTTGTCATATACCAATTAAATTACTGGTAATAATAATACTTGTGTAGCAACTATACTCTATACAAATGTTGGGCTCTTTTTGCTAATGGATAACCTAAAACTCAGCTGGAAACATGGCCATATAGCATGAGAATCAGACTCTTGGGTCTCATTAAAGAAGACTTCAGATTACTAATAGGCAACAGTGAGATTTGTGAGATTTAGTTTCTTTGCTCCTGATTTCCCATAAAGGATATCTGCAAGTCTACAGGATCTTACATATAAACATATACTTATTAGGCTTACATATATAGTGACTGCTGTTCCTCTACTTTAAAGCTGCCACAAACTAAACTCTCTATAGCAAGCACAGTGACCACAGATTAGGCTAATGCTGGAAAAACCCCTTTGCACTGATTTTCTTCTTAAAACCCAAGTCAGAGAGGACCTATGAGAAGGAAAGTTCTTGCAGAGGTTGCCACTGACAGCCAAGGAGGCAGCTGCTGACACAGCCTGCATGGAACCGCCTTCCAATGTGAAGCAATGAAATGGGGCAAAAATCCATTCACCACTCCTTGAAACTGCTCAAATACTGCAATCTGCAATCAAAGCAAGATCAGTTCAAAACAAGATAATGTAGAAGTTTTTGGTGTGCTGACTCTGGCTGGACACGAGGTGCCCACCAAAGCTACTATATCCCTACCCTCCTCAGCTGAAGAGGGAGAACGAAAATATAACGAAAAGGCTCTATGGTCGAGATGATGGCAGGGAGAGATCACTCACTGATTACTGTCACAGGCAAAACAGATTTGAGCTGGGGAAATAAGTTTAATTTATTACCAATGAAATCAGAATAGGGCAATGACAAATAAAACTACATCTTAAAAGACCTTCTTCCCACCCTTCCCTTCTTCCCGAGCTTAACTTTATTCCCAAATTTTTTATCTCCCCCTCCTCCCTAGAAGTGCAGGGAAATGGCAAATGGGGGCTGTGGTCAGTTCACATTGTGTCTGTCCCTTCTTCCTCCTCACAGGAAGGACTTCCCAAATTCTTCCCCCTGCTCCAGCATGGGTCCCTTCCACAGAGTCACAAGTCATGCCAGCAAACACGCGCTTCCCTTAACATGGGTCTTGCCAGGAGCCAGCTCCAGTGTGGGCTTCCCAAGCAGTTATAGCATCTTTGGGGCATCTACCTGCTCCACTAGACACCTCCCTGGGGTGCATGGGGACAGCCTGCCCTGCCATGGCCTTCACCAAGGGTTGCAGGGGAATCTCTACTCCAGAGCACAGAGCACCTCCCGGCCCTCTTTCTGTAATGACCTAGGTGTCTGTAGAGTTGTTCCTCTCGCATATTTTCACACCCCTCTCCACCTGCAAGCGTGCAGATGTTTTTTCCCTTCATAAGTAAGTTATCCCAGAGGCACAGCCACCATCATGGTCAGCCGTGGGCCCAGCCTTGGACAGCAGAGTGTCTGTCTTTTTGCTGGCTGGAATTGGCTCTACTGGACATAGGGGAAGCTTCCAGCATCTTCTCACAGAAGCTGCCCTTACAGGTCCCCCACTACGAAAATCTTGTCATGCATACACAATACAAAGCTTTAATTACACATCAGATCTGTTGCCAGATCCTGCATGTAATTATACTACCAAGGAAACCCTTGTGCTGCAGACACAATCACTACAACTTTGGAAAAATGCTTCTAAAGAATGCAGCTGTGAAAATGTCTGCATTGAGGCCCATGTTTATGTGATGCTTCTTACAGTTTGGAGTTTTGTACAGAAATCAAGCTTTGTCTTAAAAATAAATAAATAAACCCCTTAAATCATATTATGCATGTAAAAAGACAAGTTCTTCATGTGTGGGCTGCTTTCTCCATGCAGCCTCCCAAAGAAACCACTGCACATTTCTCCTAAAAACGAGGACACTTATCTCATATGCACATTTTTGTCATCAAATTAGTTTAGAAGACTGTGAGCAATAGTATTATTTGCTTAACTCAAAGTTTATTTCAGAAGTAATCTTTCAATATTACACTTTCAAGCCTGTCAATTCATAGTTTATCAATATCTTGGGTTTAATCAGTAGTATCTACAGTATTATAGTGTCATCAGTAACTCTACTAAAAGCACCAAAAACTAGTTCACATAAACTTGATTTGCTAAACTCATATATTCTGCCAAGGTGCCAGAG
>WEKY01020321.1:0-38573 GCA_013390045.1 Picathartes gymnocephalus | reverse complement strand
TATTTTAAAATGGGAAAAAAGTAGGAGAGGAAAAGAAATTCTGAATTATTCTTATGTCTATTCTGACTTTGTCTTTTGATGATTTTACGTTAGTTGGTCAGCAGCTCCATGGAGCCTAAAGCTCTGCCCATCTAAAGGTCATTGCTTTTTAACACCAGCTTTTGCTGCAGCAGATGCTGCATTGGAAATTAAAGGCCTCTGCAGTCAAACATCTGATGAATAGTATACTATCTGATGAATAATATAAGAAGTTACTCTTTTTATAATTACTTTTTATCTGCATGTGTATGCTTTTGCATTGTTTGGCCTACAAGAACTAGTTTAAAAATGCTAAGGAGATTTTTCTTTTGTGTAGTTTTGATTTGTCTCACTGCTTAGAAGGAAAGTAGTTTCCTAATTTTCATCCTGTTTAAAACAACTTTTGAAAGTCATTTTATGTTAGAGAAAATGTGAATGTAGTCTCATGGAAGACATACAGACCAAACTCCTTTTTTTCCTTTCCATAGTAAACACTCTGTCTGAGTAGTGTCATTATAAGGGCATTCTGGCAATGAGTGGGAGACTGAACATGATAATTTTCATTTCTGTTTGTATGTCAGCCTATCAGGGTCATGTCAGCAACAGTGCTTTTCTTACTGTATGACATGTTCAGAAGAGGAGTGGCAAATGGAAATGCTCTGAATCAGAAAGCTGACACCTGGGAATGAATTTCTGGCAGATACTATAAAAAATATAGATTTTTTTATAATTTTCTGCAGTCAAGGAGACTTTTGAATAGAGGGACAAAATTTAAATGTCATTGCACGCACCCCTTCAATTTTGTCACCACCCACTTTCTCATGGAAAAATGTCATGGATCCTCCTAGGACAAGTGAAAACAATTAAAGATACCTTTAAACACAGTAACGGTATTAGATATGAGACTAGATGTCCATAGTTAAAACGCAGTGTTTCTTTTCTGAGTAGAACACTGTTACACTGTACCAGGACTGCCAGATGGTTATTTTTCACTATGACAAGGCTAATCTTGGCTCTGTGCAATGTAATGCTTGGTGCTAAGATGAAGGCCACAGTTACAGGGATTTTGAAGAATGTAGGAAGGAGGATGATTTAAAGGGCCACCTGAGTTTAAAAATTGTTCCAATATTTTCAGTTACACTTTCCACCATTTCAAGTGAAATTGAAGCCTTACTCATACTGCAGTGTGATGCCTTGTTGAATTGTGTAGGTGTATGGCCAGGCCCTGAGATGAGGCCACAGTTCACATGGGAGTTTGGGACTTTTGTCAACCCTTTTACCATATACTTGGTGAATACGCAGTTTTGTGTTGTGCATTCCAGCTGCACAAGTGAAGGGTGAGGCTCATGGAGAACCCTAGAGAGAAAACAGAGCTGCCTGAACCTGGATATAGGGAAATTTCAGGACAGATTGATGTCTTAATTTCTATCTCAGTCCACTGCTTAGGTTTTGGATTGAGGGGCTATATTTCTTGCAAGGAGCACCTACATCCACAGCTAAGGACATTAGCCTTTTCCTTAGACAGCTGGGAATGCCAGAATCTCTTAAGTGCATAGGAGGAATAGAGGGGAGAGAGAAAGAGTAGAACTTCATTTCCTGTTTTTCCAGCATAGCACTGTTCCAGTTCAGCACCAGTCATCAGAATTTCAAATCTATTCTCATGTGATGATACTTTATTTTTTCCTTCTTTGCTTCTGCATGTGCAAAAGGTCTGCATGACACAATGTTCACAGGTTATAGGGTAGGAAGGAACACCTTTTTTTCCTTGTCAATCATTAAGTTATAAGACTTCTCTCAGTGTGTATATTAGGCAATTATAAATAATTAAAACAGTCATGTACTTCTGTTTTACGAGTAGTGAGGGACACCATCATGCTTTCAGTGAGAAACTTGACTTGGAGCTTCTTTACTTTTTTGGACAAACAGAATTTCCACTCTAATGTTGCTATAATGATGCTTTCAAGTATAATTCTTATACATATTTCATTCTACCTTGCCATTCTTGGAGTGGATTAAAAAAGATCCTAGCTACATTTCAACCTCTATAAGTATTTTTGCATCTTCTGATGAAATACTATTTCATAACCACAGCAGCATTTCTCAGAAGATACATCTTACCCTTCCACAAATACGAATATATTTCACAAGACTTTTCTTGTTCACATAGGCCCTGGCCAACAAATGGACTGTTGTATCAGAGCTGGTGAGTTGTTCCTGTCTACCATATCATCAGAAAACTTTTATTTTGAGAATGCATTTTGTTATAAGCCTACTCATAAAACATTGATGAGGAATCCTGTCTAATGTCCACATTTTCTGGATAGGAACTGGTACCTCAGATCTTCCGAGATTTCACTTACAGTAAATGTGGAGGCCCAATAACAAAGGCAATGATGGAAATACTCTCCTCCAAAAAACATTGTTCAACTTTCTTAATGTGTTTGTTTATATTTTTCATGACTGCAGTATGAACCAAGCAGTTGGTCTACTTGTTAAAACAGAGAAGTACGTACTGAAATAAAATTTAGTGTAAGAGGCATAATATCACTGATTTCTGCAGGGTTGTACTAGGGTTGCATTTGTCCTGAGTATGCAAACATCATGTGAATCAGTCAGGCACTAAAGGACTGTTTAAAAGGATAGTTTAAAATCAACTTTGTCCTATGAGCAGCATTTAAGTAATAGTATTTCAATCAGTCAAAAATAACTCCTCCTTTTTCCTCTTGAAAACATATTGCCAGCATTATAAAACGTAATTTTGTGATCTTTTACACACTCTAAAGTATTTTATAATACTTTCTTAGAACAAGAAGCTGAAATGCCATTTGGTTCCACCAGTCTTGGTTAAATATCAATGATTTAAATGTTTTGTGGCATTTCTTTATAAATTATATACTGATAAAACATTTCCACAGAAGTGATCACACAGGACTTCTGATCTCATGACTGTCTTTTTCCACACTTCAACTTTAGATTGGCTGACTATTTGTCCTATTACAACAGCCCTGAACCATGCAGTCCCTTACAAATGATTTATCTTATTTATCTCTGTAGAGGCTTACAAATGGTGTTCCTACTGAAATAATGTGTCTCTCAGTCTCTCTCCCCCTCTCCTTTTCCCCTTCCCCCCTGTGGCATGCTGAACAGGAGAACTGGAGACACGAAAGGTAAACTTCATGGGCTGAGATAAGACCAATTGACTGTAAACAGCAATGAGATAAGAAAGGGAGCAGTAACTACAACACAATCGATAATGAAATCTACAGTATAGGTGATCGATTCGCAAGTTATTGCTTGGGAGCGGGGTCCCTCTGTGCTCCCTCTGCGCTCCCTCTGCCACATTTATTCAACCAGAGGGACCCTTCTCCGTGGAAGAGATTCCCTTTCCCCCATCCCTTGCAATAACATGAGGTGGTACAGAATAACCTCCTGGTCCTGGCTCCTCCAGGACAAAAGGAGCTATGAAAGCTGCCTATCAACAGGAGTTCTATCATTCTTTATCTGAGGGGTGAGGAAGGGAATGATGTAGAGTTCCCTCAGTAATATTAGAGATGGGATTGATGCTGAGAACACTAATTCAGAATGAAAATTTTGTCCTGGAAATTTCCATTTATAAGGCAACCTCTCAGAAGCCTATAGATGCAGTTTGCATGCCACTTTATGCCAAAGGAGTGCCAGGACTGGTGTGGCTCTTTTTTCCATTGTTGGTTTGCAAGTACAGGCCTGAAAGCAAGAATTCAAAGAAGTAATAAAAGGAAAGACCTTTGTTTCCAGCAAAATTCAAGATAATTCCATGAAAAAATAAAGATTTTTATTCAGAGGCAGTTTAACTGCCAATAGGCTCCTAGCTAAAATCCAGACAGAAATACTGCCAGCATCGACCCTGGATCAGAAGATTAAGAGCAAACTATTGTTCTGAATTTGTGGTTTTACTGGCCAATCCTATTAAAAGCATTATATTACAAAGTCCATGTTTGCTTAGACCAGCATCTTTTATTATGTGGGCTTTCCCTATTTTTTCTCTTAGATAAATTTTTGTGGCAAATATTTTTAAGTAGTGTTAGTATCTGTGCTTGTATAGCGTCCATGAGTATACATTTCTAATTGTATCCTTCTTTAAAAGTTACATAAAGTTAATGCTAAATTTCTGTGTCTTTTGAAATGGAGATCCTACTCCTTTGATTATCACTGTAAAGTCTAGGGCATATATAACTGGGTTAGGATACAAAGAAGGAATTTTAGTAAGTTTTAAAAATGATGTTATTTTACAGTAATACTATTATGCTTTCAGGTACCTCTGTTGTTTTGCATACAACTTTTTGCTTAAATCATGTAATGTTATGACAGTTTCTTCCCACCTTTCATTTCCTTAGGTCACAACCCATTTTCAAAGAAATAAGAACTGTGCAGACATCTGAAAAGCTTTTAGTGTTCCAAGTCTGAACTGAACAAGTTCTTTTAAATGCTTCATTATAGTTCTGACAATCATTTACCAAAATACCATATGTTGCCAATAAATTCACTAGATAGCCATTGTCCCCTACAACAGACATAAGCACTTGTAAATTAAAACTAATTAAGCCAATAGCATACATAGTAGAAACACATGCTGACTAATTTGCTAGCCAATTCGTCTTGGGCAAGTCTTCAGCTTTTGGCAGATAGCTGACATCTCAAAGCCATGTGCATTAAAGAGAAAACAAAGTCGAGCTATTTGGGAAGAAGGATGTGAAGAAGGTTTGTGTACACAGACACAATCCTCATATCTGTACAGATATGTCTGTTTTTTTCTGTGGCCTGAGAGCCAGCAACAGATCCAATTGAGGGAATTCAGTCATAGAAAGCATCTCAGAGAAAAGAGAAATCATTCTTCACCACTTTTTTGATGGCTATGGGGAAGAAACACCACTGGGTATATGACCAGAAGTATTGTGCCTTTGCAAACTCTTAGACAGCCATGTTGCACCTGCCAGTGAGATGTCAAAGGCTGGTTCACTAAACTTACCTGCTCATCAAATACTGCAACCCATTCAGATAATAGAGAGAGTTTTTATAAAACCATGTGCTCTTGGTTCACAGGTGAGCTTTCAAGATCACTAGCAAGTCTCTTTAGATTTTTTTCATAATTACATTAATACTGTAGGATCTGTATGACCCATCAACACATTAACAGGCTACTTTGACATGAGAAATAACAGGGAAACATGCATAAAACTATGCCACAGTGGTCATTTTGCTTTAGAGTTAATACTATTGACAAAAATGTGACTCCACTTTGCAGTTGTTTTAGTTCCTCCTCCACACCATTCACCATTTCAGCTGTCTGGTTAATGTCTTATTCACCCAGGTATTTCAGCTAGTACTTTTGCAGAAACTCTGCCTGAGCTCTGTCACCTGGGTCTGTCAGTGTGAAGACACCTGCAGTTACCAGCTGCCTGTGGGAAGTGGTGCAAAGGCTGTCTTAAGTGATAGGGCACATTTATGTTTGGAGTGTTAGTGGCTTTTTCTGCTTATTGATAAAGCTGCCTGATGGTTGCCATAAAACAGTGTTTCTTCCCAAGCATTCCGTGTACAAAAGAGCGCAGTGGACTTACAGTTTCATGAGGTTGTACAGCTCTTTTTAAATAACTCTTATTTTGACTAGTGAATTTACTGGTCCCATGCCATACCCGCTGCCTTTTAGAAGCTGTGAGCAGCAATATACCATGAGCAAGCTGCAAACATAACTTTGAATGCAAGAGATGGCCATGAAGCAGAGACAAAATAAGAAACATTGTCATTAAAAATATGATTCTGTTTTGCCACCACCAATCATTGCAGTTTCTTATCCAGAGGTAAATTTTTATGATATAAATTGTTAATTTATAAGACTGTTAATTTGTTAATTTTAAGACTGAATAATAGCAATATGATTATGCATATTCTGATATTATAGTTGTCTTAATCTTTTTGTGTGAATTCATTCACTTTTCTAATGTCTAGTATGACATTTTAAGCCTAATTCAATAAAATGAAGGGGTTTTTTTCTTTTTTGTTTTTTTAATTCAAAGCAAAATTTAATTCAGATGTCTCATATACTGCCAAATATTTGTATGAAATATCCTCGGTTTATGAATATTATATTAGGAACATTTATTAGTTGGAAATTTCAATTAGCCTATATTTACATATGCAATATTAAGCCACAAAATTGCATAAGTTTCCAATTACTGTAAAAGAACTAAAATTATTTACAATGTTTAAAGTAACAGCAGGGAAGTTATTGCATTTGAACAATGGGACAAAAAAACTTCTGCAATAGCTATGGATTCCTTAGAGGGCTGATTTACACATAGTTCCCTTCACTCAGGAGTCAAACAAAATATTGCAGTCATTTAAAGTTTAGAATATGGTGCCAAGCAATGGTGAAGTTATGACCAGATGATGAATTTGATCACAATACCACCTCACACAGTGTGATGGAAGTTTGCAGAAAAATGTGCAAGCAATTCTTCCTACTCAAAGTAATTTGAATTATTTTCCCTCCACATAAAAAAGGGAGATTACAACAGATCCAGGAGTTTTTGCTGCAGTTCTACTTGTCTAGAAGCTTATGAGCCACTAAATGCATGAATATACTGCAGAAAAAATTAATTATTAATATTTCTTCACTTCCCATGATTGTTGCAAATCAGCAAATGAAATAACTTTTCCAAACCACATTTTTCCCCACTGGTGCAATTTGAATAGAGATAAGGACAAACTTAAGATGACAGAACATGTATTTAGGGTTATATGAAAAACGTTAGGACTTGTTATTTTCTGATTTTTTTTTTTTCTCAGAAGTGTAACTGCAAGATAAATCCTTAGCTCTGTTTTCTACAGATTATAGCCAATTAGCATTTGACATGAATGATCTAACATAGACTATTTTTTATAACATTAGTAACTAGTTAAAGAATATTGTGGTTTGTAATGTTTTGGAAACAGGTATTCAAGAAAGTTGTGCTCCTTAGTTTTTCTAATGAATCTTTCCTGAAATGTTCTCTCATTTACTTCAATACTTTACTGTACATTATATGCTTACACAAACTATTTTAAAACAAACTTTATTTGAAATTATTTTTAAAATAGGCTGCATTAACTTGTACAAAGGCTCTGTGTATCATGCGCAAACTAAGTTCACGAATACAGAAACTCTACTTGCAAAAGAATAGTTTTGTTTTGGGGGGTTGCAAGTACAAGATATGCTTAAAACTATATGAATTATAATAACCTCTAAAGAACTTTTATAATATATGCTTGCACAAAATAATTTCTTGAAAGCAGGTACAGGTGAAATGTAGTGGCCTTTATTGTGCTATTAAAGTAATGTCCATTGCAAACCTCTGATGGAAAAATTTGGATTGGCATTAAAATGGAGGGTTTTTCCTCCTCATTGTATCATTTTTGATTTTGAATCTGAAGATTTTTCACAGAAACTTGACTGCAGATTTCCTCAGAAATATCTTTATTTTCAGGTCAAAATGATCATTCAATAGAAACCATTGTAAAGACAACACACATAACATATGGATGGATAACCAGAGGAATAGAGCCTAATTTGAATATTTTGGCAGACCGGATCCTAATCTTTTTTTTTTTCTTCAGATTAGCAGTTCATAAATGTTTGTATAATTTCTTTTTTCATTCCAAAATGAAGGCAAAAAGAAGTCAAAACTTTAAAACTCTTGTGGGAGTTATCTTCCCAGCACCATGCAGAAATTATACTATTCTTCACAAGCATTTTCATCATTTTTCTTGAAAAATACGATAGGTGTTCTGATTGACTATTACATTTTTTCAGGTTTTCATACTCAGGAATGCTATACCAGCCTTTTTTTTCATAATAATGTACCTGAAGATGGTAAAAGGATCACTGCTTTATGATTAAATTTAGCTTGAGTAAAACAGCTTGGTTTTCCTGCTTGTCAGCAGTTTCATCCTTAAAACAGGGTAGTAGTCTTTATTTCATAGATGCTTGTAAAAGTCTGTTTTGGTCACTAACTCTTTGAAGATTTTTAAGAAATGCTAATAGATCTTTGTACCGTGCATGTGAAAACTATTCACCTAATAAAGCCTGGTCCTCCAAATTCATGCCTATGAAAGCTTATTTGGTTCTTTAAGTATGTTCCTTTGAGAAGAAATTTAAAAGGGCTGGTTATAGGATCAAGCACAATAATTTTGAAAGTACAGTCAGTCTTTAATTATTTCTTTCCCAAGATGAAAATATTATCACCCACAAAGTCTGTGATTTCTAAGTGATTAAATCAGTATAGAAAAAGGCAGCATCTGTGCGTTAGGGTTGTAGAGGGAGGCAGGGCTAGAGGCATGAATTATCCAATAAAATTATTTTTGCTTAACAAAACTAGTTTATCATCAGTTTGTTTTTGGACCTGTGATGATGCATAAAATTTTGCAAGGATAATCAAGAACTTGATTAGACATGACAGCCTTGATTACTGGGGCCAGAATAGCAAATAGCTTTCTGAAGATCATCTTAATTGTAGACTTTCTGTTACTAGTCACTTTCAACAAATCTGTTAACCATTTTAACATCTTGCTTAGGTAGGAAGGTCAATTTTCTGACTGCCAGGAATAGGAATTTTACAAGGAGGTGAATACTGAGATCAGTTTCTTTTCCAAATGAGGAAAACCTTACTGTCTGATTGTGCTCCTGAAGCTGACCAAGGAAATACAAATACAGTGTTTATTGTAATACCATCCTTTAGTCATTACAGTTTGGGTAACTGGAAGCAATCCTTGAACCAGACTGAGAAAAGGCTTATCTACTGCAAAGCAGTATATTGAAGAAGTTTTTTGTAGTATCACTGCACTGAAGTAAACCAGAGTCCTTTTGAGTGTGATATATTTTATGACACATAGTAACAATTGCTAATAAAATTTAATGCAACTGGATAGGTTTTTATAGAGAGAAATTATTTGAATGCGTTGCACAGTACACCATGTAACTGCTTCAATTTGCATCGGTCTGGCTGGCATGGAGTTAGCTTTCTTGTTAGCAGGTACTATGGTGCTGTATTTTGGATTTAGGACTTAAACACTGTGGAAAACACACCAACCTTTTGTCTATTACAAAGTAGTCCTTGCACAATGTAAAGGCTTTCTCTTTTTTTTTCTTCCTCTAACTCCACAGGAAGTAGGCTGAGGTCAAGCAAGAAATTAGCAATGGCCACAGCAGACCAGCTGACCCAAACTGGCCAAAGGGGTATTCTGTACCGTGTACTGTCATGCTCAGCAGCAAAGCTGGTGTAGCAGAAGAAGGCATTGTCTGGGGGGTCTTATATTTTCTGGGATACCTACTACTCAGAGAGTGGCTGTGCATCTACTTGTGGGAGCTGGTGATTGATTACCTTTGTATCCCTTGTTTTTTATCTTTCCTTCATTTATTAAACTGGTTATTTCCTCAACCCATGAGTTTTCTCGATTTTGGTCTTTGTGCTGTCTCCCTCCGTCTGTTGGGTAGGGAGCAGTGAGCGGGTGTGGGTGCTTTGCGGCTTGCCAGGGTCAGCCCAACGCAGAGTTATACCTGCAAAATAGTTTTCTTGCACTCTCAGTGGCATGTGTTTTTATTGGAGAAATAACAAATGCCTGTCTTTTGAAAACATGCAACATCTGTCGCAAGTCATGGCACATGGAGATTACCTAATTCCCTTCTCAAGTGTGAGCCTGTGTGCCTTCTCCCCAAACCTCACACACACACATATGTTTGTATCTTCAAACAAACAATTTAGTCAAACTGCTCATAATTCCTGTACACCTGTCTCCAAGTTTCACCAGAAAAGAAGGAGATTCTGGGCCTACAACAGTAACCCTTAGTGCCGTGAGTACCTCAACTGATACAAACTTACCCACTAAAAATCTACAAAGCTGGATAAAGGATTACCTGGCCTTTATGGTTTTTGATCTTGAATTGTGACTTTTTCTTCTTTTTGAACTAATAAATTGACACCAGTACACTTCCCCATATCTATGAAAACTCATATGTATTTCCCTGACATCAGGAAGTGTTCTAAGCATGAAGAACATTTATTTGATTTAGAGATGTTATTGACCATAACTAGTTTGCTGTGTTTCGTTTGGCACAACAGCCCTGGTGTGGTGGCTTCATGATTGAATTCTGCAGACTTTGTTCAACCAGATCCACATTTAATGATTTAGTCTGGCAATATTTAAAAAACAGAGAAAATGTATGCACTTTTATTTTAAAGTCTTCTTTTTCAATTTGTGGCTTTCATTTGGGAAGTGTTTTTTTTAATAACACAGTATGCCTTTTTACATATGAATAGCAGCAGCCTGCTTGGAATGAAGGCTTTTTTGCAGTATTTGATGTCAAGAATGTGTTTACATGTTGTTGTTGTTGTGATCAGTTTTGAGCTTTGAGAGTACTCTAACTGGGGACACTGTAGAGTAGCAACAATTTTTGCCCGGTGGGTGAAGATTCAGATTTTGAGAGTGTTTAAGCACAGTGGGATACATCCACAGTGATTTGTAGATTTTCTTTTACATCAAGGGTTGCAAGCAAGCAACAAAGTCAAGATGCAGTTCGTCCTAGATGGCTTACAGTGCAAGTGTCTTAGTCTTAGCTGGGAACCTCTGAGGGTCAATGGAGTGAAGTTGGAACTTTTAAAATATGTCATCTAAATTATTGCCAAAAATTGCCTTACAGTGAAAGGAATGACAATCAAGGTTTGCCTTTCTGTGCTGTCTCTATGGAAAGCACAGGACACTAACCTATCTGTAGACATGTTAGACAGAATAATTGCATCACTGCAAGATCCCTATAGGATATGGTTATTTCTACCATATTTTTAGACATCTAAACACCTTTAAAAAGATCTTGCCCACAATTCCCATGGAATTTACTTAGATAACTAAACTTAGATTAGACTAACACCCAAATACCATGATTTTTGCCCTTTTAAAGACTACAAAAGTTGGGACGTACTGGTCAGGTAAATGCCTCAGTTGAGAGCACTGGAGCTCATTGATGTCAGCAGTGGAATATAGTTAATAGAAACAAAAATACAAACTAACATAACATAGTACTCTGGGTGTCCAAACCTGGCCTGGAGAAAAAGATTTGAAAAGTAGTGGCATAGTTCATGGTTTTCTCAAACACTCAGTGCTAAATCCTAGGTACAATTCACTACTATTTCTCATATGAACAGACCTGCTTCTCTGAATTTAGGCTTAACTTACTCATTATATAATACCATGTGTGTTCTTTGAAAGTGCCTATTTGCTGACCTTATCTTACAATGCCAGTGCTGTATTTTTAAAACTAAAGCAATTGACAAAGAAGCCTGGCATTCTGTATTGAAGAAAGTCTGATTTCATTATACTTTACATTATAAAAAATGTAATTTTATTGATTCAGAACATGAAGTATTATTGCGTTTCATACCATATTACTTTCGTATGGAGAGATAGTAAGCTATGCAAGGAGAACCAGTGCCATCAAAGATGTGTTGTGCCAACACAGCACAATGTGGTATCTTGTAAGATAACCTGCTTATTGACAGATTGTGCTGCAAGGAAGTGATGGCACGGCATCAATACAATTCCAGCGGTAATATTGCTGCATGTCACTGCTTCATACTTTGCAGTTCATGATTTTTCCCTGTCCATTACAATACAATGTTGTGCAGATGTAGGTGAAGGTCAGAAATTTTCTGGATAAAGTCAGTACAGCTGGATAAATACCTAACACTTCTACATTTATTTCTCATACCTTTTTCATCCTTAGGTGTCTTAATTGCCTTCAGCTGGTCATTAAACAGCCATGACTGATACCTGCTATCTGTGGTTTTCTCCTAGCCTTAATCTTATATTAAAAAGCCTGGTTTCGGTTTTGTTAGTGTTCTATTTATTTTTAATGTACCCATATAAAAGCTTATGTTGTTAGTGCAATCAAAGCACTTGGTCTTGGAAGTAGGAACAGAAAATGGTAAAAATTGTGAAGATGTTTTGTTTCCTTTCCTACTCTTACCCTACTTTATACAAAGAGGATTTCTATAATGATAAATAGTCTTTAAAGTTGCTTTGTTTCAGAGTACTGGCTGTCAGTATGGTCTTTATCCTGGCATATTTTTCTTAGATACAAAGAGACTGCAAGGAACATGAAAAAAGTCTAAACATTTATACTTTCTCCACATTCTCTGATAAATCAGCTTTATGAGTAGAGTGTTTGTTATTTTTATGTCAGCCTGTGCAGCTAAGTGTGCAGATTTACCCATAGACTGATCTCCTTAACCTTGGTATAATTTTGGAGTGTAATGCTCCAAGTAACATTTGTCTCTCACACTAAGGCAAAATTCTGGATCTTCCTTCATCACATTTGTAGTAAGCCAAGCAAGAAACCAGCTACAGGCAAGCATCCGTTGCCATTAGTGTCCGTCATCGGAATACCAAACAGGAACTGATCACTATGATTCTAAAGACATAAAAGTGACATAACCATGCAGTCATGCTGCATCAAACAGCTACAAACATAGTGTTAAAAATTAGCATTTCTGTCTCTTTGGAAATTTTGAAAAATAAAAGCTAGGCCCCAAAAGGACCACACAGAGTTCAATTTCTGGAATGTAAAATAGATGGGTTAATTTTTTAAAAATTAAAAAACCAGAAACCAAAACATGGATGGGAAAATAACCCATAAAGTTATACTATTTCTGAATTTGTCAAAATATTTTGTATAGAAAATGTAAAGGCATAAGAGGTTTGTGGTTCAGTTCTTCAAGAAAGCGTGGAAGTCATGTGAAAAACAGTTCAAGCTTTCATTCTTGATGTCTCCAACATTCCTACTGAGCTGCTGGCCATTCTCAGGTTTCCAGGCTCTGGTTTCACAATACTAACAGGTTCACAAATCAAGCTGTCTACAGAACCACAATCCAGCACCTTAGGGGAAAACGGTACAACAGGTATGCCACCCAATCTTGTTGGGCTTTAGGCTTTAAAGAACCACAACCGTTGTGATGGCAAGAGAAGAAATAGCTTTGCAAAGGCATGCTGACTATTACATCAGAAGTTCATTAGAAATAACTTTTGTGCTTCCCGTGACACAATAAATCTTCAATCAAACACATGTTCTGAAAAAATTGTTTTGTTGGAAAATCTTAAGCCAGTGTCATGAAAGCCTCAAACTAGCAGTCATACGACAATATTTTCCAGAATTATTTTCCAAGTTTAGTGGCGTTTTTGTGGTTATTTGGATTAAGAGGGATAGTGACAAGAGTTTTTCATATGGTCATGTATACAAGTCAGCCCTGTTAATTGTTGAATTTTGAAAAATCCAGCTGCCAAATGAAACAACATTTTGGGAAAATTTTTAGAAGTAAATGGTATAAATCAACACTAAATCCAAGTGCATTCCAAGCACAACAGTAACAGAATTAACTCCCCTATTGGAGCATCTGCATAGAGTATCAATTTTATAAATACTGCTTCATTGCTAGGAAAATATTTCCATCTAAATTAATTTAAGAGGGTACACTGGGTTTCATTTCTTCCTTTGACTGGTTTCTAGAAATCATCCACAAATAGTCCACAATATTTGTGAATTACTGTGGTTGATTTTCAAATGATCAACACATCAAAACTCTCACCAAAGTTGTCCCTGACTTTGCCATCATCACTGCTTAATATGAAAGTTGAATAAATACAGAGTAAAGAAGTCTCTCGTGGCTGGTGATTACTACTGAGCAAGAAAGAGAAGTTAAAGGCACCTTACGTGGTAGTCCCATGGCATTAACCAGACAAGAAGCATTGTTCATAGGAGGAAAGAAATTCCATGTGTATTAAAGAAAACTTTATTTATAGAAGATTTTTCCATTTATTGGCATAATTTTAAAGATTCAGATGAACTCAACTAGACATGCATAGCCTTCAATCCTTCCTTAATGCTTCTTGATGGAACTATAGGTAAAAGAATTTGCAATTGACCTTAAATCCTTTATGGAGATACTTTGAGTAGTCTTTATAAGAAAGGTACTTGATAAAGTAAGAGAATAATTGAATTGTATTTGAAGATCATAACTATATTTGAATTTAAAAATTGAATTTCAAATATGTTAGCTGAAAATGAACTGAAGATTCAATAATTTTAGAATTTCTAATTGGTCTAAGATCTGAGCAATATGAGATGGCTTGGTTAGACATCCATTCTCATTTATAGCCATACCGTAGAGTAATCTGAAGTGTTAAGAAATCCAGCAATGAAATTAATGGCTACATTTATAGATCGTACTATTTAGAAACTGTATTACAAAGCCAAGTTTTGATATAATTTGATAAATATGTTGGCAGAAAACCCAATTATCAAACAGCTTCAGTGTCTCCTTAAAACTCTAACAGAACTGTTAAAATCAGGCTCATATATATTGCAGGTGAATTTAATTTGATATGTATGTTTGCATTGTTAATACTATTTTTTGTTTGCTGTGTAGGAGTCTTCACAACTGTGTAAAAGGACTTAGTGAACTTAATATTGAGGTATTGGATAAATGCTAAGCTTGCTCAATGGAATCCCAAAGGCATTGGCCACATGAGCTGGCTGTACAGCAAAACTGCCAGATTTTTGAAGGCCTTCTTCATGGGTCTAAAAGGCCTGGTTCTGATCTCTGACTAGTGAGCTTTTTCACTGCTTCAGCTGAATCCGTACACATCTGTGGGGCATGACGGAATTCATGCAAGCGTCCTCAAAGAGGTAGCTGCTGTCATCACAAAACCTCTCAAAAATTTTTGAGCAGTCCTGGGAATCTGAAGAGGTCCCAATTTACTGGAAGCTGGGGAATGTTGTCCCAGTTTTCAAGAAGGGCAAGAAGGAGGACCCCAGAAACTACAGGCCTGTCAGTCTCACTTCTGTGCCTGGAAAAGTTATGAAGATTATTCTAGGAAATATTGAAAATGCTGAAAGACACCACAGTCATCAGTCACAGCCAGCACAACGGGACTGGAGGAAATACTGACCAAGTTCACAGATGATACAAAACTGGGAGGAGCTGTTGACTCCCCAGAGGGCAGGGAGGCCCTGCAGAGAGACCTCAACAAATCAGGGTCTGGGCAATCACCAACCACGTGAAGTGCAGCAGGGGAAAGTGCTGGATTCTGCACCTGGGATGGGGAAACCCTGGATGTATGGACAGACTGGGGAATGAGATGCTGGAGAGCAGTGCCATGGAAAGGGACCTGGGGGTCTTGGTCAGTGACAAGTTGAACATGAGCCAGCAGTGCCCTGGCAGCCAGGAGGGCCAGTCCTGTCCTGGGGGGCATCAGGCACAGCATCGCCAGCCAGGCAAGGGAGGGGATTGTCCCGCTCTGCTCTGAGCTGGGGCAGCCTCACCTCCAGTGCTGGGGGCTGGTTTGGGTGTGGCAATGTAAGAAAGATATTAAACTATTAGAGAGAATCCAGAGGAGAGCAACAAAAATGGTGAAGGGCCTTGAGGGGAAGCCTCACTTGGTCTGTTCAGCCTGGAGAGGAAGAGTCTGAGAGGAAGTCTCATCATCATTACATCTTCCTTGCGAGGGGAAGAGGAGGGGCAGGCACTGATCTCTTCTCTGTGGTGACCGGTAACAGGACCTGAGGGAATGGCCTGAAGCTGTGTCAGGGGAGTTTAGGTTAGAAAAAGGTTCTTCAACCAGAATGTATTTGGGCCCTGGAACATCTCGCCTGGGAAATGGTCACAGCACCAGCCTGACAGAGTTCAAGAAGTGTTTGGACAATGCTCTCAGGCACAGGATGTGACTCTTGGGGATGGTGCTGTGCAGGGCCAGGAGTTGGACTCAATGGTCCTTTGGAGTCCCTTCCGACTCAGCTTATTCTCTGATTCTGTTTAGAGTTAGACAGCCCAAATGTTAATGGCTGTGATTCTTCTTCTGGTAAATGGAAAGTAGAAATAAGACTCTATTTGTCTGGAGGACTGTGACATGAAAAGATATAAGGGCTAAACAAATCTCAAACTGGATCCATTTTGGATATGCTACTGCTCTTGAATTTCAAAATAGTAACCTTGATTCTCCTGTCAGCATCAAGGCATCCCATCTGCTCATCCATTCACTGTTAGTAGCCACCTGCAATTGGAAGTTAAAATACCATGCCAGTCTGTGCTATGTTGCTACCTGCCTAATTTCATGCCAACAGCAAACTCAGGGATTTTTACAGGGACAAAATAATGCAACTGCTGCAGCAACCACATGTTTTCCATCATACAGGGGGAAAAAATAAGGTCAGTGTGGGCTTGAAGGGTTGTAAAGCTTTAGTCTGCCTGAATTATTTTATGCTTGTGAAAGTTAAGCAGATGAGAAACACATTAAATAAGATGACAGAATTTAGATTATACCTCCTCCCCTCCTCGTGCCCCTTCCAAGTCCTTAGCTCAGCGGATGAATTCCTCCCCCCATTCCTTTTTTCCTTTTTTTTTTTTTTCAATTTGTTAAGATGCTGAAATCTGCTTTGTGTGATTTATGAAGGAACTTGAAGCGATTAGTTTCACAGTGCATGAAAATTCCTCAGGTTCAGAGGGATGTCCAATCTGTTACACCGCGAGCCGTTGACTGGATGAGAACATGAGCAGCTCGGAGCCATAAGGAGATTGTGTTGAGTTATTAAACACTTGTGGTAAAGCTGCTTATTGTTAATTCCCCAATGTCCTGCTGAAGTGATCGGATAAGATCAGATCGGATTAGATCAAAGAGCCTGGGAACCAGCCTTTCGAGCAGATTCATTTAATCAATAAAGAGGGTCTCCAAAGAGAGAGAGAGGCAGTACCAGGATCACGAGAGATTAGAGTAGGGAAAATAAGAAACAACAGATTATTTTCCTCTTATTTTTAAAATGTAATTCTGTAAGCCAAAGCATGCTTTTGTGGCTGTATGTGTATGTGTGTGTGCAAAAAACAGCAAAAAAGGATATAAGTGCTCCCTTAAAACTTCATTACCAAGCAGACAGTTTTAAATGAAGTATTTTGCAATACAGTAATACTTAATAAGTCAAGAGACTGTAAAAGTATTATTAAAGCAATCAGTAGCATGAAATACCTACTGTGAAAAAAAGAACCATTAACATCATTTCAGCAGAAGCAATTTTTGCTTTAAAGATTCCTTAAGAATAGGGGATTCTGGGTGGGTTAATGTGCACAATTTCTGATCTTGCTTTCATCTAAAAGAAAAAAATGGAAGCAAACCCAGTAACACCGCCACCAACAACCCCCACCCACCAGTATCGCATCAAGATCAGAATGTATTAAATTAATAACACTGGCAGATGTTGTGGAATGTGCATTGTTATAATACATGTAATTACAGTACCACTGCTGCCGTTAATGCTTGTACAGTGAATAGACTTGTGTATAATTACTTGCAAAACCTTGCTAAATCTGTACTAAAAGCTAGAAACTGTAGTAAATGTTTAGAAAGTTAACCCACAGAAAAAGGGGGAAAAAAAAGGAAAATATGAAGAACAAATAATCATTCATTCTAACAGAGTTATGGTATAACTCCTTTCCATTTCTAGAGTAGCAGAATTTGGCCCAAAATAATTTGGAGAGAGAGACACACCTCCTTCAAAGATTATTAGCCCTAATTGCTTAATAAAATATTACATCTATTTTACAGGTTGTAATTTATATTCAGAGTCAGATAAGGATACATATCTATAAATCCCTTCTATAAAATGTAATTTTCTATCTAGATAGGCTGATGACTTTAGGCCCTGCATACCTTTAGCAATTGTTAATTATTATGGGATGGTTTAACACTATTTTCCAAATCAGCATGCATGCATAAAATGACTGCAATCTAATTTGACATATTATTAGTGATGATTATTGTCAGAGATAAATTAGATTGAACAGAAAATAACCTTCATCCTTAGCATGTTTTTGCTCTCAGAATTAATGTGATTTGGTGAACACATATAAATAAAAGTCTGATGAGTCCCTGCTGACTGCAGGGCCTGCTGGTACTGAAGTGTATCGATTTCATGCAGATGATGAATTCCTTAAGCATTCAATGATAATCATGCTTGATTTGACAAGACTTTCTCATGCTATTTTAGGGCCTTAATTTTCTGTGAAGTTCTGTCAAGTGTTCATCAAGCACCCACTTATCTCCCTATCTTAACCTGGCAGCCAATCCAAAGGTTGCCTACCAGTGCTGCTGCCAGTCCCAGCCCATTAATATTCCCGCCACGTGACTGTCCACGGAGAGAAGCCAATCAATGGCTGATTAACATTCAGGTCACATGATGCCCAAGGAGAGTAAATGAGTTACACAGTAAGACATCAAACAAATTTTCATCTTGAAAGAGTGATTGCTTTTTCTGCTGCTGTGATGTTTGTCAAATTCGCTCTAGCCTTGTCCAATTAAGCTCCATGAGCTGAATGACTAATGAAGAGAAGGGAATGCTGTGCCAGCATGACAGCTATGAGAAGTATCACTGAATAAGAGCTGCTGAAGAGATATTTAAAATTAAAAAAAAAAATCCACCAAAATGATTGAACAATCACATCTGGATAACTGGTGCAATTGCTTTCAAATTTCATATGCTGTTTAGAAGTCTCTAGTGAAAAATATAAATTGCATCATTCTGTATAGGACTTTTGTTTTCTGTCTAACTTTACAATGGAAAATGAGCTTGCATTTCCTCATAATAAAATTATTTTTGAGATTTTGAACAAATATACATTAACTGGATTATTGCCAGCAAATGTGCTAATGAACTTTCACAGTCTGCTAGAGACATACTGATAACAGAAGATCCCACTTTTAAGCATCAGCCAGCATGGAGAAAAAAATCTTCACTTTATGAAACTGAAAGGAAAAAGGAAAAAGGAAGACATTTAGCAGATGAGGTGGAGGAGGGAAGTGAGTTTATACTCTGGATTTTAGAGGGAAGTAGCTTTACTTTGAAATATTGTGTGAGGTTCTTAAATAATGTGGTGCAATTCTTTTTGCATCCTTTGAGGAGCTGATTCAGCATGGAGTTATTATTTTATTTCTTAATTTAATTTTATTTTATGTAACTCATATATATTTCTTGTTAAAACTGCTCAAGGAAACAAAAATAAATGTTGAATAGGATTATAATCCTCTTTAGCAGAAAAATTCTAAAGTGGATATCTGAAACTACATTCTGGGACATCACTGAAAGTCTATTTAGTCAGAAAGTCAGAAATTGCATTTTAGTGCTGATACTGTACTAAACTCCAGTGATGTGTTTGGAGTAGAGATCCTATGACTAATAAAGCTTTCATCCAGTCCCTGAAAGAAGTTACAGTCACCTAATGGATTACTGAAGATATGAAAGAGTGTCAGATCCTACTTATTAATTTCTAGCATGAAATTAGTTATATTCCCAGGGCATTCTGAAGCAATATTTTCAAGTTGGCTTAATAAGGGTGTTAGAACATGCCAATTAACTGGCAGCCGAAATAAACAGTAGTTGGAGGCATAAGACAGTATTTATTTCTGCAAAGCTAATAACATTTTAAATGGGACTTCTTGGTATGGTGGCTCAAGGTGCTGGAAGGAGGCAAGATGTGGAATATACTCTATTCAAAAGACTGTAAGTCAATTCTCAGCACTGCTAGTCAAGGATGGAGACTGAAAATAGAGAAGCAATAAATTTCTGAGAGTTAGTGAGAAGGAAGACAAGGAGGCAGGGGGCTAGCAGTTAACTGAAGGTAGGATGGGGGTGTCAAGCGGATACTGCTGAAGCAACCTGTGGTGATTGGTTTGACCAAGTGCCTGCCTGTAAGGCATCACCACAAAGGCACATGATGGAAGAGACTGTGTAAAGGGATCAGGGTAGAAAAGGGAGAAATACATGGAAATAGCAATATGGCATACTGCTTTTTTGAGGCATTGTTCGCAGTAAAGTAGCTCTATAAATTCAGAGATCAGTACTGCCTCGACATGAAATATTAGCTGTTAGATTACTGTTTTACTTGTTCCTGCTGCAGCCATACCACAGAGAATTCATAGGCTCTGAACCGTTAGCTGCTCAAATGTTAACAAAGCAAAAAATGGTGAATATTGTTATAAGCAACACCACTTGCCGAAACATTTAAATCAACAGTGGAGAAGGTGTCTAACTTTCTGTCAGTCACATTAGGTGGTTATGAATAAAGGAGTATTCTACTTTCTGCATAACTTTGCATAATTAATAGTTTTTCATGCAAACTATTGTTTGTCTTAATTGTTGTTTCAACAGCTGTTTTCATTAAATTGTAAAGCTCTTTGTGTCTAATCCTTTGAGCTGCACTATTGATAACAAGAACGCGCTGGAGCTAGCTTTAGAGGAAGGGAGTCCCTGCCAAGCTGGAAAGCAGTCATGAAGTTACTTGAGAAATAAGGCCCTACAGTGGGACTGGTTGTGTAGCTAATCCATTAGTCTTTTCAAAAGGACCTCGCTCTACGCCCTTATGGCTAAATTGACCCAACAACCTATCAATGCCTTTATTTGCTGAGTGGTTGTCCATGAAAGGTCTCCGTGCTGGATCCAAGCTGTAATCAAAGCCTCCATCAGTACCAGGGCCCTGATGACACAAATGGCCAAACTTTCAACAAGGCTGGCTGGTTTCCAGCCACGCCATTTTAAAGATACAAAGAGGCTGTGTTGTGCTGTGGAATTCATTTTCTTGTTTACTTCCTACAGAAACAAGAGCATAATCAGCACTCAGTGCATCGGATCAGACCGCTGAGTTGTTGACAGAAGCTTGGAGAGGCTTGCCAGCTTTCCACATGAAACACTGGCTTTCTTCTAATACACCCCCCACCGTCTGTGGCCCTGCCAATTGTAGCACATCAGAGCAACCATTGAGATAATGACCGTGAAGTCTCATGATACACTTTGATGAAGTGTAACATTTTTTAAAGGATTTTTGTCTGTGCCAAAATGATAGAGACAGCTGACTAAAAATCACCCCATCAAAATCAAGGCTGATGAACAGCAGGCAAAGACATGTGCTTCCACAGAGAAAAGGGAGGAGAATTTACAGCCAAAGACTCTCAATGACTGTGTGCACCACAGATTCCTTTATTTTGCTTTTAAATGATCCTTTGTTTCAAATGAATGTATGTAACTTTGCCAAGAGAGCAATTTCCCAAAATATTTTTTTTTATTCCGCATCAAAAAATGATTCAGCATTTAGCATTTATAATCTTAAATAAATACCTTTTCTATACAAGCTAACTTTTTTTCTTAACATTAATTTTTTGCAACTTAACAAAGTAATGTTATGAAATAGCTGGGACTTAAAACCTTCTCAGCCGTTTTAAAATTGTCTAGTGGCAACACATTGAACCAACTTAGCTTATGGTAAAACAATTGGAGATGTGTTTTCCAAGCAAACCACAGGGAAAAGAAACAGCAAGACAGTCACTTAGGCTTTTACTCTGCTTGCTTCAGGAGTCCAATATTTTTTGTAACAGGAAATTCATTACTGGCAATGGATTCATTGATACACACCAGTGCTAAGTAGCTTGGTTTAGGAGTTTAGAGAAAAGTCTGCACAATTTCTTGAACTGGCCATTTACTATGGATCTAGACCACCCCACTGTGCTGATGGAAGTGTGGTTAGGAGGTCTTTGAGCTGAATCAATTTGAGTTGGAATTTTCCCAGTGTATCACAGTTACATAAACACCTGTGCAAAATATCTTTGAGCTGAATTAATGGCATGGGGGTGCTGGTGGGGGAGGGGAAGAAAGGAGAGAAATGGAGTAGGAAAGAGAAAGCTGTTTTCAGTAGTTTTCAACATTTCTTGCTTGTAAAAGGTGGGTCTGGAGGATTGTGTTTTAAACCGACTTTACTGCAACCAATACAAGAGCTCATGTATGCTTATGTTTTTGTGTCCTCAGTACTGTAAGCCTAGAACAATGCTCTTTAAAGTCTCTTTTTCTCTCTCTTCTGCACTCATATTAAATTATATTTTTTTCCAAGCTCAAATTTACACAGCATGCTGGAGATATACAGTGGCAAAGAAGGATGCAGTAGTCTTCTGGAATAGATCAAAAGAACTGGCAAGAGAACAAAACTGCAAACTTCACTTTGAACCCAGGTACACAGCATGCTGCAACCAACAGTGTTGTAAGCGTGCAGAATTCAATGCTTTCCACAAGATAGATACATGTAGGTTTTTTTGCTTCAGTCTGGCTTTGAAGAAAGAGGAAAACTTTGGAAGAGAAAAAAACGGAGACCGGATCTATTTTGCAGTGGGGATTTGTGGATGTTTCAGCAGTCCTGCCTACTTTGCCAGAAATGCTTAGTTAAAGAGAGAGGCAGAGCAAAACAGTTCAGTGCAAAAGGATACTTCTTCCTTTTATGACTCAGTCTCTGTAGTAGAATAAAAAAAATTATTGGCACTTTGTTTTCTCTGGAGATATCTCTTTGCTCTGGAGCCTTGATATAAAATAGGACAGACAGTTTGTGGTTGCTTTTTCTATCTGGGGAAAACAATGGATCAAACTTGAACAGATTTCATGCAGTTTGTATATAACAAAAACAGGTAGAAGTCTCACTTTGCTAGCCTCCCTCCCAACAAATCCAAAGCAGTTCAAATTTGCCAAGTAGTGGCACAGACTCGATTGACACACTTGCAGGATTGAGCTTCTCTTCCTTTAAGATTCAATAAACCAGTTTTTTGTACCTCCACTTACAAGCAGGGCCTAGGTTGTGTCTCGCAGCAGGCACATGCGTTGTCCTTCCTTGAACACAGAGAATCGTAGAATCATAAGATACTTTGGGTTGGAAAGCACCTATATCATCAAGTCTGAACCCCCTGCAAGAGCCGGGACATCTAAAACTTGGTCAGGTACCTCAAAGCCCCCTCCCTCCCAGCTGTGGATATTTCCAGGGATCCACCACCTCTCTAGGAAACCTGTGCCAGTGTTTCACACACTTAGTGTAAAAAAATTCTTATATCTAGCCTGATTTTACCCTCTTTTAGTTTAAACACATTACCCCTAATCCTATGAAACATGGCCAGATAAAAATTCTGTTCCCATCTTTCAAGTTCCTTTAGGTAATGAAAGGCTGTGATAAGGTTTCTCTGGAGCTTTTCATCTCCAGGCTGAACAATCCCAGCTCTCTCAGCCTGTCTTCATAGGAGAGGTGCTTCAACCCCCCTAATCCTCTTCATGACCCTCCTGTGGACTCTCTCCAACAGGTCCATGTCCTTCCTGTGCTGGGAGCCCAGAGCTGATGCAGCCGTGCAGGTGGGGTCTCAGCAGAGCAGAGCAGAGGGGCAGCATCCCCTCCCTGGCCTTGCTGCTTTGGATGCAGCCCAGGATCCAATTGTCTTTTCAGGCTGCAAGGGGTCATTGCTGTGTCACGTTCAGCTGTTCATCCACCAGTGTGTCCAAGTCCTTGGCAGGGCTGCTCTCAATGCCTTTCTCCCACAGCCTCTATTGATAGCAGGGGGTTCCCCCAACCCCAGTGCAGGATTTTGCACTTGTTCTTGTAGCAGGGCCCACTCCTTGAGCTTTTTTGAGTCCCCCTCTGGAACGACATCCTGTCCTTCATGAGCTTGATGTCATTTGTAAACAGCTGAGGGTACACTCAATCCCACTCTTTATATCACTGATGAAGATATTAAGCAGACATTAAGATACTCCCACTACAGACCCCTGTGGGACACCTCTTGATGATGATCTCCATGTGGATCTGGAGATCAGTGGGATATTGAGCAATTAAACTCCAGTCTCTGGATATGGCAATCCAACTGATTAACATCCAGCAAACAGTTCATCAATCAAATCCATCTGTCTCCAGTTTAGAGAGAAGGATGTTGTAGGGGACCATACCAAAGATCACACATCAGTGAATGCTGGGAAGAGTGCCTGAAATCCTTTCCAGTTACTGGGTGTTATAGCATGAATAACCGTTTAAGAAGTCCATCTAGTCACGTTTGCTGATGGCCTAGTGACTGTTCTGTACAGCCAGTGCAGACATCCAAGCACAATCCGCAGTCATAAATGAGCAGAGTGCCAAGGTACATCCACCCTCTTGATTTCTCAGAGGCAGAAGTCATGTGCAAGCTTTCGCCAGCACATCCCAAATGCCTTGCCGTCTGCTAGTAGCAACAGGTCTTTTGACATTAGCCTCACACTTGACACAGTGCATCTGTGGTGTGATGGCCAAATTTTCAATAATGTGATTTAGTGATGCTATCAGGAGAAGCACTTTCCTATCTTACATAAAAAGCTAGAGGAGGCAAAGAAGCGAGTCCATCGATGGAGAAAGTGCTGGGGTCGCACTGGGGGGGGTGTGTGGGTGTGTGTGTGTGCATGAACACAAGTGAACCAAGAACTATTCATACAGTTTGAGAGTGTTATTTCCCATCTCCTTCCTGTTTTTTGAAAGAATGTCCAGAGAGTATTAATTTTGGAAAGCCGTTCAAACAATGAGGTTATTCAAGTTGGCCTTATTTTTGCTGGCTGGTGAATGCCTGCACACATGAAATAGGTAAACTTCCAGCAGCCTGGATGGGAATCAAAATAATTAGAACACTTAAGAGATTTGTACCTTAGAGGCAGATGTTGTCATCCTCCCACATCCATTTTCATTCACATATCACAAAACTGGGTAGGAAAGGGAGGACTGAGTTAGGCAGTTTTGCATCTCTGAGTGGGCATCTGTCAGTGATAAGCAATTTTGATGGAACTTTGCTGCAGGGAATATTCAACAGTAATATATTCCTAGCTGTACCAGTGAATTTATTCATTATGAATGCCAGCATGAGAAAGCTGAATGAAGTCAAGGGAAATGAAGAAAAGGTTGTGGGGAGAAGATAATGAAAGGAAGAGGAGGAGGGTGGTGGAAAAAACAGTTAGCAGTATAGGCACATATGTTTCAAAGCTTCTCAGATTTCCTGAAACTGAGCCTAACTGAAATGAGTAATAGTTAGAATTCAAACACAGTATCATGACAATCCAGGCATTTTGGAAACCACTTCCCCACAGAGTCTTTAAGGACTACTTGATGCTGAGGATTATGGTTGGAGGAACTAACATCTGCTATATTCACCTAAAGCCATGTGTATGATTTCATTTTTCTTCCTGTCTTTTAATGATGAAGATTTTACTCTTTCTTTTGTTGTTTTGTTTCATTTTCTTATGTTTTGACTTGTGGAATCAAAGTAGATCAAGTAAAAAAAAATAATAAAAAATGGAATGCATTTGTTTGGTTTTTTATATAGTTTTCTTTGTATCAATAAACTCACAAAGAAGAAGAAATTGAAATTCTTGAGAGGAAAATAATTAAACAAGTAATGTTAAGTCCTTCCTACAAAAAAGACTGGCATCCTAACATATGATCTCAAATTAATTGTGAAACATATTGTATTCTGTGCCTATGAGTATGCACCTAAGCCATAAAAATCTTAACATGAAATGTGAAAATTGTTAATTTTTTTACATTTATTGTTACTTATATTTTTATTAATTAATCAATTTCTATGCATGGCATTAATAAGTAATTGGAAGGAATTAATTGTTATTATCAAGTCAAGCCACAAATTCATATTTATTGCACAAGAATAAAAATTATTTTTAAAAATCACGAAAATCTATGCTACCATATTCAAAGAGGGGACAAAATGTGTTCTTCTGCCTTTCCAATCCCATTGCATGAAACTATTTGCCCAAAAAAGTACTGGGCTATTAAATATACAGTTTTGTAGAAAACAGTATGGTTTCAGTGATAAGTTCTTTGTATTTACCTTGTAATGTACTCAAAACCTATGATGTAAAATACAGCCATAGACATAGACAAATGAAGAAAACCTTAATGCTTTCCTTTCCTGCCTTAGAGACAGAACCTGGTAGATTAAAGCTGTAGAAACTTGACCTTGTCTCATGCTCTAACTTTTTATAAAGCATAGAGAACATTTTAAAGCTAAGTAAGGGGTGATATTATGTCATTAATATTAAAAAAAAAAACATATGGGGGTCTGAAATATCAAATTGTTTTATTCACAGATGATGTAGTGATATTTGAAGAATGAGGAGGAAGTATTTAGTCATCTTTTGCATGAATTCCATCTACAAATAAAAATTTACATCAAAGGATATCACTAAAGTCCCAACTGGCCAATCTCTTCTGCATCATCTAAGAGCAAAATTTTTTCTGAGATATATGTTCATACCTCTTTCTCCAGACTATCAGCATCTACAACCAGTCTAAACAGTCATCATGGGACTTACTAGAGATAGTCAGTGTCTTGGATCTTGTGTTTTGTGACAGTGGGAGTGATGTATTTTTTAATTTGTTCACTTAGTCTTATCTCATTATTGATAATTTTAATATTTTTTGTAGTTAAACTGGAGGTATTAGCAAAGGTAAAGGCACTTTCACTAAGAGAGAACCAAAACCTTCATCTCCCTGATTAAAACAAGTTTTACTGGTGGGAAGTGGAGCTATCAGCAGCATCAGACTCCACGACAACATTTATAACAAATCATCCAATTGCATACGTAGGAATGGTGGCTCTTGGCTGAATGCAATGAACAGGTTGTTGTGATCCAAAGAGAGTTTACATTTCATATACACTAAAAACTCCCTTAAGATACAGTGAGAAAGATTATTTGCTCTTGTACTCATTGCACTGAAAGATTTTTAGCTGCTAGGAAAGAACTGGATTTTTCCTTCTTGTTCTACATTTTTTTAAGAATTATTTTCCTCTGAAGGACTGCTGGCCTCTGGCAAATTCTGAGTTTTAAAATACAGTGTCAGTAAATTAAATTCTGAGCCCACTGAAGTCTGCTGAGTTTTGCCATTGAAATCTGAAGAGGCAGGATTTTGCCTACTGTTTGGAAAACATTGCTTGCAGCAACCATTGCTGATATCTAGCAGAGAAAACACTAGCTACTCTACTGTCACTAACACTCAATTGTTGCTTCTTCTCCCTGTGCAGACATCAGGGTTTTGTGACCAAAACCAGGCAAGTGCTTAGAAATAACCCATGCTCAAATTAGCAGAAATTATATGGCCAAGCCCTTTCTCAACTTTAAGTTAAGGTCCATTACCTCCTTATATTTTTTCCTTCAGTGAGATGTTTTAAACTGGACAAGGACAGAATCTTTGCACTCTTGTGCAAAGTTATACAGAAAAGGTCCTGTCTTTGGGACATATAACTAGATAGATTAGCTTTGATGAGATAGCTCAAACACTTACAAGAAGTCTATCTTAGAGAGATTTCCTTATTGCCATAAAAGGAAAAGCACAAAATCAAGGTAATTTCACTTTCCTTTATGGTACCAGAACTGAAAAATACAATAAGTTGCTCATCAGAGATTCAGACTCAGGAAGGTGTGAAAACAGAGGCTTGTTTACGATGATTTTTACCTTCTTACTTTGTACCATGTCTACTCTTCTTCTTAGGCAAAACATCTAGTCTCTATTTCTAGTGTGGCCTCTAGCGGCTCATAGCATTTCTTTTTAGAGCTTGTTCTGTGTATTGAAAGACTTTTGTGAGAGAATGATTGAAAAAGTTTAGTAAGAGGTCTTTCAAATGTAGTGAATATAGAGATTCTTATTCACATCCCTCAGGTTAACAATGCTGCTGTTCTTTACATCATTTGTCCTTGAGGAATCCTGTATAAACTTTGGTTGCTGTGAAAGCTAACAATGCACAGAAATAACCACTGCAAAGATGGAGGCCTATTTTTATGAGATATGTCTCTGTTTTAGAGAGTACTATGTGTTGTGTGAAATGATTATTTAGAGATTTTATTAACCCTAAAGTAAAATGATGAAAACTTGGTTTTCTTTCAGGAAACTATTTCAAACTTTAGCGGTTACATCTGAATTTGGGACCTTCAGTAAAAAACTGGATATGGTTCCAGTGAAAGAAAATAATATTCTAAACTTTAAATCAATATTCAAATTTGATTTATGAAAATATGTTTTTCTTCACAGCTCTGGGACCTTGATCCTATTGTGAAGTGTTCCTTTTTCCTAGTTTTTTTTTTTTTTCCTATTTACTTTCTAATTAAAAACCTTACAGATTTAAGAAAAGTTATATAGGTCGATGTGTGCAAATGTGTATCTGTGTGAGTATGGGGACAGGTAAATCACTCTGACAATAGGCATGGCTTTAAAACAAAGAGACTTTTGAAGTAATCAAACTGGAAGTTCTGAATCTTCAGCTCGTAGTCAATTTGACAGTGGAAATGTAATTCTTTAATATGGGTTGCCCTGTCTGCATGAACCATGCAAGAGACATTTGTGTCTGTGAAACAATTCACCTCTTGGTTACATTTTCACTGGATTTAATTTATCTAGCAGAGTTAGACTGATCTTTGCAGGTGTGGAATAACTTCACTGCTGCGCAGTATACTGAAATTTAGTAAAAGCAACTGTCTCAGTGCCAATCAATGAATGGCAAAACTGTGACATTTTTTCACAGGAACTGGACAATAATTTTACTCTTTATATTGTGATTAGTCTGACATTAGGTACTGTGCTTGGAGAAAAATCCACTATTTATTTACCCTAGAATTATTGTTCCAGTGTTTCATAACCTTTCATTAAACCCCATGAATTTCTCTCATCTTTTGCCTTGTTCTAATCATGTATAAATTGGTACAGTGCAGTGTTTATCTTGCTTACGCTTACTCACTCAAGAGAAATTAAGTGATTGCTTTCCTTTGTGATTTGTAAGCTCTTCCAGGCATAATTTTGCTTTCCGCCAACCACCCATATTCATTTGTTAACATAGGTCCTTTTGTAGAATGACTGTTGATTTAGAAATTCCCAATTAGAAAATGTATATCCCCACTTTATTTCTTATTCACATCTTGCATGTGAATGTAGAGTGACTAATGTGCTGAAATCATAGCATCAGGTCATATAATTTATTAATCTATAATGACACTGTTCATCTAGATCAGGAGAGAGGTAGAGGATATTTCTGTTGTCTCAGACCTTCAACCACTGGCAAACAGTATTCCATAGCTTGTCCTCTGTCACAACATCACATTTAGCAATGTGGCTCAGCATCTTGTTTCTGCAAATCTAATCTTTTGGCCAGAGGCTCAGCAAATCCTTTTCCTTCCTTGAATATGTACTCTACCGATAGATCACAGTTTAGCAGAAAAATCTTGGGGGCATTTATCAACAGTCAATGGATACATGTCAGGCAGGATGGAAAGATAGACAATTGTCTTAAACCATCTAAAAGGTCATTAATTCACATCTCCGTTAAAAAAAATTGGCCCATGATACCAACTGTGTAACGAGCTGAGGACAGGGTAAAAAAATGAAAGAACTAAAAGAACTATACCTGTAATTGTCTCAGTTGCAGGTTTTTAAAATATTGGCACAAGAACTTTCCTTTTGCTAATGTTCATTATTCTCTGTCTGCAAGGAATCTTATATTCTCTGGAATTGATCCTTTTAATTTCCCATCATCTGGTCTTTGTGCACATTAGACATTTTTTTGCTCAGATAACTTGAGGCTAATTTCAAAATCAGGAATGTCTATTAACAAAATACAAGACTCCAACAGCTACTTTCCTTGAAGTTTCGTTGCAAAGGGAAAGAGAATTATGCTAATACAAACAGCTTTACCTCAAGCATCAACTCTGGTTTGGGACATCAGGTATGAAAGGCCGTTTCTTTTGCATCTAATTTTCTGGGAGGGAAGTTTAATTAGGAAAAAGAACTGAAGTGCAATATACTCTTTTTCATCTCCTTTACATGGAGAGCAGAGGCAATCTGACTAAAGGAAGTTAATCTTTCTTGGTTTTGTTTCTGTTTTGTTTTGGTTTGGGGTTTTTTTTTTGTTATTTTGTGTGTGTTTGGCTTTTATTGCTGTTGTAGTTTTGTTCTTCTTTTGGGATTTTTTTGTATTTTATATCTTTAGTTCAGCAGTAATTGTACCTTTACAGATATTGAGGAGGGACAAACACACTAGATGAATGGGACTACTTCTCTGGAAGCGTGTTGTGGAGGTGTACTGTCTGAGAAAGTTTTAGAGAAACACAGGTGAGGGTACACTGGTAGTATTCATGAAGCTAAGCATCTGGGCATGGTCTTTGTGGTGGCTCCAGAAATCCAAGCTGAGATAACTGGCTATATTTTCCTGGCTGTCTTGGATGTGAACTTGGACTTAGAAGGGAAAGCTTGGCCACCGGCAACCCTCCACCTTTCTCCCATGAGTTAGGACTGAAAATTGATTACATGAAACTTTTCTCCAAATGACACAATATGCAGAGATTTAAGGCACTTGAAATTAATCTGGTAACATTGGCACATGACACAACACTTTAGTTCCCATAAATCCCCTATTTTGGTAGACCTTTTCCATATTTCTCCTTTTTAAATATTAGTTTGCCATTTGGGCAAATCATAAATTCAAGAAGGTTGATATGAAGTATTTCATTATGTCTTGTTGCATTATACAATTTTGTTATTTCATAAAACACCTTCTGCTGTTATTTCAAATAATAAACTTAGGAAGGGGAACACTCACTTCAGGTTTTCCTCCTATACTAACATACAAATTTCTTATTTAGGAAATCCAGTGTGAGTTTGAAAGTTTCAACAGAATTGTGTTATCATATTTAGGCCAGTTATTTGTCTAATAGTTACTAATTTAGTGAAATCATTATCAGGCCAGCAAACAAAGTTCAAACAAAGGGGACTGCTCCATCTAGAGTTCCATTTTGCACATAAGCTTATTAAATATTTTAATCAATGATTTTACTGGTTGTCATGGCCTTTACCATTAGCTTTCTCTGACTTTATTATTTCAATAATTTAGGAATAATAAATCTACTAACAACCTTAAAAAACTGGTTCATGTGATTTGGTGATCTCAAACTAATTATAAATATCTGAGGGAAAGGTATGCACATAACAAAAGATAACTAATTTTGCAGTAGTTTACCACAAGAAAAGCTTTTTCAGAGATGAAGTGCTCAGATTCTGATTTAAAACATGAAGATGATAATCCTCTGATGATTATTCCAGTAATTTTATCAAAGCTAGTCTAAATCCAGTGCAAATTTCTGCGAATACTTATTTCACAAGCAAATTCTGGTGGGAATGAATTCCTCAGCATATAAAGGTATTACCAAAAGCTATATTGAACATATATATAAATAACTTGCTTTTAATTTATTCAAAGTTCTTTAGGTTTTGTATTCAAATACCATCCCTTTATTGACCTTCTCCTGATTTGCTTTACTCTGCTCAGCATATCTGAATATCTTTCTCACTAATTTATTTAATTTTTCCAAATTGAGACAACAACAAACAGTTCTTTTTAGATTTCTGCTCTCACTTACCTCTGCTTTACATGTTTTTCTCTTCTCTTTCCTTTTCTTCCAGTATATTTTTCAAATTAGATAGTCAAAACTGAATGCATTCACTAAAGTGAGGAAATTGGTAATTGCATTTGAATTAGTCAAATCCTGTGCAATGCTGCATCAAGGCAATAATTTTAGAAGATGTCTTTTTGCAACTCAAAAAAGCTAGTAGGTAAAAAGATCTCACCAGAGAAAAATTACATAAAAATATATCAGTGTTCAGTACATGTTGAGAAGCGAGGGGTGGGAAAATGTGAGGCTTATGCCAGCCAAGCCATGACAGCCACCTTTCTGCCTGCTGTCAGCTCATGCAAACAAGACGTGGTCTAAGCTGATTTAGCCCAGTCAAGCTGAACTGAATTACTCTGCAGCTGCAAAGAGCTATCTGTGTGTGAGCAGTAACCACAGAGCAGCTACAAATGAGAGCTTGTTTGCATTTGTCAATCCCAGTGCCAAGTACAGCAAAGGCAACCCCTTCGCTGAGTCAGCTCTCCCGTTGTGTGCGCTGCTCTGCTCTCGCCACACAGTTGCTGATGCCCCCAGCTCACAGCTACTTCTATCATATCATAATGCTAGACAGCAGTTCC
Source organism: Picathartes gymnocephalus (assembly GCA_013390045.1). NCBI lineage: Eukaryota > Metazoa > Chordata > Aves > Passeriformes > Picathartidae > Picathartes > Picathartes gymnocephalus. The sequence goes on along the minus strand of WEKY01020321.1, from coordinate 6,617 downwards.
CCAAATCCTGCGTCTCCTTATCTGACAACCTTACTTTGTTTGGTTTCGTCACAGTATGACTGGGGTTAAACACAGAGCTCTGAGTCCGTTCTGGAGGTGGGAAATAGTCATAATAACATCCAGAAATAAAGCAGAAAAAGACTACGTGAGCTCTCCTCAGTGGAATAGTAGAAGATGAACCATAAATACACCTACTGGAATAAATCTCCTAAGTTTTAGGGTCTGGATGCTCAAGCAGAGAGGTATCAAAGTCTCTGTTAATTTTTCTAAATGTCCAAGGCCTGATGCAAGTCAAAGCTCTTATTCTAAAACATTGTACACAATGTTATTGATAGCAAAGGCATCTCATCTTGGATTTGTAGGCTCTTGAAAAGATATACATGAGATACACAATCAAAAGTGGCACAGCACTTCTTGCACTTTTTAATCTCGTTCTTAATTGAACTCAATGAATTGGATATGGATACCTGTGCTGGTTTTAACACCAGCAAGACATCAAACTCCAAATAAGCCTTTCCCCTTCCCCTACCCCTTCTGGTAAGGGAGGGACAAAAAAGCAGACTACAGATTGAGATAACAGTGTACTAAAAGCACAAGGCAATGGAATAAAACACACAATTACAGCAGCAATATTAATAGCAATAAAAGAGTATATATGTATATTTATATATAAAACAAAATGTATTTTACCCTAAAAAAAGGTATTCGCCACTGGGAACAAAACCAAGATGACTGACAGCTCCTTCAGGTCCATGTGGTTTCCCCAGACAGAGGTACTATGGTGACCGCAGAGTTCTAAACTTGCCTCTTCTATGTAATCAGGACAATGTTCCATCCATACCCACTGGATAAATATGGGATGCCAATCCCTTGAAGTGTTCAAGGCTGGGTTGAAGGAGTCTCTAAGAAACCTGGTCTAGTGAAAGGTGTTCCTGCCCACAGCAAGCCTGCTGGAGCTAGACCATCTTTAAGGTGCCTTCTAACCCCAAACCATTCTATGATTATAGGATTCTATGAATTATACCTCAGGTAAGCAATTATCTGACCAATCTTTACAATCTTTCCAAAAACAAAATTGAAAATGCCTTAAGCTTTNCCTTCTGGTAAGGGAGGGACAAAAAAGCAGACTACAGATTGAGATAACAGTGTACTAAAAGCACAAGGCAATGGAATAAAACACACAATTACAGCAGCAATATTAATAGCAATAAAAGAGTATATATGTATATTTATATATAAAACAAAATGTATTTTACCCTAAAAAAAGGTATTCGCCACTGGGAACAAAACCAAGATGACTGACAGCTCCTTCAGGTCCATGTGGTTTCCCCAGACAGAGGTACTATGGTGACCGCAGAGTTCTAAACTTGCCTCTTCTATGTAATCAGGACAATGTTCCATCCATACCCACTGGATAAATATGGGATGCCAATCCCTTGAAGTGTTCAAGGCTGGGTTGAAGGAGTCTCTAAGAAACCTGGTCTAGTGAAAGGTGTTCCTGCCCACAGCAAGCCTGCTGGAGCTAGACCATCTTTAAGGTGCCTTCTAACCCCAAACCATTCTATGATTATAGGATTCTATGAATTATACCTCAGGTAAGCAATTATCTGACCAATCTTTACAATCTTTCCAAAAACAAAATTGAAAATGCCTTAAGCTTTTCTTTTCTCTCTCAGGGTCATTGGCTAGTAAAACAGCATGGAGACTAATAGAGATAAAATGGCAAAGATTCAGTCAAAGACTGAAATATGGAGGTTGTTCTTTAATGTTTCTGTGGAATACTTATCTGGAGATTATAGCCTGTCCATTTTATATGCTGAGTAAAAATCAAATATTAATTTTATTACAGCACATATTTTCTAGTGCAAGAGTAGGTATGTGGGAATTCCAGAGGTATTAAAAAAAAAAAAAATCCACCCTACTTCTCTTTAATTCTATGTAAAAAAATGTAAAGTGGAATGTTCATGTTTTTCTTGGAATTATTCTATTATGGATATCTCTTAGCAGTTTCACAAGGGAACATGTACAAATCAGTAACCAGGACAAAGTAGGAAAAATTAATATGACACATTAACAGGACTGATAGCACAGGGTGTCATAGTTTGAAAAACAAGTCGTGCATAGATGCCCAGGCAAATAGCACCAGCCTGAATTTATTTTTTTTTCTTCTTTTAAATTTAGCTTACTCTACACTAGATCAAAATACTGCCTGGAAAAATGCCAGCCTGTGGTCTTTTACAGATAATGTCATTGATGTTTCAAAGAACTTTTGCAATAAAACATAAAAATTATCCGTAGTGAGCCTACTTACACTATATTTGCCTCATGATGTAGTGCCACAAGCGAAGGAAAGCACTCACACACTGATTGCAATTTATTGCCAAAACTGTTCTGAGGAACCCAGCTGGCAGACTGGGTTTATTTAAAGAACAAACCAGAAAGTTTTATGTGAGAAAGAATCACATACACACAAGAAGAATCTCTGTGAAGTTCCTTGCAGTTGTAAAATATTCCTGGTTTCCTGGCTCAGAGACAGGGTCCAGGTGAGGCTCAGACCACATTGTCCCTCTGGGAGAGTACTGCTTCCCCTGAAAATAAGTTGTAAGACTTTTGAGAATATGTTCAAATAGACTGGAAGCTGCCTTGCCAATTAAAATTTCTAGTTTGAAAAGAATATTAAGGATTAGCTTAACTCTGAAATACATCCACTTCAAGCATCCTATCATTCCACAAAGCATCTACTTCAACTTGACACTGAGATGGATAGAGGGCACATTTTAAAGTGACACTTTTCAGTAATTTAGTGTTAAATAAAGTCATTATTAAGGGCAGTGAACCGAGGGGGAAAGTTCACTGTAATTTGATCCTCCTTTACTAATTGAATTCTTTTTTATCAACTGTCCATTTTAATCTTTGATACTTATTTTGACATTACCAGTGGGTGGGGAATGGAACCCTCTCCCTGCTCAGGGACAAATAAGCCCTTCAAAGACATTTTGCAGTCAATAGCTCATTCTCTAGTAATAGCCAATAAATATACATAAAAAGAAGTGGCAATGAGCCTGAGGCAATACAGGCATGGGCTATATTCAATCTCTGGGTCGCAAGTTCCCCACCCTTGTGGTTCATGGTAGAGAAAGGATTATTGATGATTGCTACTGATTGGGCTATTAAAGCTACAAATTAATCCCACTTTGATATCCACTTAGTATTCTGTAGGTAGGCAGGCTTAAGAAAACAGAATTTATGAACACAATGAAGGAAATGTACAATAAATGAATGCATCCACAGTGGGCAGCTGCAGTGGAGGGGGAGTGTTCATCTGCTGAAAGGTGGGAGGGGTATGCAGAGGAATCTGTACAGGCTGGACCAATGGGCCAAGACCAACGGTGTGAGGTTCAACAAGGTGAAGTGCTGGCTCCTGCTCTTGGGTCACAACAGCCCCGTGCCAGACCAATGACCGGGGGCAGAGCGGCTGGAAAGCTGCCTGGAGAAAGAGGACCTGTGGGTGCTGGTGACAGCAGCTGAACAGCAGCTGAGCCAGGGTGTGCCCAGGTGGCCAAGAAAGCCTCTGGCATCCTGGCTCATGTCAGAAGCAGTATGGCCACAAAGACCAGGGTAGTGATTGTCCCTCTATGCTCAGCACTGGTGGGGAAACCCCCTCAAATCCTGTGTCCTATTCTGGGCCCCTCAGTTCAAGAAGGACATTGAGGTGCTGAAGCGTGCCCAGAGAAGGGCAACAGAGCTGTTTGAGGGTCTGGAGCACAAGTCACAAGAGGAATGGCTGACAGAGGTGGTGGTGTTCAGCTTGGAGGAAAGAAGACTGAGGGGAGGCCTTATTGCTTTTTACAAGTACCTGAAAGGAGGGTGTGGCAAAGTGGGGGTCAACCTCTTCTCTCAGGCAACCAGTGAGAGGACAAGAGGAAATAGCCTCATTTTGTGCCAGGGAAGGTCTAGATTGGACATCAGGAAGATTTCTCCACTGAAAGAGTGGTTAAGGATTGCAGTGGGCTTCCCCAGGAGGTGGCAGTCACCATCCCTGGAAGTATTCAAGAAATGCCTGGACGTGCTACTTATTGCTACAGTTTGGTTGACATGGTGGTGTTTAGTCAAGGGTTGGTTTCAAGGATCTCGAAGGCCTTTTCCAACCTTAATGATATAATAATATTCCTATTACACACTACGAAGAGGATAAAAATGTTCACTGGATATGCGACCAGACACTGTTTTAAAAAAAGTGAATGGCAATAAAGAAAACAGAGGTTTGCAGCAAAAGGAGTATGTATTTGACTCAGATGATAGCAATATTACATTAGAGGTGGGGAGCTGTCACTGGGAATGTGCTCAGGGGTGTTGTTGGGAGGACCCTAAGCACTTTGTGGCTGTATTAGCTCTGGTGAACTACAACAACCCCTGTGGTTTTGTCCACATGACTTTGCAGTACAAGTTATGTATGCGTGGCATTGCCAACTCATTGTTAACATACAGGTCAGTTCTTCATGTTTATCACTAGTGCTGTAATACACTGGGGGTCTTTTAAACCCTAGATTCATATATAATGCTGAAAATATCTGTTACATTAGAACGTGAACTAAAAATATAACAGGTTAGTAGCCTTCTAGGTTTAGGGATAAAAGTCAAAAAGCCAGTGCTAGAAGTTACAAGTCAAAGAATAAGGAAAGATGTCCAATTTGTTACCTATACACTTAAGGATTTTTAAGTAGAATTTTTTGGGTTGTCCTAAGAGAAAGGTAAACAATGTAAAATGAAACAATATTTAATTCATTGTAATTCTGGGTTCATTACCCTGCATAATGGTTGATGTCCTTCTTCTTTACATTCATGAATTTCTGGGATTTTCAAGGCAATGTAATCTGGTATGGATTGAACAGGAAATGAGTGTCAGTCTCACCCTTTGAGCAAGGATAACTAATAATGTACTACCAACATCTTGCACACCATGTAACTTTTTTAGAATTTGTTCCTTGCTGGTATACAGCTGCATTTATTCACCCTAACCTAGAGCCCTGCTGCATATACCAAGTTTTACATTTATGTGTTCACAGCCCAAGACTGCCAGTCTTTGAACAGCCTCTCTACTGTAAAAGAAGACTGATGAAAATGCCTGCAAGCAATTAGTAGGACTCTCTATTCATGGTGTCAGCAACATCAATTTTCTCATTGCTAGTAGAAAAACTGAGTTTGATGTAAACTGAACAGGAACTGTGACTGCTCAGCCTTGCACTAAATGGACCTTAAGAGTATTATTATTATAACCTTGGCATATGCATCAAAGTCCCTCTGCAAGGCAACTGTGAATGCAGTACTAGATTTAAATAAATGTCATACTTCCCAGTGTCAGTTAATCATTTTGCAGTTCCTTGTAGTTCTGCTTACTGTAATGTGTTTCAGAAACAGCTAAAATTGTAAATTCATGCCTCCCACCTTTTATTTGAAATATGTCAGACATATTGTAGGCCTTCTTGAGTTTGAAACTCTGGTGTAATCATCTCACACAAACTAGTCTGAGTAATTTATACTGTCAAGGGAAAACAAACACATGTATTGATGCAGCATGTTTGAAACATTTAATCTTATCATCTTAAAGTAAATAATAGCAATTAGTTTCCAGGAAAATAATGAAAAATTATTTTTAAAAACCCCAAACAGCAAAACAACTGCAAAAGATGTTTGTCAGTCAAGTAGAACAATGTGGAATTTGATTTCATAAAAATGACATACCAGAGCTCCCAGGAGGCCAGATGACATGACTTCAAAACTTATAAGCCTGTAATACCAGATTTTTTTTAACATTTGTAAAATTCCAAGCAGAATACCTGTATAATCAAATATCTCATTCATGATATCCAAATCAATAAGCTGAAAATTAAGGGTAAGCTTGAATTTCTGTGTTGGGTTTGCATGGCCAAGCGTTGGTAATGATGGGACTACAGGGATGGCTTCTGTGAGAAGATGCCAGAAGATTTCTCCAGTTCTGACAGAACCACCCCCTGACAGCTCCAAAGTTGGACATTCCTCTGCAAAGGCTGGGACCAATCAGAAATTGTAATAATGCCTCTGTGATAACATATTTAAGAAAGACAACAACCCTCCCCGTTATTGCTCAGATATAATTGTGGCCAGAGAAGAGCAGGTGAGTACATGTGAGAAGAGCAATCCTGCAGACACTGAGGTCAGTGCTGAAGGAGCTGAGATTCTGCTTCACCATGGTGAGGCAGCTGTGCCCCTGCAGCCCATGGAGGATCACAGGGATGCAGAGATCCACCTGCAGCCCATGGAGGAGACCCAGGCTGGAGCAGGTGGATCCCTGAGAGGAGGCTGTCACCCTGTAGGAAACCTGTGCTGCAACTGGCTCCTGGTTGGGACCTGCAGACCTTTTGAAAGAGGAGTCCATGCTGGAGCAGATTTCCTGGTAGCAAGTGTGACCCCGTGGGGGACCCACACTGGAGCAGTCTATCCTTGGTCCTTGAAAGACTGCATGCTGTGGAAGAGTGACCCATGTTGAAGTAAGGAAGTTCATGGAGAACTGTTGCCCATTGGATGGACTGCTCACGTTGGAAGAAGCTCGTGTAAAACTATCTCCTGTGTGAGGGACC
>WEKY01020320.1:358436-427196 GCA_013390045.1 Picathartes gymnocephalus | reverse complement strand
CCAGCCCCTCAATGTCCTTTCTGTCGTGAGGGGCCACACCTGGACACCAGACTTGAGCTGTGGCCTCACCAGTGCGGCCAATTAATCCATTGTTAATCAATGCTTCCTCATTCCACCACCACCTTTTAGACACAGGGAAAGCCATGCTGTTGAGAAGCCTTAGATATTTTGCTGCATTATTTGCTTGAGGGATAAAATGTCTTTTCAACTCTAATGTGGGCATTTGGCAACTTGTGAATCTCTGTGAACCAGTTTCCCATCAAGCCCCTCCTTTCACAAGAACTGTCTCTAGTTTTTTCACCTTCTATCTGAAGTCAGTTCTAGCTCTCTGTTCCAGTTCTTCACCATATCCTTGCCCTTCCACCCAAAAAAGTCTTCAATTAAATCATAATCTTGAGGGGAAGCCTAAAATCTGATTTATCCCTTCTGTTCAAATGCCACTGCGACTTCACAGCCAAAGGAGAAATGCTTTGAACTGAGCTACCTGGAACTGTTCATGAATTCATGTGCAGAACTTTGTTAATGAGTTGGTAGTCAGCTCTTCAGGGGATTTTTGTTGATAATAAGACAAAGAAAAAGCCTTTTTCATTCACAGCTGTGCCGTGCCTGGAATATGGAGAGCACACTTTATTTCCTTTTTTCTCCTTGTTTCTGTGAGACTCCTGGGACCTTACCCATATGGTTTGAAAGCTTGTGGTTTCCTAGGATAAGCAGGGAACAATGCTTCAGCCTAGTGCAGAATTAAAGAGTATAAAAGCTGGTGATAAAAAGATGTTGTTTTGCTCTGCAAATTTCTATCAGTTGTACCTAAAAATACTTGGAACATATAAAGAATCAGACTCTGACCATCCCTTTGTGGGCAGGAATACAGTGACTCAGGCAGCCATGAGTGCTTTGCTGCAGAAGCTGTTGCTTAGGAAGAAGAGGGGTGTGTGTGTCTCTCTTCCAGCCAAATATTCAGGAGTGCTGGAGACCAAACTGTGATTTGAAGTCATTATGTCAGTCCTTAAAATCAAACTCCAGGATCTGGGGACTGAAAGGGTGAAGAATTTCATCTGGAGGAGAGAAGGCTCTGGAAGAACTTTAGAGAAGCCTCCAGGGCTCCAGGAGAGCTGCAGAGGGACTTGGGACAAGGGATGGAGGGACAGGACACAGGGAATGGCTTCCCACTGCCAGAGGGCAGGGATAGATGGGATATTGGGAAGGAATTGTTCCCTAGGAGGGTGGGCAGGCCCTGGCACAGAGTGCCCAGAGAAGCTGTGGCTGCCCCTGGATCCCTGGAAGTGCCCAAGGCCAGGTTGGACAGGGCTTGGAGCAGCCTGGGACAGTGGGAGGGGTCCCTGCCCATGGCAGGGGATTGGAATGGGATGAGCTTTAAGGGCCCTTCCTACCCAAACCATTCCATGATCCTAATCTGGGTCCCAGCTAAACCAAGAGACTTGCTGGTGCACTCCTATCTCCCAACCAGTGAGGGGATGCACTGTTTAATCCATTTTGGATTAATCTCTGGCCAGCCTGGAACACAAGGATGTGTCTCACTTCTTTCAGTCTTGATCTGCTTTTCAGGTGGTCTTTCCACACTTTGGCTACTTTATGGTGAAGCAAAATTGTGGGTTATTGCATGCTTAAAAAAAAAAAGAGAACAATTTGCTCCAAAACAATGCTTTGCATGTTGTCCTACAGTTTATAATCTTGTGTCATTTTCAGCATCAACAGAGGAAAAAATAACAAGGATAATTACATTTAATCTATTTTAAAACACACTCACTCCAGCTGTCAGAAACACTGAAAATTATGTTGGTTTCTTTTTCCCCTAAACCTGATTTGTCTTTTGTTCCACCAAAATAATCTTAATTAACTTCTGTAGTAGCAGCATGAGGCAATTCTTTCTCATTGCTGTATATTTGCTACAGAGCTTGCCAGCAAAAAGCATCAGCAGTGTAATTAGATTAATCCAGCACTCTCTGTGCTGTTCTGAGCACTAGTTCCTGGGCCCCTCTCCTTGACTTAGTCCATGTTTTTAGGAGTTTGTGTTCTGAGTGAGAGGCTGATTCTGTTGCTGAACAATGAGCCTGGTCCGTGCTGCAGCTGAACTCAGAGTGCTTGGGTATCCCCAGCCACCAACCTGTGCCAGAGTGCAGCTCCTAATCAGCAAAATGGTTTAAAGATTTTAATTAAGCAGTCGAGGCACTCCAGCCCCTCCAGAGCTGGTGGTTGTGGACATTTTTAAGGTGATTTTCCATGCTCTGTGGCTGCTGGTGTTGTCCTGAGCCTCCTGCTCCTTTGCCTGCCTGTGTCAGTGACAGGGAGCAGAGGTTGGATGTGGTCAGTGGGAGTCTCCTGCCAGGCACTGGGCAGAGAAATCTGTGTTCAGAGAACCGACTGTGTTGAGTCTGAGCCCAACAGTTCGTTGGTGATGAACTGCTCCTGCTGAGCACCTGCCCATCTGATGTGGGAGCCCTTTGAAATACATGAAAAACACAAAATGATTTGGCCATTATCACCTGGAGAAGGCAGAAGTCCACACATGACTCGTCTTTAGAGTGAGTTTCTCACACTTATTGACAACTGTCATGCACCAATTACTCATGGATCTGAGGAATTTAAACAAGGGCCTTTTGTCTTTGCAGTTTCCTTTACCTTCTTTACCTCTTTTATTCTCCTTCTGTTCCTTTGTGCTGTTCATGGAATTAATCCATCTCCCTGCAGTTCTGTGCCAAGGCAGGGATTTATGAGCCATGTCTCCTCAAAGACTGGGTCTTATTTTTCTGCTTTGTAAAAAGATTCAGCACACTTAATTCATTTTTACCCTGTATCTAAGATGAAATAGTTTTGGGTGTTTAGACACAGAAGCTATTAGAATTTTGGCTGTTCTAAAAAACCCAATTTCAGAGGTTTTTCAGATTTGGGGGTTGAAATTCTCTCTGGATTATAAATGAATGGCTCTCTTTTAAAGGACAACACAGACTAATACAGGTCAGAAAGGTGTTTTTGGAATTAGCTTATGTAATGCCAGAATAACTTGGCAATTTCCTCAGCATTTGCCTTTTCCCTGGAGAGAATGTGCTTATTCTTTCTTGTGCTTCTCAGAGGACACCCCAGAAGTTCTTTCCTCTTCAGCTGCTTTCTCCTAAGGTATTTTCAGACTGTTTTTATGCTGTTAGTGTATAATCTCATCTGAGGATTGCCATGAAGTGGTAGACACAGGGATGAAGATGTTCTGAGTATTATCTTTGGTTTGGGATTGCTTAAACTGCTTTTCTTTTCATCAGTATGGGTTTTCCAAGGACATGGAGTGATAGAACAAGGGGGGAATGGCTTTAAACTGAAGGAGGAGAGGTTTAGATGGGATACTGGAAAGAAATGCTTCCCTGTGCGGGTGGGGAGGCCCTGGCACAGGGTGCCCAGAGAAGCTGTGGCTGCCCCTGGATCCCTGGAAGTGTCCAAGGCCAGGTTGGACAGGACTTGGAGCCACCCTGGGGTAGTGGAATGGAATGAGCTTTAAGTTCCCTTCCAACCCAAACCATTCCATGATTGATTCTATGGACTATCAATAAACAGTCCTTCATGATTAATCATGGAATTCCAGATAAACAGACTGTGTTGTGACTTGTCTTACCCTTTGCAACCCACCTTCCCCAAATAAAATCTGTTTTTCATTAAACTCTTTTTTATCACAGCTTCTGAATATGCACATAATAATAAATAGGGATATCTGAGTTCTGCTCCACTCTGAGGTACCCTTTGGTTCTGCTGCTTTTTGCACGGAACTATCATTCTGAAGTACTAAATTCAGCATTCCCACTGTGACAGCAGTTTGCTGCAATAGCCAGCACAAGGTTAACATGAAAAGCAGCTGGTTACAGTCTTTTATCTTCTCACTAATGTGCATTTGAATTATGACTGCTTTAAACATTTTATAGGTGCCAGGAGAGCACTCCTGGAGAGCACAATTGCTGAATTGTGTGGAATATCAGATGTAAAAGTAAGCACAGGCTGCTGAATTGTTGGTTGCTTCTATTTTGGCCTTTAATCCAGTGTACAAGGGTGACAGTATTGGTTCACTGAGTCTCAGAAATCAGTGGGGAAATGTGGAAAAAAAATTAGAGCAGGGGGAAGGGAATGTACAGGGAGAGGGAAGGGGCAGTGGAGCGTAGGAGAAAAGGACAAAAGAAATTATTGGCTGAGAAATGATGATCACAGAAAGGAGAAGCTGGAGATAGAGGAAAGGTGGGAGGGTGTGTAGAGAGTGCATTAGGGAAGATGAAAATGTTCTGTGTGCATTCATACCACTGAAATAAAATTCTGCAGTCCCCTGCCAATACCATGGCAACTGCCCTGAGGCAGGTCATGCCTGCCTGCTCCTGGGGCTCTGTTGATACTCTCTCCCGTTAAAGCTGTGGAGGAACTTCTTGGGAAAGGAAAACAATTGAGATCAGTTCAGTTGATCTCAGTCAGATCAACTCAGTGCTCAAAGATCCATGTTTTCACAGAGATTACCTGCATATCTGATGTGCCAGGTGGGTGACAAACTTGCCTTAGGATCCCAGGTTTGGGGCCCTTTGACTCACAGCTTCAGGTTCTTCATGTCTGACAGACTCTAGAGCTCATTTTATCACAGACCTAGGGATCAAACAAGAAATTCTTGAATCCCAAATCACTTACAGGCTTTTCTGAGCAATGGAAAGATTCATATTCTGCCTCCAGCAGCCCCTGAAAGGTAAAGAGGTTCCTTGTGCCTCAGGGCTTGGTGCTGTGGTTGGATATGAACCCCCTCTAAAGGTTGCTCAGTCTGGTTCTTTCTTGCTGCTATTGTAAATCTGTGCTAATTCTTTTATAAGTTAAATACTCTGCATTGGGGAAGGAACACAGAGGGGATCTGCTGAGTTTTGCAGCCAGGGTGAGTTTCTCTGTCAACAGCAGTTGTTTCTGTGAAGGGTGAGGTGTAAAGGCTCTCACTGACAGCATGGCTTGTAAGTTCATGGATGACTGTCACAAAGAGAAATCAGAACTATCTGATCTCTAATAAATTCAGTTTTTAACTTGTCTCACTGAATTTCTTGTGCAGTGACTCCAGTGGCGAAGAAACAATGCATGAGAACTGTCTCTAGTGCATTCCAAAGTGCTGCCTTGTAGGTTTTACATCCTCTCTTTATCCAGCTTCATTTGGGAAGAAGATGAGTAAGTGTATGGTTCATAGTATGGTCTTCCTGCCTTCCCTCCATTATCCTTTTGAATATTCACAAAGACTTAAGATGACTGAATTTTGTAACAGAAATCACTTGAAATTCACTCAGAATAGGAGACAATCATATTACATGAAACAACACTGATCAAGAAGATCAATTTCTATTTTTCCCCAGAGATCAACATTTAAATCATAGAGAAACATTTAAACAGGTGATTGAAAGAAAAAGCTAAAATAACTCTTAATTTGGGACTGATGTTTGGTGCTTTGCACCAAATGACGTAAGTAGGTGGTGTTAAAGTGATGTATAGGAAATTGAGGAGGTTTATGCTCTGCTGTGGGTACTTAGTGGGGAGAGGGAGCCGTGAGAGTGGCATTTTGATTTGCATAAACATGCATAATCTCATCAGGTGCAAAACAGTAAGGTCTGAATCTTTAAATAGGAAAATAATTCTCAGTGTTCTGGCTGTGTGAGAGCAATTCCTCGTTGAGTTCTGTGAGGTGTGGAACACTGTGCATGTGTGAAAGGTGGCCCTCTGGGCTAAATGTCCTGGCAGAAGCCTTGGCATGGGCTGGCAGGGGCAGTTCCTGCCCTGTGCAGTCCCTGCCTTCTCCTCCCAGAGCTCTGGGACACCGTGGGGATCCTTTGGAGAGGATTCTGATGTCGGGGTGACAGTGGGCCCAACTCTGCATTTCAGCAGCTTTGCAGCAGGGCCAAACATCAGGACCAAGGAAAGGGAAGAAACGCCAGATCAAACTGCAAACCTTTCTGCCTCAGGGCTGGGATCATATTTATTTGCCTGGAAATCCATTTCCATTCCCATTTGCACTTACCTTTAGCATGGTGTAGTTCCAAAATCAATGGAAACCTCCATTGTAGGACACTACATTGTGAGTCTCTCCTGGTTTTTTTAAATTTGCTGACCTGGAGAGCTGTGAGTCTGGGTCTCCTACTCAGGCTTTGTTCCATCTGTGAGAGGACTGAGGAGGAAGTCAGAGCCTGGCCTGTTAAGCGAGGTCTGAGTCCCTTTGGCAGTGCCACATTCCCTGGAAATACCTGCTGGTGGCCACCTTCTACTGGGAAACATCAGAGAGTGCATCCTGCATCTCAGTTCCTGCTCAGCCACAGGGGTGTTTAAACCAACAGCTCCAGTTTCTTAATCCACAGAGTAAACTCGAGTGGAGTTCTCCTGTGTCCTGCTGTTCTGTGGAGAAGAACAGAGCTGTGGAAACCAGAGAAGCAGGATGTGTAAGGTGAAACCTGTGGGTGTTGTCCGTTGCTGGTTGTCCAGAAATGATTTAGCTGCTCTTTTGTGTTAAAGAGTCAGAGCCTGATGCATGAACAGTCCTAGAAGCAGTGCTTGTCATCCCCTTGCTAAAGAGGTTTGTCTGCATCATTACTCACCTGCACTTCCTTCTTCTCTAACCCACCACAAGGAGATGTTTGAAAATAGTTTTATTCCAGTCATCTGAGGAGTAGGTAGAGCATTGTCCTGGGGAGCAGGAAGTAGGAGTGCAGATGTTTCCAAGCTGGAGAAATGGTAAAAAGCAGGTTCTGTGATTCCTGTGCTTGGGCTCTGACAAGAATTACAGAGAGGCTTGATGGTGCTGCCACTTAATTTGGGTGGATCAGGAATAAACTGAAGTGCGTCAGCCCCCTGTTGAAGAGGCTCTTGCTGTGAGAAATGGGGGTTGTATTGAGCTAATTGATCTCAAGACAGAAGGCAGCAGGGTCCATTATCAGTTCCTGGAACCCTCAAGTTCACCAAGAACAGCTGCCCTTTAATATGGTAAACACTCTCCTTGAAAAGTGTGAGTAATCCTGACCCCCTGGGAACACTTGAGCTTTGTGACACAGGCAGAGGATAATGCAGGTGTTGGAGTCTGGCAGGGACGAGGCAGGGACTGCTCTGTGGTGCTGAACAGGACACTGCTGTGACTCCCAACTTCCAAACAGTGTTAGTTTGGATGATGATTTCTTCAGGCATGGCAAAATGACCCCAGCTTTACATTGCACATTAATTGTACATTAATGCAAATAAATTACACATCCACACAGCATCACTTGTAAGCTCGCTACAATAAAGATGTAAGCCATGAAGGGAATGTTCAGTGAGCTGTTACTGAGCCATTAGAATTCATCCCTTCCACAAAAGCAAATAGGAAAAACGGAGAGTTGTCATTAGGGGAAATCTGCATTGTATGTAATGCTGAATACAGAACATGTCTGATCCACAGGAGAAAGTCCATCCTCTGTCATGTTATTTTAGGTAGTAGTGAATTTGTCTGTGTTATTGCTGACTTGAAGCTTCCTGTATGAAAGAATTTTGACTGGAAAATTCTGGACAGAAAATGGATCTCTTTTTTAACTTGTTTCCTTAGTTCGTTTTAGATTTCTCTCAGTGCTGGCAGATGATTTAAAGGCCACTGGTCTCATGCAGCTTCTGCCAGTGCCTTCCAAATCCTTCTGTCTCCTGTATCTGCAGTCTTGAGCTGTGCCCTGCCATGGACAGTCACACAAACCCTCAGCAGAGAGCTCAGTGCTGTTTCCTTGAATGTTCTGCTCCCTTGGCTCTGACCCGTGGTTCCTGGATGGGTTTCTGACATCACAGAATGGTTTGGGTTGGAAGGGACCTTAAAGCTCATCCAGGGCCGTGGGCAAGGACACCTCCACCAGCCCAGGGTGCTCCAACCCCCTCCAACCTGGCCTTGGAACCAGCACAGCTCAGCAGTGCAGAGAAGTTTTTGAGGTGGAAAGTTTTGAGTTGGGCTTTGTTCGTTGTCTTTTGTGGTTTTTTAAATAGAAAACCAGTCAGCTGAGTCACTTTTGAACCTGCTTTCTTGGTCTTTGAGTGACAGATTCATTCTGTTCCAAGCAAGGTCAGCTGGGGCATCAGACTTTTATCCCGTGCAGTCCTCAAAACCTCCAAGGACAGAGACTGTGTAGCCTCTTTAGGCCAGCTGTGCACTGTTTGATCATTCCAGCAGAAAACATGTAAAAAGTGCAGTAATCTGTGCAGAAAGGCTTTATATTACATCAGAAGTCACTCCAGAATGGTGCCAAGGGGAGAATTACTCATTTACTGTGTGAGGACACGAGGGGAGAGCTTAGAGAGAGGCAAAGAGAGTTCACACAAAGCATGAGCAGGGCACCCAGGTCAGCAAACACATCCCACAGGGTGAGAACAAACAATTACCAAGCTGCCACTCCTCACCCTGAATAATCTACTCCTGTTGAGTTCCCAGAGGGAAGGTGTTGATGTCCATGTTATGGAGTGTGCTGTTCCCTTCTAACTCCAGTTCTGCTGAGGGTATTGCAGTGCTGGGGCTGGATGAAGTCAGGACTTGCCAAATAATTATGGGAGCTCTAAGAAGAAGTGTGTGAGAAATATTAAACCAATCTGATTTAAAAACAGTTGCTGTGAGTTGGTGTTGAATGCACTTCACTGTCTGGCTCTGTGCAGCCGACCTGGTGTCACTGAGATCTTCATTGGTGTAAATCAGCCAAAAATTCCATGTTTTTCTGTTTCTGCCTTCTGCCACTCGTGTGACCCCATGTGAAGGCTCTGTTGGACACCTTTCCCACACATCCCTGATTGAAGTTTTCCTTCCTAAAGACTTTTCCCCAAAACAAAGTCATCACAGCTGGCAATAGGACAAAGGGAAATGGCCTCAAGTTGTGCCAGAGGAGGTTCAGGTTGGATATCAGGGAAAATCTCTTCACAGAAAGGCATTGGGACAGGCAGTGGTAGGGTCACCATCCTTGGAAGCATTTAAAAAACGAGTGGATATGGCACTTGGGGACATGGTTGACAAAAACACCCCTTGATCTCAGAAGTCTTTTCCAACCTTAATGATTCTGTGATTCTATGAAAAGCCATGCTAAGATTTTTTACTCTGATAGCTTTCCTTGATGAAACATTGCCCTCACATTAGAAAGCATTTGTGCTTTTCCCCTAATTTTCTTGATAGCGTGAAAGATACTGTGGTAATTAACACATTTGTCCTTGAAAACAGAAACCTTTCAAGGAACTTCTGAGGTGTTTTTGTGACTGCTGTTGATGAAAGTGCCCTTCAGTAGTGATCTAAGAGGTCTAATTGATTATTTTGATAAATGTGAGCACTGGAGCTGGTGTGCCAGAATTTGTGAGGAGACACCATATTTCTGTAAGCCCTGTGGGATCACAGCTGTGCACACTCTGATTCCTCCTGGTTTGTTTCCTACGATGGATGTACTTGTGTTCGGGTATGTGAGATGGGATCCCCCTTGTTCTGCCTTCACAAGGAACATTCCAGAGCCTGTTCACAGTGCCCTGTTTCTTGTCAGGATCATCATCACCATCATTCCCTGCCAGACCTCATTCAAAGCCCTGCTCAGAGCTGAGCAAGCCTGGTTCTTCAGGTTCTTCTGCCCCACTGATTCAGGGGGATCTTGTGTCTCTCCCACCATTCCTCAACAGAATAAAAAGGAGCAAGCCCTGCCCATTGCAGTCAGGTCTAGTCAGGCATAACTACAGCCATGTTCCCATTCAGAACATGAATTTTGGGTGAGGTATTTAACAGTAGTGCAGCATCCAGGAAACATCATCTCTGCTCTTAAAGAACAGCTCCAGCTGGGTTGGCACCTCCTATCTCCATGAACTTTAGTCCCTTTTGGCAGGTTTCCTGTCACTGAGGGTTGTCACATTCTCGTCAGGCACTTCATGATTTCTCATCCTTTATTTCCCTCCTGCTGAATGAGTGGCCACTCTCTTATCAAAACCAGCTGCTTCAGTGTAGCAGGAGCTGATCTCAGGTGCTTTGTTCTGTGACAGAGGAGGGAGCAGCTGCCTAGATAAGTCAAGGTGAACTGAGCCCTTCGAGCCAGCAGTAAATTGGTTTCCTCCAAGGGTACTCCAGAGCAGTGGGAGCACTGCAAATCACTCCAGAAAAAACCAGAAGGAAATGTTGTTTTCCCTTGCTAAAATGAAAACTTTAGACAGAGATTTCTGGGATTGGGAGAGTGTCTGAGAACAAAAGAAATAGCTTAGGCAAAAATGGAAATGCTCAATCCAAATGTGAAAAGTCAGTGGGCTCCAGTTGTTTTCCTGTGCTTTTGTACTTACTTCCTATTTCACCCACTTCTTTCCCTTTCCTTTCTACTTAGTGGTAATTGTGTCTGCCAGCTGACTGCAGAGCACAAATTCTTTGTGTTCAAAATCCTGCTGGTGTTTTAAAAAGAAACCTTGGGGGTTAGCTTAAAAAAAAAAAAAACACAAAGCTGAGCTGTTTTAAATGATCAAATACCGTATCATTTTTATTCTCCCTGGTTTTGAGCTGTCAGACTTGCTGCTTGGTAATCTGCAGGGGCAGAGTTGCCTTCAATCTCATGATTTCTCATGAATTCCAGCTTGATGTTATGGTTTAAACCAAAACTCGGGAACATCAGGTACATCATATAGGACTGGGATGAAGGACTGGCTTATCCAAATCCTGGATCACTGGCCTTGGAGCAAACACTGAGTCAGTGGCAGAGTCAAGTTGTGTGTGGCTGTGCTGCTGGGGGATGTTCTCCATGGCCTCTGCTTAAAAACAAAATCACCCCAGCTACTCCAGAGCCTGGAACTCACCATTGCTGTTTTACTTGTGCAGAGAGCAATAGATCAGAGCCTATTAAAGCATTCTGACACAATTTATTGCAAAGACTTCCATAGGTGTTATGTGGAAAATCATCTGCTTTGCCAGTTACAGAAGATTGAGATGCAGAATATCTGTATTGTCTCATTCAAAATCCACCAAAAACGAATGTTCATCTTGACTGGATTGAGTGTGCTGGACAGGTGAAATTTCTGTAACAACAGAAAATGGGCACGAAAAAAGCCCAGGTGATTGTAAACATAGGTGAAACTTACTTGATTTAGAAGCCTTTGTGTGTCACCAGGAGGACTCTGCATTTCCTGCTGCTCCTGTGGGCTCCGTGTGTCACCAGCCAGGGGCCTGCATGGAGAGCGGGGACATCACTGCTGGCTAAGGACACCTGAGCCCTTGTGCTGAGAGCAGGGACAGGTCACCAGCAGTGGAAAGTCATTCTGACCCTCTGTGAGGAAACTTCTGCCCCCTTTGGCCACTCAGCCAGTGGAACAGGTTGATCTTGGAGATCTTTAGGCCCCAACAAGCTCCAGCCCTGAGCGCTGGGATCTGATCACATTGCTGGTCCTGCTTGGTGCAGGAGGTTGGGCTGGGACTTTGGAAGGGCCCTTGGAGCCAGGGTTATTCAGGGAGTCTCAGTGTCAGCACCAAAGCCCTGCCTTGCTTCCCATTTCCCTCAGCTGTTGGCAAAAATTATTCCTTTGGGCAGATTTATACCCAGGAGAGGCTGCATAGTGTATGAGGCAGAGGAGGAGAATTTCCATCTGTCTGCCCCTAAAGCAGGATTTTCAGCCCCAGCGATCCCTGGTACCCTGAAAGGCCTGGGAGTCCCTCTGAGAGGGCAAGTTGGTTTGGATTTTGTGTTAATTGGTACTTAAATTGTGTTGATTTGACAATGTGATTCCCCAGTTGGAAGTGCCACTTCATTTGAGTAAAATTCACTTGTAGAGGATGATCCAGAGAGTGTTTGCCTGCTGTAGCTCCTGCTCTTTGGTTACCGAACAGGGGGTTAAATAGTGGCTCCTTCCCATCCAGCATCCCAAGGCAGGCTGTTCCCTTTGGGAGCTGCAAGAGCACAGGGCACATCTCTGTTTTCATGGAGCTGTCACCTTGTCACTGCAAGGGAAATGTGACACCTGAGCAGCCCCTGGGCCCTGGTACAACACTGTGTGTTCAAACAGCACCTGCAGCGTTCCAGTCCATCAGCCCCAGCTCCTGTGCCCTGTCACAGCTCACAAGCCCTGGATCACACACAGGTGCCCAGCCTCAAACAGAAAAACAGCTCTGATGGGCACAGGCTGGGCTTTGCTGAGCTGCCATAAATCACCTCTGCCAAGGTGATGTCACCAGGGAAGGTGGAAGCTGCTCAGGCCAAAAAATGCAGCTTTGATGATTGCAGGCATTCAAAACCTTTAAAAAATTAAGTGATAAATTCTATTTACTTTCTAGACTGTTGATTTGCCATCCCTTCTCCCCCCTCTTTGAAGATGTCACTTGTTAAAGACAGTAATCAGTTCACTGATGCTCTCCTGGTTCTGGCTGGTTTGGAGCTGCCCTTTTAAAACATTTTTTGTTGCTGCAGTTTCCGATGAGCTTCTGCAGGATGTGGCAGTGATGGAGCCATGGGCTGCTTTGGAAGGGAGGATGCACAGGCTCAGCAGGTCCCTTGGGCTGACAGTGGCATTTGACCAGCCATGCATCAAGTTATTCACAAACCCAAACCAGCAGAAAAACAACATTTCTCCTGCTAGTGAAGTGTCTGGGCTGGCTGGCAATGAGATCAGCTGAGCTGCTGGCAGCAGCACAGGTGAAAGGCTGGAGGAAAGGGGGAGAAGCAGATCATCTGTATGGGTAAACATTCCTTTAGCATTCATTTCTCTTGTAGTTTAAGTTCATAAACCCCATCTTCTTAGCCCTGCTGTTTTCCCCACAGGTGCAGCACCCCATCCTCCAGTCAGGACCTTGGGCAGGCACATGCTGAGCTGCAGTGGAGAATTTGCCTGGCTTAATTTGGTTTTGATGGATTAAGTTTGCAGCAGGTTCCTTTTGTGTCGCTGCACAAGAGCTTTTCTCAGAGCTGGAGAGAGGGAGAAGGGAAGGAGCAGGGCAGGGGAGCTGCTTATTTGTCTAAATTGGAATTGCCAGCTTCAGCTGTCGTGGTGTGTGCCTGGAATTGCAGTGCCAGGCAATGATTATGGCTGTGCTGATTATTTCACTGCTCTGTCAACATTCTAAACGTGCTTCCTGAGCTTATGAATTGGTCCCTGTGACATTTGGGAAATGTCCTTTTCTTTTTATCCTGTTCTTTCCTTTCTGTGCCACATGCACTGTTTGGGCTGCAGCAGCCAGTGGGGTTGGGGTTCAGCTGGGGACTGATCCCTCATGTATCCATTTGTCCCAGGGACAGAGCAGTGAGAAGGCTGCACTGGGAATGTGTGCTGGGGCTTATTTAAATCACTGACCATATTTAAACCTTAGGGCTGCTGGGAGGATGAGGTAAAGAAAAAAAATTGCAATTGTGAGGCTCAGTGAGGAAATATTGGTACTCATTGATGCAGAGGGAGGCCTTGGATGGCCTTGGAATGACCAAAGGAAACACTCCTAGCTAGAGACCTCTGAAATTTTTGCCTCAGATCCACACACATTTCGATTTTCATCATCCTTGAAAAGGCTTTGCTGGCACTGAGGGGGTGGAGAGTGTTAATCACGAGGAAGGAATTCATGAGGAAGAGTGGTTTCCTCCACAGAGTATTTCAAATATTCTGAGTCTACATGAAACGAGTTAAAAAACATGCTTGTGTCTTTTCCTGCCTTGATTTTGCAGGAATTAGCTGCTCCCTGCAGAATACATCCATCACTGTGGAGATTGCAGTAGTTCTCTTGATGCAAGTTGCTGCTGGAGGGTCTCATTCCGTGGGATTTGGCATCCTGACCTTTCTGCTTTATCCCCCTGGACACTGCCACACCTGCTTCAATTTTGCAGGGTTCTTCCTTGGTCCCCAGGATCCATTAGCAATATTCCTGTGTCTGTTAGCACTGAGAGTTTGTAGAGCAGCCAGTTTGTGTGGTTGTCCAAAGCAGATTTTTGGATCAGAATTTATTTCTTTGAGAGAGGCACTGAGCTGTGTTTCTCAGCAGGCACAGGGTTAGCTTATCCACTTGGAAACATCTTCCCTGGAAGCTTTTCCAGCATGAATTTCAATTCCCAGGACAGGTATTTATGCCAGGTTGTGTTGGATCATTCCAGTCTGTCCCCAGGCCTCTATTTCCAGCAACTTCCTCGTGTCCTGGATGGGCCTTGGTTCCTGTCTCAGTGTCCTTACTTATGGAAACAATTTCCACATGGAAGTGTGAAAAGGTTGGGCTCCATTCAACCACTTCCAGATGCTCTTCTTACTTTCTTCCCTCTGTCCCGTGGATATTCCAGCTGAGTCCACGTTTCCTTCCCACAAGTGCACTCTAAGTGTGGAGGTCTGATCACATCAGAGCAACTTTTTGTGGTTTTAATTATAATCATTTTGCATAGAAAAATCAAAGGCTCAGAAAAATCTTATTTCAGTCCACAGTTAATTATCTTTCCTATGCCTGACTGGAATTGAAGAGACTAAAATTAGGAAAATCTGTGACTAAATCTTCTATCAGTTGTTGCCACCTGTTCATGTTGTGGGTTCTGTGTGTGCGTGATTCTGTGCATTCATATCTTACCTACTCTATCATGTTTAGTTTGCTGTTCACCATTAGCATTACCCAAATTTAAGCTAAATGTCATTAAAAATGGACTGGAAAGGTCCCATCCTGTGATTTTTTAGTGTCACTGACCTTCATTTGGTTGGTTCTCCTTTGAGTGTTGTAATAAATACATGGCTGTACTTTTCCAGCTCATTGATAGGGTTGTCTGCTCCAGTTTTGTTTGCATGCTTGGAGAGGTGGGGATTCTTTCTGGTTTGGATGTGTGATAGGAAGTGCAGTCATTTCACAAACCAGTTCTGGTGTTTAATGGACTATTGGCTGAAAACAACTAACAGAGCCTGCTTTTCAAAGCAACAGCAGTCATGTTCTGTAGGATGAAGACAAATAAACTCATTTTCCACGGGATAAGTGATGTTTCACCCAGTGGGAATGTGAGGTTGAATTTCAGTGCACAGGTTGACCTGTGTTTTATATCCTGACCCTCACAAAGTAAGCAGGAGCTCCATGTTTCAAATCAGACCTATTTTTCCATAAAACATTTCCAATGCTGGCATTTCCTAGTCCCATTCTACCTGTGGCAGCTTTCCCAAGGCAATACTTTTCTCCTCTTGCAGGAAGCAGCCAACATGTTACGTCTTATTCAGAACAGGCTGAAGGAGGAGGAGCAGCACCTGCTAAAGACTGGAAGTAAGTGGGATTTCCTTCACCTCCTGTAGTAGCAGAGGAGTTACTAAGTCCTGGCTACTCCATGTGTAAGTGTCCACTTCCAGTGGGATGTGGGGTGGTGACAGACCACAGGCAGGGGTAGAAAAAGTGGAATTACGACAACTTTAAAGGAAAACAGTGGTATGTTCCTCTGGGAATGTTCCTCTGCCTTGCCAGTTTTACCTGCAGGGCTGAGGAATGACCACACTGGAAGCTGAGCAATCCCAGAGAGCAGATTTGGGCTTCATTTTACTGCTCCCACCCCTGCCTGGGCTGGCTGGGGACACACACTTGTCCCAGCACCAGGGGATTGCTGGTTTGAGAGCAGACTTGGACAGAGGATTCTCCTCAGCCAAATGCTTCACTGAGGTGAGTCCCTGCTTCCTGCTGGTTTGTGCCTCATGTCACACTCAACGCTGGGGTGTCCTGCAAAACCAGCGTCCTCTCTGTCCCCAACACTTGCATGGCACAGAGTTTGCTTCTCTGTTCAGAATGATTCTTTATGACACAGATCAGAACTTTCCCAGATGAAAACTCACAGCTTAAAATCCTCTGTAATATCATCAATCTTCTCCATAGGATCCACGTTTGCCTCCCTGCATTTGTTTGATTTTAGTGAACCTGCAAAATGGGGATGCAATTAAAATTTGGTGGGTTGTTTTTTTTTTCCTAAACTTCTTCTTAATTAATCAGGATCAGAAGGGAATTAATGACCTCTTGAGACTCTGTAGAAAGTTCACAAACCAGATCCTGCTCTTTTTGAATCAACCAGCCAGAACTTTATCATGAATTAGCCCTATGAATTAATATTTCAGTCTGTGCATTTTTATTTGATACTGGGAGAAACTAGAAGGAAAGTTAATTCTCAGGATCAGAGAGTTCATGAAAGCTGAAGTTGAGTAAAGACATAAAAGTTGCACTTCACAGTTTGTTTGGCGTCCAAGATTTTCAGAGCAAACTCATGAAGGAGGAAGTTCACTGATTTCTGCCCATCTTTGAGCTCATATCAATGAGGTAAAAAGTGAAGAAGTTTTAACTGAAATACAGGATTTGTAATATAAATTACAAGAATGTGGAATTATTTCAAGGATTTGTTTGAGTGAAAAAGTCCAAGTTCTGCCCTCTGACAGTTTTTGGGGTAAAAAGTCCAAGTGGAGGTGAACATCAGTGACCAGTAATTGGCAGTGTGAGGTACAACATGAAAATTTGCTGCCCTGCTTTGTTCTTGTCTGTGGATTTTTAACTGGAAAACTGTTGTCATTTTACATCTCTGAAATAAAAGGAACTTTGCCTTTTAGTGACTGATTTAACTGCCACCGAAGGATGTGATTATTACTTTTAATGACCTCAAATATTACCATAATACATCTTAATTCAAGTACCTAATTGTCATAATCAGTATTTATTCTAACGAGAAGAGCATCAGGATCCTGCTTTCCAGAGCTGGCTCATTTGTTGACTGTCCCATCACCGTGGCAAACCGAGTCATCTCTGTCAGCTCCACCCTGCCTTTGTCTGTGAACCTCTGCAGGGGTGGAATGGGACAGGAAATTTGGCTCTCCAGGACTGTTTCCCAGTCAGGAGCACAGAGATTAATTAATGGAATGTTGTCAGCTCCCCAAGACCACAGTCTGCTCACATTTAACAACCTGGGCTCTCCTCTTAGAGCAGCCCCCCTCTCCTCCTCTCCTTGTTAATTAAATGCTGCCCTTTAAACAATTCAAGCCCGGGAGATTTGCTTTGGCGAGAGAATGCAGAGGTTGGTGTCTTACATAGCACAGGTTGTTTCCAGAGCAGCTGTGTTAATCCCAGCATCCTCATCACAGGAAAAATACACATTTGGCACAAGAGGAAACAAAGCAAGAGCAGCAGAAGGGGCTCAGCATCCCTGAGCAGCTTTGCCTGCTCACCCTCCCCGAGCATTAATTGTGCAACTCACACCAGAAATAGGGATCACCTGAGGGATGGAGTTCCTGCTGGAGAGGATTCCCCAGGAACCTGCAGCTGGATGTGGCAGTGATTTTATCAGGAGTGCTGTGAGCATGGTGAGAGATGCTGCAGGCCTGAGCACTTCAGCCTTTCAGCTGTTTGGATTTTGGCTGCTGCATCCTCCTGGGAGAGGATGTGCCCTATAATGAGCCAGTGACAGGGAAGAGTAAAGAAGGACTTCACCATCAGAAACATCTTTCTGAAGTAGGTTTCTGGAGAGAAATACATTTCACAGAATCCCAGATTGCTTTGGGTGAGGAGGGAGCTTAAAGCTCATCCGATGCCCCCCCTGCCACATTCAGGGACACCTTCCACTATCCCAGGCTGCTCCAAGCCCCATCCAGCCTGGCCTTGGACACTTCCAGGGATGCAGGGGCAGCCACAGCTTCTCTGGGCACCCTGTGCCAGGGCCTGCCCACCCTCACAGGGAAGAATTTCTTCCCAATTTCTTGTCTAAATTGACCTTCATTCCTCTAAATTGACCATCACTCCTTGTCCTGTCACCACAGACCCTGCTAAATACTTCATTATTCCACTTATATTTTTGAGTAATGCCCCACACACAAAGCAAGGTGGTTTTATGTGAAGTTTTACTCCATCTTCAGTTTGTTTGGAAAATTAGGGTTTTGTTGTCTGGGCCTTCAACCCAGCAGACACCGGGACGGTTGAAGTGGGCCCTGCTCTGACGTGGTCTTGCTCGTGCAGCAGGGTCTAGAGATGAAGGGATGAGCTCCTTCTCTGCTCAGTGGAAGGTGGGCAGGCTGGCCTGGTTCCCCCAGGGCTCCCTGGCTGACTCTGGAATGTTGGGGTGCTGGAGTGAGCTGTCTTGGAACAGGTTCATTGCTTCCTCCTCAGAGGGGAGGCAGGGGCAGTGCCCCTGCAAGGAACAGGGCAGGTTCTCTCACTCTCTTTAGACTTTGCCCATGGGAACTGCAAAACACTTAATGAGGCTTGTCCAACAGCGTGGGCTGGCTGCTGGTGATAAATTTGTTGCCAGTAAATGATAAAAGTCATCGTCCTCTCTGCCCTGTGAGCACTGCTACCTTCACCTGCCCACGTAATTCATCAGCTCTGCACTGGCTGGATCCCCTGACCTTATCTCCTGCTAATTTGGTGAGAAGGGTTCCAAATTAACACTTCATCTCTCTCTGCAATGAGGTTGCAGGAGTTTTGGCCAGCTCTCCGTTGAGTTTCAGGCTGGGAAGCTGAAACCTGTTTCTCATGACAAAGAGCTGTGGGATGGAGGTTGAGTTGTGCAGGTCTGTGCTAGGAATGTAGAAAGTCCACGGATATGTCGTGGTTCTCACATAAAACTGGCAAATTTGTTTAGTGTTATTGATTAACAGGCTGGTTCTTTTAAATTTTGCTTCCACACATTGCAAATCAGCTTTTCTCTCTGACAAGAGCAACTCCATAAAACCACTGCTCTGAAAAAAAAAGCCAACACTAAATTATCTGAAAAACTATTCTTAAACAACATAAAGATTTTGAACTCAAGCTACCATCAGGCTCTGAGCATTATCTGCCTGATGAAAATACACACAATTAAGTATTTGCAGCAGTATAAAAATGTCTTTTGTGCTGAGCAGGGAGGAAATTGCTGATATTTTTCTAATCTTTGCTTCACAGAAGATGCTCCTAGAGAAGCTGATCCAGGCTGTGGTGGCTCACGCATCTGCTGCCCCTGTGCCACAGCCAGGGCTGGTGCCACGTAACAAATCCAATTGCCTGAAACTCAGGGCTTGGTTTCCCTGTTAAGGGCAAAATAACTCTTAAAACAGTACTTTAGGCACTGCTTGGATGAAGGCTGGAGACAGAACCCCTGTCAGGTGTGGGTACTGGATGCTCTGGTACTGGGTTGTGTGAGAGGAGAGGCCAGGAAAGGTCACTGACCACAGCAGAAATTCAATTTATTTCCTCAGGTTTATCTAAAATTGCAAAAACTTTGTTTAGCAAAAAGGAACAACTTGGAATGTTTCTAGACTGAAATATTTTTTCAGACTCTTCAGCTTACTATATTTACAGATCTTTCTTTTTCACTTTTTTACACAACTTCCCCAATGCATTTTCTCACATTCTTCAAGAGTTTTTTTATCAATTTAAAAGCAGACAATGCTGAATCACAGGATCCCAGAGGGGTTTGGCTTGGAAAGGATCCCAAAGCTCTTCTACTCCCACCCCTGCCATGGGCAGGACACCTTCCACTGTCCCAGGCTGCTCCAAGCCCTGTCCAACCTGGCCTGGGACACTTCCAGGGATCCAGGGGCAGCCACAGCTTCTCTGGGCACCCTGTGCCAGGGCCTGCCCACCCTGCCAGGGAACAATTCCTTCCCAATATCCCATCTAACCCTGTTCCCTGGCAGTGGGAAGCCCTTCCCCTTGTCCTAGCACTCCAGGCCCTTGTCCAAAGTCTCTCTCCACCTTTCTTGGAGGAATATATATGAAGTATATTTTTAAAAAAGTAAAATATTTTGATTTGAAAGTATTAAAAATAAACCCTTTGAATTTTTCAAAATATTTCCTGTATTTACTTTTGGCCAATGCTGTGCCCAGGATTAATTTAAATATGCAGAAGTATTTGCTGTAAACCTGATCTTTTCATTGACTGTCCCACTTTCTGTTGCACTGCTCCAGTCAGTCCTCTTCCCTGGTCTGTAGAATGAATAAACATTCATTTTCCCCAGCATTTGGAAATTTGCTCTACTTGAATCTTGTTCAGCAATAACCAGGGGATTTAACTGATGCTCTTGGATGCACCCTTTCTCCTCCAGAGCTGAGGCTTTAAAATCGGCCAGCAGACAAACAAAAAGCCCCATTGCAGCAGGCTTTGAGGGGTAACTCCTGGATGATTCCTGGATGATGTTGCTGGTGCTCAGGCCATTCATCTTCTTGTAAGAGACACTTGGAACTGGTCCACAGGAGCTTTGTGTTGTGCTTGTTGGGTAATTGCAAATTCATGGTCTAATTTAATAGTGCTTTGATGGATTTTTGGCTTGTAAGACTGTTAGAAATAGTTCTGGTCACCAAATATGACCTCTCTATCAAATGGGCCCATAAATAACTTAATTGCTCACTCCTGCTAAGACTCCAAATCCCAGTTTAAGGGGAGCTTGTCAGTCAGAGTTAATTTAAAGTATTTCAAGTGGCTGAGACCTATTGCTTCCCCAGGCAGTGGTTAATCATCCTTACTGATAAATTGGGAGTTTGGATACTGTAGGTAGACCAGGCTGCAAGGGCTGGGAGCAGCCTGGGATAGGGGGAGGTGTCCCTGCCCATGGCAGGGCTGGAATGGGATGAATAATTTGCAACCCAAATTATTCCATGATTCTGTGATCTTAAGATGACCAGGCAAGGTGAATAAGTGCACTTAGAGCCACCTCTGCAACCTCCTTGTTGCTGTATGTTGCTGTAGCTGCCCAGTTTTTGGCTGCACAGCTCTGAACATCCAAGTTTTCCACTGGAATTTGTAGGAGTTACACACATCTGGACCTTGCTCAGTAGCTCTCAGTACCAGGCTGAATTTTTCTTAGAGATCAGATGACAGATCTCAGTTTTCTGCTAAGGACAAAGGACGTTCCCTCCAGAAATTTTTATATCAAAACCTTTCTTTCCCTTCAGTTTGCTGAGCTGTGGGTTTAGGAGTGCCCAGGCTGATACAGAGCCTGGTGTTGTGGGTTTGGTGTGACGGTGGGATGGGTTTGGCAGAGCTGAGGCTTTCAACAGGCCCTGAGCTTCACTCTCCCTCGGCACATCCAAAATCCCAATCCCACCCTCTTTGGTTTTTGCTGTTCCCTTATTTCATGCTATTTATTAACTGGATTTCATTTGGGATCCAGTGGCTCTCAGGGACCCATTTGATTGTTCTGGTGATCTTTTCTCACCAAAAGCAGCACCCTGCTGAGTGCAGTAATTGCTGTGGAGCCAGTGCTGTGTTTGCAAGGCAGTGGATTTCTGATGAAATCGGTCACACTGCACAGCATTTACAGCTAATTCCAGAGCATATCAACAAGCAATGGCCACTGTGCTCATTATCCTCACCACACTAACTTCTTCTTTTACAGCTGGATACCTTTACTTGAATATTGATGCAAACTACCAAATCTGTAATGAAATCACTGCTAAGTTATTAAATCATGCTGCTTTTCCTTCAAGCATTGCAAATTACCAGAAATTAAATCATGTCAATACAATATTATCTGTCCAGGTATCAGTTCTGGCTTTTTTCCGGGAGCAGTGGGAGCAGGAACAAAAATCCCACCATTGGAGGAGATCAGTGAAACCAGGGTGTATTTTTTGAGGCTGGACAGCTTTAAAGGAAACTAATTTAGTTGACTGAAACCCATCTTTGTGAAATAGAAATGTCGAAATGAAAGGCAAGTGGGGTTTAAAATCCCAGTATATTGTCCCTCAGGTAGGCTGATACTTGGAGTGTTTTCCGTGCAGCAGAGTCAATCACAGCCGTGGGGAGATGGGCCCAGCACAATTTGCAGACTTGTTCTGCTGATTACTTTTTCATAATAAAAATACAAGAGCTACTTAAAACCTCAGTCTGAAGCTTCTGCAGGCTGCCAGCTTGGCCTCAATTGGGGCACACGGATTGCTGAATAATAATAAATAAATCTGTTGTGAGAATTCCAATAATCCTCATGTAAACCTATCTAAATCTCATAAGCCAGCTCCACTCAGTGGGTTCTGTACTCCATGTACAAGCACATGGCAATTTGTGGTGCTGTGGTTGATTATCTGCATTGCTTTATGCTGATCCTGAGAAAAATCTGGTTTTTTCTTAAGGAATGTTCCTTGTCTCCCCAAAATTGATTGTAGTTGGTTGTGCAGTGTTATACAAATGAGACTGTGTTTTTTTTCTAGGGCAACAAATCTTTCTGCATGTTGCTAAATGAAACTTTCTGAACTGTCACGTTTTATGAATACCAAGAATATTTTGGTGATTACTGGGCACGTTGGGTGTAGAGTGAGGGGTTTGGTGGTGGAACACTGCCTAGGACAGGTCACACACAGCACTGGGCTGGGCTGGTGGTTAATCCTGATAAAAGCCTATACTCAGCTTCTCTTTATCCTGTGTATTTGAATATTTTTTTAGCACTCTGCTCTGTTCTGTGTCCTTGGGATTTTGGCTCAGCACAATTCAGCTCAGCTGATAACTCAGATTGTGCATGGGCAGAGCTGGGCTTGCTGATAGCAGCCCTTGGGCTGGATTGGAGCAGTATATTTATTTTTGGGGAGTGAAAAAGGTGCTTGATGTTTTTTCAAGAGGGAGCAGGAGTCTTTGATATTGCTGAGTTTGCATTTGCAGCTGTCACTTCCCTGAGCCTCTGGCACGAGTTCCCTGCAGTGATGCTCTGAGCTGGAGCTCTGTGCTCCAGGATTCCAGCCAGGCTGTTCAAGGAAAACCCAAATTCCTGCCATGGATCCATAACAGGATTTGTTTCAAAGTCACAACTCAGCAGGAAAAGTTCTGTACTGTGGTTAATGGGAAGAAACTCTTCCCAGTGGGGGTGGGGAGGCCCTGGCACAGGGTGCCCAGAGAAGCTGTGGCTGTTGTTGGATCTCTGGAAGTGCCCAAGGCCAGGCTGGACATTGGGGCTTGGAGCAGCCTGGGACAGTGGAAGGTGTCCCTGCCATGGCAGGGGTGGCACTGGATGGGCTTTGAGGGCCATTCCATGACACGCTGGGAGTCCAGTTGAATTTGTATTTTCATTTGGCTTGAAAGACAATCCAGGATTTTTAAAGGCTCAGGGCAGAATTTCTTCCCCACATCCCATCCAACCCTGACAGGAGCAGGAAGCACAGATGGGCATGGAATGGGAAAGGCTTGGCCAAGTAATCAATGGGCTCCCTGCAGCATCCTCAGCTCTTGGCAGTGGTGCTGCCTAACAGGAACACAAGTGACAAAGCCTGAAAGGGAGAAATTGCTGCTAAGAATAAAATAAATAACGAAGAAGGAAGAAAAAATCCCCCACAAAATAAGAATCAGGGCATTTTAGTAGCAGTAAGAGCCGTCACAGATGTGATAAATTCATTCTTTAATATATTGAGCACAAATCCTTTCTGTAAGCTCCACATGGCTCTTCCCAAGGAGTTTGCCCATGCAAGGCTGAACAAAACCTCAGTTTCCTAAATGCCAGGCAAACAGAAGCAGCATCCAGGTCACACAGCAGTGAGTGATTCCCTCACTTGCCAAAGAAGAAAGTGCAAATAGAAATTGTAGCTAACTCTGCTGGAGCCTTGTAATCTTCCCAGGCTAGCAAATACTTCCCTTGCCATTATTATTTTCTCATTAACTTAATATTGCGGTGAAAAAGAGGACGGGAAAATGTCTAATATTTGTATATTGTCCGATAATTAAATATTGCAAAGATGTGCCAGCTCATTACTAATCCTAATTAAAGTACTTATTTCCATTTTCTACTCAGACGTGTGTAATTAAATGTACCTGGGAAAGAATTGCCTATTTTCTCTAAATAATCAGCAGCAAATGTTGCTGTGCTGGGTGTTCCTGTCGAGTCCTGTTGGGTTTGTCCTGGCAATGGACAGGGAACTTTACTTTGGAAGGGGAGAAGGAAGCAAAGGCAGATGATGAAAATAATTGAAGAAGTTCTTGTGTCCTTGGAAGCTTCCCTGTCTCTCCAGCATGTTGGGCTTGGCTGTAGCTGCATTCCTTTATCTGGGAATGTGGAACTGTGCTTACCTAGGATTAAATGGAAGGCAGATAGTCCAAGGGGATGGGTTTTGATATTGCTGGTGTCAGGGTAAAACCAGGACATGTGTTAATAAACAGACACTTCCCAAATGCTTTTCAAAGGGTTTTATCTTCAAATCACTTGCTGAAGTAGCACCCTCTTTTCATACCCAGAGGGGGTGAGTAAACAGCACCTTTCTGGTGCAGTCTGGGATTGTCCCAAGGCTC
The DNA here is from genome assembly GCA_013390045.1 of Picathartes gymnocephalus. Lineage (NCBI taxonomy): Eukaryota > Metazoa > Chordata > Aves > Passeriformes > Picathartidae > Picathartes > Picathartes gymnocephalus. Next base: position 403,068 of record WEKY01020320.1, on the reverse strand, counting down.
TTGTTTACAGTGAATGCTGCTTTGGCACTCCCATGCTGAAGGATTTCTCCGTGGGATGTGGATATTGGCTATTTTTCTGTCCTCTTGTGTAGAGCCAGTGCTCTCTGCCGCTGCATTTTCAGTTCCTCCTGGGTTTGAACAAAGGTGAAACTGCTGGTATCTCCTGTGTCCACCTGCTGTTCTGGGCTGGGGGCTGCTTTGGGTGATATTAATTAACTGGCTTTGTTTTGAACCAGGTAATGATGACTCTGACATAGACATCCAGGAGGATGAAGGATCTGACAGCGAGGGGGATTTGCAGATCCCGAGGCACCGCCTCAGCACAGAAGCTCTCCTGCAAGGTACCCTAACCCTTCCTGAGCTGCCCTGATCCACAGGGATGTGCTGGAATTACATGAGCAGCTCCAAATGTAGGAAGACCCTGTGACCCTTCCGGATATTGGCACTGCTCAGCTCTCAGGAGCTGCAGGAGGATAAAGCCCTGTGGAGAAAACAGTGTTTCCAGGGGAGCAAATGAAGAATTATTTACTGGGAAAAAAAAATGACTGTGTGGGGAAAATCCTACCTTGGTATTGCCTTACACATTCCTGAAGTAGTTTTATACCAAGCCTTAGGGAAGCAATACCATTTCTCTTTGCACAGCATTTATTTCCCTTTAGCTGTTGGCACCTGTTGTAGCTGGGAAGCCTTTTGTGAATCAGCAAAGCCACCTGCGCTGGCTGGGCACAGGTGGAGCTCACCTGAGCTGCTGCTCCCAGGGAGGGATGTGAGCCTTCTGTCCTTCTGTCCTTCTGTCCTGCTTCCTGGGGAGTGCAAAGTGCAGCTGCAGCCTCTGGCTGCTGATCCCACTGCTCACAAGCAGCTCAGAGGAATTGCTGTGTGAGGGTCTGTGTTTACTCAGAGGGGAAAAGAAACGTTCTGCTCAGTCTGGAGTCAAGCAAAACACAGCCAGGAAATCGGAGCAGTTCTTCTTGTTAGCAGTGAGGGATTCTGAACTGTCAGCACAAACCTCCCTGGGGTCTGGAGGAAGTGCCTGTGTGGGGGATTTCATGTGCCACCACTCCTGCTGGAACCTGTTCCTTGGATAAACTGCAGATATGTGGGGTTTTGTGAGTGGAATTCTGCTTTACCCTCTCTGACTGAGACCAGGGAAAGAAGCTGATGTTCTCAAGTCAGTGTAATTTAAGCATTTTTTATCCTCCCTTCCTCTGTTTTTCTTGAAAATTGAAAATTTTTGTTAAGTGCCAGAAACACTGATATTCTCTAAGGAATATTTTATATTGGCATTTCTCAAGGAAAGGTCTGTACACAGGTTTTAGAGCTTTGGAAGGGACCCTGTAGCTGTCTGTGATGCTTCATCTCATAGAACACCATAACCTGAGTCCCTGCTGCTCTTAATAGCAGTTTTAGGGTTTTACTCCAAAAGTTGTAGATTTTGCTGCCAATAGAATTTTTTCTAGGAAGAGCTTTTTTATCATTAATTACCCTTAATGGAAACTCAGTTCATCAGACTTTTAAGACCTGAGATGAATGTCAGAAGCAGCAGCTTCTTTAGAAAACCAGGGCTGAATATTCTCTGCCTGTTTGCTATTAAACACATCAGAAATCTGCTGGTGTTTTTCAGCAATTTGCATTTAAAATACACTTAATGATCAAGGCAGAATAACAAGAACATTATTTCTATTAATTACTATTTTTTTCCTTGACTCGGTTTAAGATATTTCAATCACTTTCCTCTGAAGCTTTGTGCTTTCTTACATGGTCATGCTGCTGAGCCACATTTGCTGTCACACTGAGGAGAAAGGGCCCACTGTGCTCAGTCCCTGTGGCTGCTGGGGTGCACTTTTACATCTCTAATTCCCAGGTTATCAGTGCTGGGAGATAAGGCTTCCTCTCTCTCTCTCTGTGGTTGGCAGATTTTCCAGTGTGTTTTGCCATTATAGAGGCAAGATTCTCAGCGAGAGATAATCCCTCTTTTTAGGCCACTTGGTATAATTGAGAAAAATCAGCACACTCACCCTCAAGAGCACTTTCATCAGCTCTGTCTACATGCAGCAGAATTCAAACTACATGCAGGTTTGACAATATTGCTCCTGGTTTTACTCTTTCAGCCAGTTAAAATACTTGAAGTTACAGGATTTGGTTTCCCATGGAGCAGCAAAGAGGGAGCTGGGGGAGACTTGTGTGGTGCAGAGAGCACATCGACCCCTTCCCCACGTGCAGAGAGGAACAGGCAGGAGCAGCTGAAGAAGGAAGCTGGAATGGGCTCTGGAGCTTTGACTTCAGTGCTGCTGGGTCAGCAAACATGGCAAAACCAGCATGAGGGAGGCAGGAAGGGCTCTGATCCAGGAGGGAGCAGGGAGGTGAGGGCTCATGGCTGGGAGAGCAGTGGCCAAGCTGCAGGTGCTGCCTGTGGGCCTGAGGAACTGCAGCTGCTTTCTTGTCCCAATATCACACTGACAGCTGAGTCCCCTCCTTGGGGGGCTCATTGTAATAAACCCACGTGTCACTGATCACTGGCTTTTGTAAATCAGAGAATACATTGATTTATCATGGAATCACAGACTGCTTTGGGTGGCAAGGGCCTTAAAGTTCATCCCATCCCACCCCCTGCCATGGGCAGGGACACCTCCCACTGTCCCAGGCTGCTCCAAGCCCTGTCCAGCCTGGCCTTGGGCACTGCCAGGATCCAGGGGCAGCCACAGCTTCTCTGGGCACCCTGTGCCAGGGCCTCCCCACCCACACAGGGAACAATTCCTTCCCAATATCCCATCCATCCCTACCCTCTGGCAGTGGGAAGCCATTCCCTGTGTCCTGTCCCTCCATCCCTTGTCCCCAGTCCCTCTCCAGCTCTCCTGGAGCCCCTTTAGGCGCTGGAAGGGGCTCTGAGGTCTCCCTGGAGCCTTCTCTTCTCCAGGTGAACCCCCCCAGCTCTCCCAGCCTGGCTCCAGAGGGGCTCCAGCCCTTGGAGCATCGCCCTGGGCTGCTCTGGACTCTCCAGCAGCTCCACATCCTTCCTGTGCTGGGAACGCCAGAGATTGAGGCAAGATAGTCTCTACATTTTAATTTTAACATTGTCAATATGAATAAAATTTCACATCCATTTTTATTCTGTCTGGCAATAGATATTTGAGGCTGTGACAAATACAATGGGCTTCCCTGAATTTGTGGTGGCACTTGCAGTAAGAGTCTTATTTTGTCAGAGAGCCAAAGAAAAAGAAATTCTTTCAGCATTGAAATTCTTAACCATTTGCAGAGCAGAGAAAGCTCTTGCCTGAAGCAGGCCATAGATGGGTTGTTTGCAGCAGGGTGGTTGTTCATGTGCAGCTGGGGTGGACTTTGGGGTAAAGGATGCCAAGCCTTGTCCTGGGAATGCAGAAGCTGCTGTGCTGGACCAGCCAGCCTGGCCTCTCCCCAGTCCTGGCTGAAAGAAAACATCTGGGGAAGCACATGGGAGCTTCCCTCAGGTTCCCTGCTGCTTTCAAGCTTTTTCAACCTCATCAGTTGTGGCTTGCACAGATTTAATCTAATCCTCAGTACATTTATTTTCTCCTAAGAACCTGTCCAGTCTCCCCTTGAAGTAAATAGATTTCTGTCTCCCACACTATCAGAGGTGGCAGATTTTGAAGTGATGTTATGATTCCATGTGCAGATCCATCTTTTCAGTCACTTGGAGCAGAGTCCTGAAATGCATTGTGGCATCATGAGGATCTCTCCCCTTCCAGAGGTGGCAGGTGGGGACACAAAGACTCTGCTGGTGACAAGGCAGTGCTGCTGAATGAAGCTGAAATAATCCATCCTTGTGGAACTGTGCCTGGAAATCACCTTCTGTTCCACACTGCCAGGGCATTTCAGCTCCTGTGAACCATTTCTCCCAATGCTGGAGCTCTTGGTTCCGTTTATAACATTGGTGTTAAGGCTTGGTCCTGGCCAGACCACAGAGACCATTTCACTGCTGAGAAAGGAACAACTTCAGCCCTATTTGATCTTTACTGTAAGAAGACAGGTTTATAAAACCCAATTTTTTTTAGCAGACAATCAGTCCAAAGTCACACAGTGAGAGAGCAGCTCTCTTGGAGCCCCTTTCCTTGGCAGAGCTGGCCCAGAGGATCAGAGTGTTAATGAGGCAGAGAGGGCCTGTGGCACCCTGCATGCTGGGGGAAGGCTGCAGAGCCTCAATTATCCCTCATTTTTTTCAGTCCTGTAGGGAAAAGGGGAGTTTTGACATACAAATCTTCTCAGGTGAGCCTCCACAGTCCTGTTTCCAATCCTTCCATACAGCAGGCAGGCTGAAAAGCAGGGAAGTCCTGTTCTCAGTGGGAATTGTCACTCTGCTTGTGGAATTTCTCTCTTCAGCTTGTGGCCGTGCTCAGGTTTCTGCTGTGGAATTTCTAGAATGTTTTCCTTCCCTCTTAACCTCCCCCAGGTGTAGTCCAGCCCAACATCAGGCCTAGTGAAGAAGTAGGAGAGGCTGTAGGTCTGAAATGGTGGGAACAGCTCCCTCACTTCCAAGGAGATTTCCTTGTCATGGAAGTGTAAGAAATAAACTGAAGTGTGCTCCCCCAGGCAGCAGCTGTGCTGTGCTTAATGAATCCCTGGATTTTGGCAATGCCTGGAAGATGCTGCTGGGATCAGGGTCTTGCACTAAAGGAGGGGATTCCTCTGCTCTGCTCAGGTGCAGCCTCACCTCAGGTCTGGGGCAGTTGTGGGTGCCACGATATCAGAAGGATCTAAAGCTGTTGCAGAGCATCCAGAGGAGGGACATAAGGATGGGGAAGGGTCTGAGCAGCAGCTGAGGGTGCTTGGATTGTGCAGCTGGAGAAGGACTCTGAGGGCAGAGCTCAGTGGGAGCTGCAGCTCCAATCTCTGCTCTCTGTGACAGGGACAGGACCAGGGAAGGGCTGAAGCTGTGTCAGGGCAGGCTCAGGCTGGAGATCAGGAAAAGGTTCCTCCCCCAGAGGGTGCTGGGCACTGCCCAGGCTCCCCAGGAATGGGCACAGCCCGAGGCTGCCAGAGCTCCAGGAGGGTTTGCACAGGGTGGGATTGTTGGGGTGTCTGTGCAGGGCCAGGGGTTGGACTGGATGATCCCTGAGGGTCTCTTCTCACTCAGGATATTGTATCATTCTGTGTTTTCTCAATAGTTCCCAATGGGCTACAGTTCAGAAAGATCAGGCAGAAAGTTCATCCCATTTTCCTGTGTGTGGAAGGGAATGTGATGCAGAGGGAAGAGAGGTGTCCTCTGCGAGCTCATGCTGTGAATTCACATTAAGCACTGGAGCCTGACTGCAGATCTCCAGACTGGCAGCAAAATGTGTCAGCTCCAAACCCACCTGCCCCCCTCCCAGGCTGTCCAGACTCTCAGGTTGTGTGTCACTCCTTGCTGTGAGGCACAGGGTTAACCTGTACCTACTGCTGGGTGAGGAGCTGGAAATCATCCCAGCCCTGTGGCTCTGGAAATCATCCCAGCCCTGTGGCTCCATCCTGGGCAGCTGCACAGGTTGGTACCATGGGGAGCATCACACAGAGGGAAAATGGCAACAGCTCACAGGCCCCAAGTCAGGGATGCACGTTCCCTCCCTGAGGGCTCGGTGCCTACAAACTATGGCCATGTATGGGGAAATTTGACTCCAAAGGTGCAGTGAATCACAGGCTGTTCATTACTAGCATCTTCCCTAATTACTGCTCTGTACAGCCTGTCCCAGCTGGATTCACATTATCTGTAAGGAAACACCACAGGCTCTCCTCCTGGAAGCTGTGTGAGCCCAGCTGAGCTGAACCCAGGAAACCAAGTGACAACATCCCCAGCTCTCCCTGTGCCATGCAGGTGACTCCTCTGTTTCCTGCCTGACCCCAGTACACACAGAAACACACCCTGGCCACTCCCCACTCAGGGAAACGTGGGGGTTTATGGTCTGGAAGTGAAAATAATGCTCTGTGAAAAATCTGATTTCTCTCCTCTTTACAGCTTCATGCTCAGGTGAAGTCCCAGCCCCTCTGCATCCTGGGGTCTCCCCTGGCAGTGTCCCAGGGTTTGCTGCAGGACCTAACCCTGCTGATCCCACAGTTGCTCATTCAGAGAGGTGCTCCTGGTTTAGGCAATGCAGGGATCCAAGTCCAGGCAGTAGCAGATCCTCGAGTTCCTCCAGGTGGGAGCACTTATGTGTCCGTAGGATTTCTGCACTGTTCCCACTGATGGAGGGGCAGTGTCCTGCCCATCTGTGAGCGTTCTCTAAGCTCTTCCTATGGCATTTTGAGGTGTCCTATTCCATCAGCTCTCCTTATCTGGTATCTTGATTCTCTTTTATATTCAGGATCTCTCTCAGTTTTGTCTTATTTTAGGAGCTCCCTGCAGCTTTCTCCTTTTGAGGTAGTAATTCCCAATTTTACACTTTATGTTGAGCCTTCTACAGAGTAAAATTGGAGTTAAACTCAAGAATCATTTGTAGGCTGGGCAAAAATGGGGTTCTGTTGTCATCTAAGGATGTCAGTTGTAATCATCTCCCAATTTATATATTTTAGTGTAGCGTAAATCAGAGAAAAAGTCTCCAAAGCCTGAAGACAGATCTATCCAGAAATCTTATAATTGCATCTCCACTTCCTGTGTTATCACAAACTGCTGGATAGAGGCCACTGCTTTTTATAGAAAGACATAAAATCCTTTTAATTATCTGCCTTGATGCAACAAGGGTTTTTTGGTGAGCTGTGGATGAGTTAGGCAGCTTTTTCCTGCCACTAACTCAGCTCAAACTGCGTGGGACAAAGGGGACCTGTCATCTTTTGTGCTTTGGGAAGTAGAAAAAAAGAGGTTTGCCAGGGTGTATTTTAAAGCTGCCTTGTTTTCATGCTAAAAACAGCACAGATTGGATTGTTCTAGGTTGGAACAGTCCATATTTGGCATGGAGGAAGCTGGTGATGGCAGGAGATGGACAGATGGTGAGATGGGATGGACACAGCGGGGCTGGAAATAGGATGCAGTGAGTGTTGAGGGGGTTCTGTGGCTGCAGCAGCAGGGCTGAGTCACCCAGGCAGCCCACGGGAGCTTTTCCCTGCTCACAGCTCTGCTCTCCCTATTCCCAGCACTTCCAGGCTCCCTCCCCAACAAAGGAGACCTGTTAACATCTTCCCATGGGCTCTGTGCAGCCAAAAACAGCCAAGCAGGCACAAATGTGTGCTCCCCTCTCAGCGAGCTCCCTGCAGATCCCCAGCTCCCTCTGCGGCCTTACACATCAAACTCCCAGCAGGAAATTCTTGAGGTTTGCCTGGGCACTGCCAGGGGTTCCTGTGAGATTCAATCCCTCCTGGAATATCAGAGAGGGTCTGAGCTCTCTAAAGGACAAAGGGTTCACCACATGGAAAAAACAGGCTTTGTTCTCTGTGTACCAAAGCAGAGGAAGGAATGTGTCAGTTCATGGGGTTTTTGGGTTGGAAGGGACCTCTCAAGATCATCTGGAGCAACCTCACTGCTTTAACAGGAGGTTTGAGCTGCTTGTCCAGGATCACATCCAGTTTGGTTTTGAGTATCTCCATGGATGGAGACTCCTGAATTTCTCTTGGCAACCTCTTTCCAGTGTTTGACTGCTCTCACAGTAAAAAATGTTTTCTTGTGTTCAAATAGGCTTTCCTGTTTCTTAATGTGTCCATTGCCTCTTGTCCTGTCAGAACCATCATGCTGGAATAAGGTAGCTCTGGAAATAGCACCCTGACTGGAATTAGAATCATAGAATCATTAATGTTGGAGAAAAATTCCAAGGTCATTGAGTCCATTGTTAATTACTGTCAGCCTTACCCCCTCCTACCTTCTCCTGAGCAATGAGGCTTAACAAGGGGGGTGACTGCATTAACTGGGATCTCATCCTCTCACTGAGCTTTACCCTTCCTCCTCCCTCCCTGAAACCACGAGCCAGGTTTGATGGGAATTCTCTGTTCCTGGAACCATGAGCCAGGTTTGATGGGGATTCTCGTTGCTCCTGGAACCACAAGCCAGGTTTGGTGGGGATTCTCTTTGCTCCTGAGGCCACAAGCCAGGTTTGATGGGGATTCTTTGCTTCTGCAGGAAGAGTTGGCACACGGATCGTGGGATCAATGCAAGGTGGAGACACGGAGGAAGATGTGAGTAACCATCTCCTGTGTCTGCAGAGCTTCTCTGACAGAGCTTTAGAATGCCAGCCCTCTCCTCAGCTTGAGAGACTCCTTTTTACCTGCTGAATCCTCACACCCCAGGCCTGCTTTTTCCCTTCTTTCCAATGGCTGACGCCTCTCCTCGGCACAGACATGTATTTCCTATGTTTCTATGTGTGCTCCATGTGCTTTCACCCCATCCTGCAGTGCAGAACTAGTGGCACACAGGCTGCAGGAATGCTGTTGTGAGCTGTGGGGCAGATTTCTGGGAAGAGGGACCAGTGCAGTGCAGCAGGAGTTAAATACATGGATCTAAATCCCTTTCATTGCTCTAAAAACCCACTCCTTGGAGCCCTGTCCGTGGTCTGTACTGGCAGATCAGTCCTTTGGAAGATGGGGCAGGGATGAGAGCAGGACTGTGAGCTGTGTCCTTGGGATTCCTGCTGCCCCAGGGCTCCTGGCCCTGCATGTGGTTGTGGTTTGAGTGGACAGTGGAAAAGGCACACACAGGAGGCACTTGCTCTGTGTCTATGCCCAGCCTTTGGCATCCGTGGACAACTTTTCTGTGCCTCTGGGCACACCTGAGTGGCTACATCTGCAGCAGGAAGCTGAAGCCAGCTGCTGGGATGTGGTTGGCATTTGCACTTAGCTCTCCCCACCACCCCAAAAAGCTGCTGCCATGCCAGGAGCAGTGGGGCTGCTCTCTCCAGGTGATGCTGGAACACAGGTTTGGAGAGTGCTAGGAAATAGTACAACTGTTGGGTTTGTGTTTGAGCCTGTGCTGCTGTTAATTCCCAGTGTAGTGGAACCTTTCTGTCTCAATCCAGCAGACACCCCCCAGTGCTGCCTGTCTGAAGGAGAGGAGTTCAGGCATCTCTGGGAATCCCAGAATGGTTTGAGCTGGAAGGGACCTTAAAGCCCATCTGGTTCCACCCAGAGACACATCCCACTAGACCAGGTTGCTCCAGGCCCCATCCAACCTGACTTCAAACATTTCCAGGGATGGGGCAGCCACAACTTTTTGGGCACCCTCACCTTGTGTCTGGAGAGGAACTTGCAGCCTGAGCTCTGCTCTTTGCTCCTGCCAGAATGGGTGTGGTGAAGGCTGTTGTTGCCTCCTGAGCATCCAGACCCATTTCTGGGAAGGGCAGAGTGCTGTGCTGTGGATGAAGATGTCATTTTAGTCCCAGTGCTGCCTGATTGTCCTGGGCCACGTTAGTAAAAGATTTGGGCAGTCACTATCTGTGATTTCTGTTCCCTCCAGCCTTCCCTGTTGGCAGCTCTCTCCCTTTTGGCACAGCCCCAGCACATCCAGGGATGGAAAGCCAAGGCCTTCAGCCTGTGAGTGCCCTCAGCTGCAGCCACCTCAGCTGTCTCATGGTTGTGCCCTCTGACTTCAGCCTCTCAGAGCTCAGGGACCCTTGCAGGGCTCTGTGTGTCCCAGCTCAGGGAATGCAAACAGTGAAGCTGCTTTGAAGCCCTCAAGGAATTCATGGAATTAGGAAGTGCCAGCTGTGTATGGCTAGTGATACCTGAGCTGTGCATGCCTTTGCTGCCTTCTCCCTGCTCCCAGCCTGGGTACTTCCTGTTTTCTTTTATGTTCTTGTACTTTTTTTCCTGCTCTGCCTCTCCTGTTGCTCCACTCTGGCTCTCCAAGGGGACCCCAGCCCCGGCACGGCCAGGCCAGCACAAGGCACAGGTGGGTTCCTCTTCTGTGGTTCATTGTCTCCCACTTCATCCCAGTTCTCTGGTCTCACAGTAGCTGTCACCTGAATGTTAAACACCCTGCCAGGCTTTTAATAGCCCAGACCCAGCAGAAGTCAGGGAATTTGTGTTCATCAGCCCCGTGGGGTGGGGAAGGAGGTTTGCAATCCATTGGCAGTGCAGGGGGAAGCCAGCGCTGCCATCCCTCACTTGGGGCTGCCAAAGAGGCCTTGCCATGGCAGAGCTGAGCTGGTCATGGACCCTTTGTTTCCTTTCCTGCAGGGCGACTCAGGGGATAGTGAGATTGACCTGGATGAAGATGAAGATGAGGAGGAGGAGGAGGATGATCTGGAAGACGACAGCATGGAAATCTCCCCAGGCAAATCCAGTCTCCGAGCAAGGAAGCCAGAGCCCCTGGAGCAAAGTGATAATGACTTCTGACCCTTCAGTAGCAGGACGCCTCCTGAAGCACAAACTTTGGAGAGACCAGGAGCTAATACCCTGCTGCCTGAAAAGTGTGTGTCAGTGTGAATTCAGGAGTTGGTAAATAATGTTCATTAAACCTGAAAATTAAACTTGGATTGCCAGGTTTGTGAATCTCAAAGCATGAGCAGTTTATCCATAATGAGAATCACAGTAATATGCACTTATTTCCATAATTGCACTAAACTGGCACTTGTGCACTGAAGTGCCAGAAGTCTCACTCCAGTGAGCATCGTGTGCCTGATTTCCCTGCATTTTATTATGTCCAAATAGATTTCTTTGGCTTAATAAAACTGGATGAAAAGCTGCTCTGGGAATGCATTTCAATTGGTTTTAAATCTGGCTTAAATCTATTTATCCTAAACATATCCTTTACTTAATCAAGGGCTTGTCTGCACGAAGAGCAGCACCAGGTAGACTGAAGGAGTAGAGTTAAAACTGGAGAAGGCTCCAGGGAGACCTCAGAGCCCCTTCCAGTGCCTAAAGGGGCTCCAGGAGAGCTGGAGAGGGGCTTGGGACAAGGGATGGAGGGACAGGACACAGGGAATGGCTTCCCACTGCCAGAGGGCAGGGATGGATGGGATATTGGGAAGGAATTGTTCCCTGGGAGGGTGGGGAGGCCCTGGCACAGGGTGCCCAGAGAAGCTGTGGCTGCCCCTGGATCCCTGGCAGTGCCCAAGGCCAGGCTGGACAGGGCTTGGAGCAACCTGGGACAGTGGAAGGGGGCCCTGCTCATGGCAGGGGGGGGGAATAAGATGGGTTTTAAGGTTCCTTCCAGCCCAAACCATTCTGTGATGATCTGACCCACGAGACCAGGCCCTGTCTCCCAGTCTGGGCTGCAGTTTGAGTCACAGCTTTCTGTTTTTGCACTCTAGGCCCAGATGGAAAAGTGACTCTGTACCTGCACAGAGCCAGAGCCTCTCTCCAGGCAGCACTGCCACCTAGCCTCCAGCACAGCCAGCAGCATTTGGGAAAGCCACTGCTGGTGTTGCAGCTGCTTGTGCCAGGCAGGAACAGCAGCAGGTGAGCTGTCAGCCCAGGGCAGTGGAGCACAGCCCATCCCAAATGTCCTGCAGTGCAAGAGCAAGGCTGCATGAGGCATCTTCTCATCCAGGAACTGATTTATTCCCAAGTATTTACATCTCCAGAGCTCAGCCCAGTGTTACTGGGATCAGCCCCCAGGTCCCTGCAGCAGCCCTGGCTGCCCTGAGTGTGGCAGCGTGTCCTGGCTGGGCTGGGGACAGGGGACAGTGGCTTCAGGGGGCTCTGTGCGTTCATGGTTTGGCTGCTGGGTCCCCTGCAAGCCTGGCACCTCTGGAGAGTCACTGGGTCTTTGCCACACCCCCAAAGGCACCACCTTTGCTCTCAGCACCTCCTGGTCAAAAGGTGACCTGCTAGGGACAGACCCTGCAGCTGGGACATCGGGAAGACTGATCCCAAGGTCACAGAACACCCGTGACAACAGCAGGAGATCCAAGAGCTGCAGCCTGAAGCTGAGAGGCAAAACTTCGAGCTAAGGCAGTCCTGGTGTAGCACCAAGATGTGCTGGAGACAGCCCACCCTCGGGCAGTGCAGCTCCTCTTAACATCCACCCTCCTACTCGTCCAGTTTCCTGAGGACTCTGTTTTCCAAGGTCTTTCTAGATGGTTCCACTCCTGTGCCTTGGGTTACCTCTCTCTTTGATAGAGAACAGCTCTATCAAACACGTGAGGTGTGTCTGGCCAGCTCCAACCTGTTCCTGAGGGCACAGCGACAGCCAGGACCTGCTGGAAGTGCCCAGGTCCACAGCACCAGTCCCACCTGAGCAAGGCAGCAGCAAAGCTCTCGTGTCTACCTGGGATTTCAAGGGGAGCCTGCAGGACTGGGCTGGTTTTAGCCAGGGGTGACAAAGCACCAGGGAGATCACAGAAGGAGCTGTTGCCACCAGCAGATACCTCACCCACAAAAGGTCTGGCATGTGGGATTTGCCCCTCCTGCCTCCTTTCTGCGTTTCCCCTGTTCCTCAAAGCTCCCCCAGGGCCTGGATGAACACGGACGTGGGCGTACACATCCCTCAGCTTTCAACACAACGAGTCCTGACCCTCCTGCACTCCCGACCCGACACCCTCGCTCCTCCTGGGCCGTGCCAGGAGCTCAGGACCGTTCCTTGCCCCAGTTCTCGTCCCCGAGATGGGCACCAAGGAGCTCCCTGCAGTCGCCCTGGCCAGAGGGAGCCCCGGGCCCCTCCTTGCCGCAGCCAGGCCCCCTCACACGTCCACCACGCAGTCGGGAGAGTTTGTCCGGATGGCGTCCGAGATCGTCTTGGCTCCCGACTGCCCAATGCGATTCCCCTGCAGGCTGGGAGCAAAGAGAGGAGCTCAGGCCGGGGCACGAGGCACAGCAGGATCCTTGGTGGGGACAGGAGATGCTGCCCAGCTTTGCACCAGCATCCAGCATCACCTGTGCCCGCCCCACTCCATGCAGGACCCTGCTCAAGGGCACTCTGGGTTTGAGAGCCCTGAGGCAGCCAAGTGAGGAGCTGGAGACAGCCCTGAAGAGCTGGAGGGGCTGAGCCACTTCTCCCTTGGAATGTTTCAGAGATTATTTGTGTTTTGAGGTGGTTCTTTGGCCCAGAGGCATCCCTGGAGAGGAGCTGAGGGGTCTGGAGCTCTGTGGGTGTGGTGGCTGTCACGGTGGGAGGAGCACGGGATGGCCCTGCCCTGTGGGGCAGCCAGGAATGGGCAGTGCTGGCCGTGGGGAAGGTCCCTGAATGGTTCCCGTGGTCTCCCCCTTCCCTTCCTTTCCCACCCACTGCAGCAGCCACTTACTTGACATAGGTGAGGCCGTGGTTGCCCTTCAGGGCCGTGGCGATGCAGATGGCTCCGTCCATGCCCAGGGAGTTCTCCTGCAGGCTGGGGGAGGCACGAGGGTCAGACAGCACCAGCCAGGGAGATGTGGCCACCAGGGGAGAATGCATGGACTGGGCATTGGGAAAAGCCACCTGCTCGGGGTTTCCCCTACTGAGAACCAGTGGCTTGGCCATCCCATCGCTCTTCCCTAAGGGAATGTCTGGAAAGGCTGTTCCTGGCTCAGCCTGGGAGTGGGATACTCACTTGAGCCGGCGGAGGCTGCGGTTCACCTTCAGTGCGTTGGCCATGGCCTTGGCCCCGGCCAGGCCGATGGAGTTCCCCCGCAGGCTGCAAACAAAGGCAGTTTGGTTGGGGTGAGGAAGGACAGCCCGGGGTGGCCCCAAATGGGAGGAGGGGGAGAAGTGACCACACACAGCAAGTCAAGGGACAGGCAAGCCAAGCCTGGAGATCACCATGCAAGGGTAGGAGCAGCGCTGAGCCGAGGGCCAGGCTCTCAGACACCCCAGTGGCACGGCCATGGGCACTTGGTGGCCCCTCGGAGCACTTACTCCAGGATCTGCAGGCTCTTGTTGACCTTCAGGGCTTCTGCCAGGGCTTGGGCACCGGCCGCGCCAACTGAAGCCACTTGCAGGCTGCAGGAGGACAGGGACCCTTCAGCACTTGTGGTGAGGTGGCCAGGGTGTGTTAATTAGGATAATTAGGTGTGACACCAGGGCCCTGCTGCAGCCTGGATACTCACTGGAGATCTGCCAGGGTGGTGTTGACCTTCAGTGCGGCGGAAAGGGCGGCCATTCCCTCGTCTCCGATGGCGTTCTCCTGCAGGCTGGGACAAAAGTGCTGTGTGTGCCCGGGGCCTGGGAACCAGGAGCAGGGACAGGGCAGCCAGCACAGGGCCCAGCATTCCCAAATGGCTTGGGGGAGCTCCTGGACCACAAGGCATTTAGAGCATACCCAGCCAGGGACACGCAATGGGGACACAGCAGATTTCCAGTGCCTAAAGGGACTCCAGAAGGGTTGGAGAGTGACTTGGGACAAGGGACTTGGGACAGGACAAGGGGGAATGGCTTCCCACTGCCAGAGGGCAGGGTTAGATGGGATACTGGGGAGGAATTGTTCCCTGGGAGTGTGGGGAGGCCCTGGCACAGGGTGCCCAGAGAAGCTGTGGCTGCCCCTGGATCCCTGGAAGTGTCCAAGGCCAGGTTGGACAAGGCTTGGAGGAACCTGGGATAGTGAAAGGTGTCCCTGCCCATGGCAGGGGGTGGGACTGGCTGAGCTTTAAGGTCCCTTCCAGTAGGGCCCAGGACCCATCCACTCGTGTCCCCACTTACTCGAGGCTGGCCAGGCTGCTGTTGGACTGTAGTGCTTGTGCCAGGGCCGTGGCTGCTTTGGCCTGGATGAAGTTCCACTGCAAGCTGCAAACAGGAGAAAATGGGAGGTGAAGCCTTGGGCTGTGAGCGTGCCCTGATCCATCCAGGGATGTGCAAGACCCCGTGGGTCCATCCAGCATGTCACAGCACACCTCCCACGGAGGGTGACCCAGGGGTGCCTCAGCCTGCAGGGGCTGAGGGCCAGGAGCAGTGTCCCTGCCCACCTCCTGCCTCAAGCCCAGGCAGGCCCAGGGGGAAACTCACTGGAGGGACGTGAGTGCCCGGTTGTCTTTGATGGCCAAAGCGATGGCCTTGCCCCCGTCATCATCCAGCAGGTTGGCCGCCAAGCTGGGGGGACAGAGGACTCAAGTCACACATGAAAAGTTGAGGACAACTCCAGGGACACCACGGGGTGGTCTGGGTGCCCTCCTGGGGCCCATGGGACTTACTCCAGCTTCCTGAGGGTGCTGTTGCTCCGCAGGGCATGGGCAATGGCAGGGCCCCCCTCCTTGCTGATGGAGTTCTCCCGGAGGCTGGGGAAAGACACGGGGCTGGGGAGCAGCAGCCAAGGCAGGGCTGGATCAGCTGCTCCCCCAGTGCCCCCTTTGCCTCCTGCTCTGGGGCTGAGGCCATTGATTGAGGAGAGCAGTTTGTCTGAGAGCACCCCCATCAGCTTCTGCAGCTCCATTCCCCATGTTTCCTGGGGGCACTGGTGGCCCATCAGGGCTTTCTGCCAGCCTCCCATCCCTGCTGCCACCCTTTCATTCCAAGAAATGGCTGAATGAATATTGTCCCAAAGGGAGGAAGATAAAGGTCGAGAGAAGATCCTCACAGCTGGAGGAGGGACCAAAGCTGCTTTCAGCATCTCAAAGTACTTGTGGAAACAACCAGGCACAAGCCCAGGCTGCTGAAAAGCTCCCAGGTGCCAGCAGCAGCTTTTGGCCAGGGTGGCTGGAGGGACTGTCACTTACTTGAGGCTGAGGAGTCCCTTGTTGGAGCAGAGAGCTTCTGTCAGTGCCGTGACCCCTGCGCTGCTGATGGAGTTGCTCTGGAGACTGAGACCAACAGGGAAGGTGTGAGGATGGCCCAGTCTTGGCATCACAGGTGGGCTGCAGGGTCATGTTTGGGGTGGAAAGTACCCATTTCACTGAGAAAAGGGCACCTCCCAACCACAGGGAACGGGGAGCCAAGGCAGAAGGAACAACACTGGAGCACCCAGGGCAGGATCAGCCATTCCTGCTGACCACAGCAGCAGCAGCCCCAGCAGGCAGAGGGGGTAGGGTTTGCCAGCACTTTGGGGCAGCCTTGTCCCCGCCTTGGCACCGTGGCTGCTGGCTCAGCTGGGCAGGTGGCTCCCGTGGGTTTGAGATCCTTGTCACAGGGACAGAACCAGGGCACAGCCACTCATCACCAGGAGCCACCAGCCCTCCTCTCCAGGTGCTGTTCCCGTGGGGAACCCTGACTCTGCCAGGCCCCAGCCCGTTACCTCCCTCCTCAGCCAATTCCCAACACTTTTGAGAGAGAGAAGACCCAAAGCTATTGATTTCCTCCAAACCCAATACAAAGTCATCACTGAGTTTTAGGACTAATTGTGTCAGTGCCCCTTGGTGCAGGCAGGGCCAGCCTGGCTGCTGCTGGAGCTGCCACGTGGTGTTCCAGCCTGCACATCCTGGGAATGTGGAGTGGGACAGACATGGGGAGGGGCTGAGGGCTTGAGGGGTGGCAGATTTTGCTGGAGGGAGAAGGCTGGGCTCCATTGTCAAGGAGTCCAGGCACGGAGGGGGAACTCACTCAAGGCTTTGCAGGCTGTGGTTCACCCTCAGAGCTTTGGCCAAGGCAATGGAGCCGTTGTCTCCCACTGAGTTGCTCGAGAGTCTAAGACAGGAGAGGAAGCTTGGAAGTGCCAGCAAGGGATTCACCTCCCCCAGGCTCTTCCTGCTGCAGCAACGAGCATGAACTCGCTGCCATCTCATTTCCCACCTACGTACACCTCTGTTCTCGTGGCTGCTTTGAGCTGGAATAGCTTTTAATGTTTCCCCAGGGCCTGGAGCCCTGCTGCTTCCCTCTGCCAGAGGGGACACTTGGCTTTTCCTTTCTTTATGTGGCTCTCTGCATCCCTGGAGATACAGAGAGCATCTCCCCAGGGCTGCTCCCTCCATCCCCTGGGCAGAGCCAGCAGTGTCCCTCCTGCTGTCACACGGGCCTGCCCCTTTCCTGCCCACAGATCCCGGGAGGTGTGGTGTTGGCACTGCCATCCCTCCACCTCACGCCGTGCTCACATCAGCTCCCTCAGGCTGCAGTTCTGCTCCAGCGCCTCCGCGATTTTCCGGGCGCCCTGGGCTCCGATGGCGTTTTTCTGCAGGCTGCAAAGTGAGGAAGGCACCTGTGAATGCCACATCCCCATCGGTGGCACCTCACTCTGCAGGGTGGCTGGAGGGGGGGACAGCAGGTCCTGGTCACTCACTGCAGGGTCACCAGCCTGTGGTTGGTCAGCAGGGCCTCGGCCAGGAAGGCGGCCCCATCCTCCTTGATGGAGTTGTGCTGGAGGCTGTGGGAGACAGGAGTGAAGCCAGGAGTGGCTGCTTCTAGAGCAAGGCCAGGGCTGTGCAGGGCTGCAGGGCAGTCGCCACCTGCCCTGGGCTTTGCTTGCCCTCGTCCCTGGCTTGAGAAAGGGTCCCCAAGTATCCCTGACCATGAGTCTCCTTCCCTCCTCCCTCATGGGATATTCCTTCTTCCATGAAACAGCACCCTGGGAGCTCCCATGCAAGGAAAGGACCTTGATCCCAGCCTGGACTCACTGAAGCCAAGGGGCAGGAGAATCCCAGCTTTGTGGCCCAGGGCTGCCCCAGTCCCTGGGTCTGTGCCAGCTGCTCTGGTGTTCACTGCCCAGCACAACTGACCCAGGGTATGCCCAGGTCTGGCCCTCGGAGCTTGGGAAAACCCCAGTGGGACAGAAGAAGGATGGAAGGGGGCTTGCCCTGGGGATCTGCTTCAGGAGGTGGAGACTTACTTCAGGGAGAGCAGGACTTGGTTTTTTTTCAGGGCATCAGCCAAGGCTTTAGCTCCAGTGGGGCCGATGGAGTTGCTCCGCAGGCTGGAGCGGGACAGGCAGAAAAGCCAAGGTTAGCAAAGCTGGACTGGCACAGGCCCAGTTTAAGCCAGATGCCTCCACATGGCACTGCTGAGGTGGGACATGAGGCCAGCAGCTTGTGGTGGGGGCTTTAGGGGCTGGAGACCCTCCCCAGCTCGGTCAGGCCAGGTGGGATCCAGCCCCACTGTGGGCAGGGAATGGTTCCCAGTGGGAATGTGTGCACCACAGGAGCTGGGCAAGGGGGAACACTTACTCCAGCACCATCAGGCTCCTGTTCACCAGCAGCGACCTGGCCAGAGCTTTGGCTCCCTTGTTGCTGATCTGATTTTCTGCCAAGCTGCCCAGAAAAAGGAAAATTGGGTGTTTTTCCAGAGGAGAAAGAGACTTTCACAGACCCTGGCATGTCCCAGGATGCAGCTGGGATGGGTGAGCAGAAAGAGCCATGGGGAGCATTTGGTTCATGGTACAACCACAGTGATGGATGTTCTCCTGGGGTGGACACCAGGGCCTGCAAGGACACCACCTCCGGACATAAAATTCATTTGTGTCATAAAAAGGGAGCTCAGATGGCAGCACAGTGAACTCTGCAGGAAGAGCAGAGGTGGGGAAAGGGGGAGCCCATCTGTCTGGGATGAGGCAGCTCCCTGCGTGGGGGTCAGGAGTTTGTCCTCTCCATGCAGCAGATGCTCCAGGCAGAGCCTCAAGTGTCCAGCAATCTGCTGTGACCTTGGGAAGTGGTTTGTTGGGATAACCCCTGGATTAATAGACTCTTTTTCGGAACAGTGAGGAGGCAGCGTTTCCAGGAAGACTGGGCAAGACAGCCTTGGGGTAAGGTCACTGTGCCTGAGTGCAGGGGATCGTGCGGGGCTGTCCTTGTCCTTGGGTACCCTGGGGAGCCAGGGGGAGAGACACTCCTGGGGGAGCCTCACCCCGGCTTTGAGGTGCCCCCAGCTCCACGTTGCATCCCAGGGACACCCCATCCACTCTGGGCCAGGTCCTACCTGAGCCTCTGGATCTGGCAGTCCTTCACACTCAGCACACTGCCCAGCAGCTCCATCACATCATCCTTGAACTGGTTATTGTCCAGCCTGCAGAAGACACAAGGAAAGAGCAAGAGCAAGGGTTTGGAGAACAAAGAGGAGAAAGGATGATCCTCCCATGACATCTGCCTGTCCCAGGTGGAGAAACTCAAGGACAGAAGCGGAACTGACCCAATGCCACCCCCAGGGCAGCTCTCTGCAGGTGGACAACTTTTGGTGGGCCCGTGTCTCCACTGACACCTGGGACTGTGAGTCACAGGGGAGAGAGAACTCATCGCAGCCCTCCAGTACTTAGAGGGGACTTACAACAGGGAACAGGTTTAAACTAAAAGAGGAGAGATTTAGATTAGAAGTTGGGATGAAATCCCTCCCTGTGAGGGTGGGGAGGCCCTGGCACAGATTTCCCAGAGAAGCTGTGGCTGCCCCTGGAGCCCTGGAAGTGTTCAAGGCCAGGCTGGACAGGGCTTGGAGCAACCTGGGATAGTGGAAGGTGTCCCTGCCCATGGCAGGCGGTTGTAACTGGATGGCCTTTAAGGTCCCTTCCAACCCAAACCAATCCGTGATTCCACAAGTCACAGCCTGGCATCTCTGCTCGCTTCTCCTGGTGCAACCCCACCCAGGACTCACCTGAGGTTGTGACAGAAGAGGAGCTGGGAGAGGAGGCTCTTACAGACATTGTAGGTGAGGCAGTTGGAGAGGTTTGTCTCCTCCAGGCAGACGTCAGAGACCTGCAGGAGATAAGCCAGGGCAGAGCAGTTCATGGGGGTGAGCATCCCGGCCAAGCTCTCGCTCCTCATGGCCTCCTCCACGGCCTTGGCGGTGTCCGTGTGCTGGATCTCGTGCAGGCAGCGCATGGCGTTGACGGCGCGCGAGGAGACGGCCTGGTCGGTGTTCAGGCAGCCCTGCAGGACGCTGATGGCCTGGCTCCTGAACCCGCCGTGCTCGTCCTTCCCCAGCAGCCACCCGGACAGCAGCTTGTTCACCTGCGGGGACAGCAGCCCCGAGAGGAAGCGCACGAAGATGTCCAGCTGCCTGTCCTCGGCCTGCAGCGCCCTCTGGACGGCGCTCCTGAAGTGGTTGAGGAAGCCCAGCTTGGGCCAGGACATGCTGCTCTCCGTGAAGAGGTCGAAGATGGCCCGCTTGGCCGCCGTGTAGTAATAAAGGGCTGCCAGGAACTCCTGGATGGTTAAGTGGGAGAAGTAGTAGGCTGTGGAGGTCTGCATGTCCTCCTTGAGCAGGAGGCGGGTGGAGAGGCTGCTGTGCAGCAGGGAGAGGTCGATGCCGTAGGCCTTCATGTCCTGCTCGTAGAACACGTGTTTCTTCCGTAGCAGCCCATAGAAGGCCAGCCTGCCCAGGCTGCCCACCAGCTTCTTGCTGGTGTTCACAGCCTGCTCGATCCTGGGGCTTTCTCTCGGCTTTTCCAGCCAGTCACCGCTCAGAGCCATTTTAAAATAATAGGAGTAGATTTCTGACAGGGTCCTGGGGACCAGTGCTGCTTCTTGGGATAGATCGCTGCTGTGTTTCAGGAAATAAGCGATTGAGGAGCCAGAGATCCAGCAAAAACCAGGAATGGTGCACAGGACGTGGAGCGACCTGTTAGCCCTGATGTGCTGCAGCACTTGGCTGGACAGGTCTCTGTTGCTGGGGAACATCTGGTCCAAGAAGTCCTTCATCTCTGCAGCCCCAAACCCTCGGATTTCCGTCATCCTATCAACCAGCCCACCGGGAATCTGCCTGGCTGCCGCCGGCCGTGACGTGACCCACACAGAGACCTCCTGCAGCAGGTTTCCCCTTATAATGTTGGTGATCAGGTTGTCCACCTGGACCTCCTTTTTGGGATCGGTGCAAACCACTGCGTTGGAAAAATCCAAGGGGGTCTTGAACTCATCCAGGCCGTCGAGGATGAGCAGGGTGCGGGCGGCTCCGGCCGAGATGCAGCCGGGCTCGGTGATGTGAGGGAAGGCGGAGCAGATGAGGCGCTCAGCAGAGAGCTTCTCGTAAGTGTTGAGCTCCCTGAAGGTGAGGGGCAGCACGAACATGATGTCCCTGTTGATCTCCCCCTTTGCCCAGCTGCAGACAAACAGCTTCACCAGAGTGCTCTTGCCCATCCCGGCCACGCCGATGGTGACAGAGATCCGAGGGGGGATGCTGACTTTGGAGAGAGGCAGGAAGAGCTTCTCCAGGGGGATGCTCTTGGATACGTTTGGCAGGCCTTTGGTGGTCTCAACCTGCAGGATGTCGTGCTCCTTCTGCTGGATGTCGGTCAGGCCTTCCACCAGCAGCAGGTTGGTGAGGCGCTGCAGGGCTCCTGTCTCCAGGCCATTCCCACAGGAGCTCTGGAGGCTCTCCAGGTGCTTCTGCACCATGGGTTCTGCACAGAGAAACGGAGCAGGGGTGAGGAGGAAGAGAAGGAACCACAAAGGCAAATGGCAGAAGCTGCTTCACTTTTCTGCCATGCCCATGCAGAGGGAATCCTCGTGGAGCCCTTACATCAAGGTGGGAAGGTAATGGCAGGGCTCAGAGGGCACCAATAGGCCTGAAGGGCCCTGATCAGCCTCTCAGTCAGTCCAGGAGTCCATTTAAGCTCAGCCCTGGGCCTTCAGCCTCAGCTTAAGCTGTGTTGTAGGAGCTAGACCTTGGTCTTGGACCTTATCTCTCTGCCCTTGCCCAGTGGCCACTGGACTGTGTCTGAACCTGGTTGCCCTTGCTGGGCCTGATCCTGGCCTCTTGACTGACTTCCCAACTTGACTTCATTCCTGCCTCATTTCCATGGATTCTCTGATGAACTGGACTCTCTGATGAACCGGACTCTTGGCTGAACCTGGTGGCCATCTCTGGACCTGTCCTGCTCACCTGGCTCAGGTTTCACAGCAAAATTAAACCCTCCAGCCCAGGCTGGACAAGCAGGGGATAATGGTGTGAGAGATTCGGAGCAGATGCCAGCCGAGGCTGGAGCTTTCCAACCAGGAGGGAAACCAGGGAAACCTCTCCTGGGAAGAGGGTTGCAAAGAGAGCCTGAAGCTGGGGCGGCCACCAGTGGCCAGGGTGAGGGTCAGCCATCCTTTTCCTGTTCCCAGCCCGGTTCTGGGACTGGCTGCTGTGATCTGGACATTGAGGACATGAAAAACTCCTCAGGCTGCCCAGAGAGGTGGCAGAGGGCAGTGAGAGGCCTCCAGGAAGGTCCCCGAGACCCGGCAGAGAGCCCTTGTCACCCCTGGATGTGTCCCTTCCCAGCAGAGTCCCTGAGATGGCACCAGCACTTGCACAGATGCTGCCACCAGAGCTGCCAGCACCCCCCAGCCCCGTGCACACCTCAGGGTGCTCCAGCAAGGCCCAGGCCACGTGTGCAGCCCCCCTCGCTGGGCTGCCTACCATAGACAGTGATGTGGAGGTAGAGCTGCGAGTTGGAGGTCTCGATGAAGCTCTGCAGGGACTGCGAGGCGTGGCTGCCCTTGCCAGCCAGGACATCCACCACAGCCCTCACCTGCTCGGGCAGGGGGCTCACTGCCTGCACCTGGGCAGCCTCCTGCGCCGTCAGGAGCTCCAGCCTGCGCAGGTGGGAGATGATGTCCTGCAGGAACTGCGCAGAGATGGACCTCGCCAGCTGCCTGCGGTAGCGGTTGATCCAGGCCCCTGGGGGACAGCACAGAGGGACAGGTGGGTCCTGGACCAGCCCTGGGAATGGGGGTGAGGGGTGACAGGGAAAGGCAGCACTGGAGGATTCCCTCTGACTCTGAAGTTAGCTAGAGCCCTCCCGAGTGCCCTGCCCGAGCCCTCCTTTTAATGGTGCCCATCCCAAAGCCCTGGCAGGAGGCTTTGCTAGGAGCTCCTAAGTCCAGGCAGCAGCTCCTGAAATTGGAGTCAAAGAGACTGAAGAGCACAATCATGAAATGGTGTTTTCTCCTGGAATCCGAGCCCGTGCAGAGAAAAAAGTCTGAGCAAGATCATTTCTGTCGCAGCCATTCCCCCTGTGCCAGTACGGCGCTGCCTTGGACCTGCTCCCACCTTGGTGCCCATTTCTGACTCCAGAACTCCCCCAAGGTGATGGATCTGCCCAACCACCTCTCACCTTCCATCAGAGGCCTCCCGTGACATGGGTGGTCCCTGGGTGAGCAGCGCTGTGCTGGCAGCAGTGTCCCATGGGCCAGCCCGTGTCCCCTGGCCAGCTCACAGCACCACCCGGGGCTCCTCAGCCCCTGTCCATGTCCCTGCTGGAAGAAGAGGAGAAGCATCAGGAGCAGTGTGGGAGGGAGCCCACTCTGAGCTGTCCTGGTGCTGGGTGTGCTTGAGCCCGGGCTTTTTGGCTGAGACAGAGTGCCCCTCCCTGTGGGCCTGCCAGGGGCACAGCTGGGCCCCCCACGCTGCAGCCGCTTGGCCCAGACCTCAGGTGCCACACACGTGGTGCCTGCACCCCCAGCACTTATGCCACAGCCCTTCTCAGGCACAGTGGTGTTTTAGTTGCCCTGACAATGCCCCTGTGCCATCTGCAGGTCACCTGGGGAGCGCCCGGTGTCACCAGTGTCACCAGGGCTGGCAACTGCTCCTACATTCTTCTGTGTTGCAAAGAAAGTTGTGGGGCAGCAGGCGGAGTGATGAAGGGCCTGCTTTGGCTTCAAACCCACCTGGCCCCCATCCAGAGCCTCCGTCGGGGCTTGCTGAGCGTGGCCAGCACCACATCCTGTCACAGAGCTCCGAGGATGCTCTGAATCATCGCCCACAGAAGGAGCATCTACCTGCTCCCTCCCACTCAGCTGCTGCCAAACCATGCTGAGGGTTTGGTGTTTATTTTTAATAAGTGTAGCTGCTCAGAGTCCTGTTGTTCTTCGAGCAGAGGTGGGGAGGGAGATGTCTCCATGCCTGAGAGCGCTCCCAGCTCCACCTGTGTGTGCAGTGGCACTGTGCTGTGGCCTCTCCACCAGCCCCAAAGTCATCTCCAGGCACTGGCCATGGCCAGGTGGGAACTTGTGAGCCCCAGGGATGTCTGATCACAGCAGCAATGCACACACACTGTCTCAGGGCCTGCGTCCTGGCATCCTTCCTCCCGTCCACCTGGCCTGCAGGATGCTCTGGGTCCATGTGAACACCTCCACGCTGCTCAGAGGCTCTGCAAGGGGGTCCCTGCCCACAGCCAGCCTTGCCTTTGTCAAACCCACCCCTGAGGGGGACATGGGCACTGTGGGGGCTTTGACACAGCCTCACCAACAGGTACAGGTAACACTCCTTTCTTTGGTCTCTTCTAAGGAGAAAGCACAGATGCAGCTGGACCAGGAAAGCCTGGCAGAGTTTCTGGTCCATGGTGCAAGGTCGAGGTGCTTGGAACTTCTTCTGTTCACCCTCCCTCCCAAGGATCCATGCTGGGGTTTATTTCTCCCAGCAGAAGCACAAGACTGCAGAAGGTGGCCGGGCTGCAGGAGGGACCTGGCAGATCCCCAGGGCTGAGTCCCTCACAGACCATGGCTGGATGTCCCACAGAGACAGGTGGTATGTCCTCCAGAGCGGGGTAAGTTACAGAAGGTGCTGGGTGACAAAGCACCAGCCCAGCCCCACCTGCCCAGGTGGTTCCTGACAAGCCCTTGTGGGGCTGGGAGCTGCTGCTGGAGCAGGGTCTGAGCCTGCTGCCTTTCCCTTCAGGATGGAAGCCTGGGCTCTGCCCTGGCTGCCCAGCCCTGAGCCCCTGCTGTCAGTGGTGTCAGAGGTTCACGAGCCCCTGGCAGTGGTGGTGATCCCATAGCAAATCCCTTTTCTCCACACTGGCAGCAGCAGGGCCCAGCAGCAGCTCTTCCTCATCACCCCCCAGGCAGTGGCCTGGTCAATGAAGATACCATCAATTAAAGGAGCTCAGTGAGCAATTCCCAGCAAAATGTTCACCCTTTGATGTGTTCTTGTCTCTAACTGGCCTGGAAAGTTCAATTAAACTCTTGCAGTCCCCAGGTCTGCCTCTGATCTTTGCTGTGGAAACCAGAACACAGCCAGAATGAAAGGGGGTTTTGCTGCTTTTGTTCCCTGCAGCCCTTTTTGAAACGTGGCCCCTTGATGGGGGAAAGCTGTTCCAGCACCACAGAAGGTTTGATGCTGTCCTCTGGTGCTCCTTCAAGAACCAGCAGCCGTGGGCCAGCTCGTGCAGAGGCATTCACTGGGAGAATAAAGCAGCAGAAGAAATATTGCAGGGGCTGTGGGTTTCTTCTGGTTTCAGTGGTTTCAGGTGCAGCTCTAGGACCACACGGGGCTGCTGGGGGCTGTGTCCTGAGGGGCTGGAGGGAGTTACCAGCTCTCACAAGAGCTGTCTGAAGGGTAAGGACCAGCCAAAGCCAAGCTCCATAACCCCTGCCGAGATCCAGGTGAGTCCAGGATGGGACCCAGCTCATTCCAAGGCTGGCCATGAGTCCTGCCCGAGGTGTCCATCCTGGGTGTGCAGCTCTGCCTGGCCAGGATCCAGCAGGGACAATGTCCCACCAGCAGCCAGAGGAGAAGAGCTGCAGGTTTATGTCTGCCCTGCTGTGCCCGTGTCCCCAGGGAAAGTGGGATGAAGGGCTGGAGGCTGCCCAGCCAAACTGATCAATGGTACCTGCAAGCCCCAGGGAGGGAAATGGGGATTTTCTTGGCAAGAACTTGGCATTAACACTTTTTTTTTTTTTTTTTTGCTTAGTGTGGTCCAAAGGTCCAGCCCAGGAGAAAATCCTTTCCTCTAAGGATGTTTAGACAACACTGATGTGTTCTTCCAGCAGCTCCAATCCCACCATCCCTGTGAACCACCATCCCTACATCCCACCTGAGTGTCCCTGCCCAAATCCCATCAGTGCTGGGAGCCACAAGCACCGTGCTGGAAGGTCCCCACCACATGCACAGCCAATCCTCTCCCAAACAGCTGCTGTGGTTTTCACTGTGTCCATCCTGTTCCAGGATTCAAACTCCTGACACCAACACCAGACAACACGGGCCTGGATGAAGCTGCTCCTGTTCATCTCTGGCTCTAATTATGTCCGTGCAGTTTCACTCCTGGAAGTCCAACATGACCAGAGCAGCATCCAGGGAATCCAGGATGAAGGGACAGTCCTGAGGTGGCCACAGCATGAAGCTGTCTGGAGACAACAGGCATTTCCTGCCTTCCAGATCTTCCTCCTGCCCCAGAGAGATCCATCCCCCTGTGCCTTAGGACTCTGCTGAGGATGGGGGCCAGGCCAGGAGCTGTCCCAGCAGCTGCCAGCAGCACCAGGACTGCATCAGGGGACACCCAGCTGCTGGAAATCTGTGTTTGTCCCCCTGCAGGGGCTCGTGGGCAGATCCACCAGCAGCATCGGGGGAGTGAGTGGTTGGCACCTCGAGTGGGACTTCCCAGCTCGCAGAGCCCTGGGGACCCGAACTGCTGGGGGTGGGCTGGGGGTGCCGAGGTTAGACAGGCACCAAAGGGCTGGGCAAGAACTCCTGGATGGCTGCAGGCACCCACAGATGGAAAACATCCGAAAACGGACTGATCTGCAGTATTTAGATAAGCTTAAAAGCTTTTTATATGAGCTACAAATTGCACCGTCACACAGCACCCGCAGGAGGTGGGAGGTGCCCACCCCAGCTCAGCTCCATGCCCCAAACACGCAGGGAAGCTCAGCCTGGCCACCTCCTTGTCCCGGTGCCACCCCCGGGGGGTTTCTCCGTGCAGCCAGGCCCCCGGAGCTCGGCGGTTCGGGCTGAGGGAGCCGCAGGAGCTCAGCCCGGGCTCAGCGCTGCCCTCCCTGCCCCGGGCACGGCAGCGGCACCGGCCCCGCCAGACCTTCCCACCACTTCCTGGCGAGCTGGGCTCCTCCGGCTCCTCTCGGCCTCCTTTACCCGCCCACCTGCGGGGCTTTTTAGTCATTTCTCCACCCTGAACTGATCCCACCTCGGAGGTCAGCGAGCTGCCTGAAAATGAAAACATTTCCCAAGCCAACACCTCCAGCTGTTCCCCCCGACCTGGGCGAATCCCGAAGCCAGGATTCAGGCTGCCACCTTTTGGTAGAATCGAAGAGATTTCTCAGCGTTAATTTCTCTTAATTAAACGATGCAATAAAATACCTCCTGCATTATTACTCAAGTACGACGTTTGCAGAGTGCCAAGTAACTCGGTTATCTAAGTTTACATATGGCTTATATTTTTTGGTCTGGGTTTAATGCCAGCAAAAGTTATTGCCAAATCTATTTTACGTCCAATCTAATCTCTTCCAGGTTTGAGTTTTGGTTTTTTGTTTCCTTAAACCTCAGCCCAAATAACAGGGCCCAGACACAGCAGGGTTTAAATAGGAGGTGAGGGGCCATGAAGGGCCCCTGGACTGAATGGCAGCAGTGCCAACCACAAATCTCACCAGAAAAAAAAGGAAAAAACAATCTATGGGTGATTCCAAACAGATAAAAATTAAGCTAATTTTGGAGAGAAGGTCTGTAGCAGGGCACTGCTGCACCTCACAAGCTGCAGAATGAAGGCTGATGCATTTCCTGAGCTGGCCGTGCCCCGAGGATGCTTTACCGCAGATGTGCAAACAGCTGATTGAAAAGCAGATCCCCCCAGCAAACAACTTCTGCCCTTCCCCCCTGGGATCCCAGGATATCAGCATGAACATTGGGCAGGAGCTGCTGCCAGCGCGTGTTTGTCACACCCACAGCCTCGGGATGCAGCGATGCTGACGGATGTGGGACCCGCCCCAGGACCTCCGGGTTTGGTCAGAACAACCTTTCTGGGCTTGCAGAGCATCCCAAAGAGCAGCTGCAAGTTCTCCAGAAAGAAATTTTCGTGCAACATGGACATGCTGAGTGGGAGGCGTCCCCAGGCTCCCAGCAATGCCTGTCTGCCTTTGGAGAACTCTCCCATGTGGTGGCCAAACCCTGAGTGGGGGTGATGTCCCCTAGGGGTGACAGCAGCCATTCTGGGCTCCAGCAGGTCCTGTCCCCAGCAGCCCCAGATTTATGGGATGCACAGTGCCCAAAAGTGCCTAAATAACAGCAGGACTGAGTCTGATGCCCTGAGGCAGCCCAGGGTGCCCGGGCTCTGTGCCCACCTGGGTGCAGGGCTGAGCTCCACCTCCCTGACCTGCTCCTGTGACACCCCATGGCCCTGGCCCACTCTTTAGTGCAATTTTGCACCGTGCCACAGGTGAGTGTGTCATTAATCTCATTCTTTTCTATTGATGGTAGATCTTGGAGTTTATTTTGGATGGTTTGGAAGTTAATTAGTTCAGGAAATGACATTAAGGGTGGGGAAAGCTGCTGCACAAGGCTTTGGGTAGGCAGGAAAGCCTGACTGTGGCTGCCTTCACACCCAGGCAGGCAGAGCAGGCAAGGGGACAGAATGTGTGACATGTGCCAGGTGCCCTGTGAGGTCCCATGCTCGTCTCCATCGCTCAGGGCTCCACCCGCACCATGCCATGCCATGCCAGGGACCTCTGCCCAACAGTTCCTGGCCCTGCCACGCCGGCCCAGCGACTCCATTTCACGCGGCCACCACAGCACGAGCTCTGCAGCATCTTGTCCCCACGCGGGAGAGCCAAGCGACACCTCCCCTTCTCCCCGCACCCCTCCAAAGCCCCACCAAGCCCCTACCTTGGCCCCGTGCCGCCTTGCCCAGGTCGGGGTGTGAGCAGGGGAGTGCCGAGGGCATCCTCGGCCGCGGGAGGATGCAGCCCCTCCGTGTCCCGCTCAGCCCTTTATCCCCGGGGCTTTCCTTCCTCCTCGATGGGTGCTCAAGTTCAAGGGAGAAGCCACCCTTCCCGCTGGTGTCGCCTGCAGGTGATGGGACCCGGGGCGGGGCGATGCTCGGGGCAGCACCTGGGGAAGGTGGGTCTGGGTTCCCCCGCCGGCTCCAGCCCGGTGGCTTTTGTCTCTTTCCGTTCGCTTCTCGCCCCTTCCTGCCCTGCGTTTCGCTGATCTTCCTTCCTGTCAGCGTGGGGCTGATGTCTATGCAAATCGGGGTTAGGGATCCGCCAAAACCCAGCAGCGTCTGAGCCCGCCAGCGACAGCCGGGGCGGGCCGGGTGGGACACTCCGTGCCGGACACTTCCCCGGCTGCGGATGCTTTCTCCCAAGAGCCACAAAACCGGTCCCTATAACATCCAAAACTACTGTGAATTCCCGTGAAGCAAAACCTGAGCTCGCCCCGGCATGGGAGAGCCGAGGGGTTTTGCTACATAACCCCCTCACTGGCCAGGAACGCTGGGAATGTCCCGTGGAAGAGGTTGGACTGGCAGCAGCTCTGCCCTTCATTGGGTTGTGCAAAGAAATAATTCCATGAGTAAATTCAGGTTGTGTCTTGAAGGAGCATAATAAAAGGGTAGGAATAGCCTCTCTTTCCTCCAAAGCCATTCTCCTGCCGTTGCTAAATTCTTCCTGGAATTAGGATTTGTCTCCAAAGAGGTGGATCCCATCCCACCAAGGAGACAGAGCCACCAGAGCAGCAGGACCAGCGGGATCGCCCCTCCCCAGCCCCACAGGCAGGTAGGCTCGGTCATTATTTTCCACTTCTGTTCTACAAAACCCTCAATTTGTAAATCCTATAAAAATTTCCCTGGCACTCAGGCAAATGGTGGCTAGTGGAGCTCTCGTGGTGGCGAGCTGGCGGGGGTCAGTGTGGGCCCGTGGCCACTGGATTGTGTCTGGGAAGGAGAGGTGAGGGCTAGCAGGAATTTGGACCTCCAGCCACCACTTTGGGTTGTGTCTCCTTGCTCTCTGCCTGTCTCAGGCTGTGCCCGGTAAGGGGTTAAAACCTTTCCTCTGGCGAATTTTAGTTCTGTTGGTGATTTCCCGGTCTGGAGGGTGGTTTCAAGAGGAGCTGGCACCTGGTAAGTCCCAGCAGCCAGTCTGTAGCTAAAATCCCTCACATCCAAAATGACTGTGTAGAAACCCCAGGCAGGGCTGTACCTCCTGCTTTCACAGTTCATCATTTATCTTAATTCACACATCTGAAATATTTCTTTGTCACTGTGTATTACACATCCCTCACGCATTTTCTGGGCTGTTTACTGGATTAAACCCCAAATTTCTCGATGAATTAATTACTAAATTCAACCTATGGAGTTCCCGGTAGCGTGGGTTTGACCGCAGCCCCTCCGGAGCTCGCAGGGGAGGCGAGAAAAGCTCCGGGGGTGACTCTGTTTGTTGACTCGTGCGGTTGCTTGGCAGGAGGGTGCTCGGGCAGATCCCCAGCTCAGACCTGCACGGAGTCACCTGCCTGGGGACAGCGAACCTGGGGATGACGAACGGTCCCAGCTCCAGGGGGAGCAGCAGGACGCTCCTGGGGAACAGCCGGGCTTCCACACCAAGGAAACCTCACTAGTCTGGGAGGCTCGGGGGTCCCCGGGAGGAAGGAACACAGTCTCTCAGCCACCTCCCAGACGGTTATGCGGTGGCTCTCGGTTTTTAAGCGGGTTTCCCGAGGAAGGAGCAGGCAGCTGGGCCAAGGGACGGGACGGGTTGGGATAGGAGGGGATGGGATGGGATGGGATGGGATGGGATGGGATGGGATGGGATGGGATGGGATGGGATGACAGCAGAGCCTCACGCTGGCGGTGGCAATGGCGGCGGTGGGCGGTGCCGGACCCTGGTGGGCGGGGGCCGGACCCCGGTGGGCGGGGCCTGGGGTGGATGGACATCTGAGCCCTGCTCGGACGGGCGTGGCCGAGTGCAGTCGGGTGGTGACGAGCGGAGCCGAACACAATCAGCTCACGCCGAACAGACGAACGCACACAGCTTCAGCCCAGCCGACTAGACCCGAACTGAACCGAACGTAGCCGGACCGAGCCGATTGGACCCGAACCGAGACAGGCCGAGCCCAGCCGATTGGACCCGAGTAGAGCCGAGGTGAGGAGGCGTGTGAGGGAAGGCGCTCCCGGTGTCCCGGGACTGCCGATGGCCCCGCAGCTGCCCCGCTCCGTCCCCTCCTCCCTCACTCCCTCCTGGGACCGCCGATGGCCCCGCAGCCGCCCCGCTCCCTCCCCTCCTCCCTCACTCCCTCCCGGAACCGGGCCGGGGGCTGAGCTGCGGCCGTGCGACCTCGTTGCTTCTCGCCCTACCAGAGACCCGGGGCCGCCCGCGCTGCTGCATGGCCGGGGAGAAGCTGATCGTGGTGTTCGGGGCCACCGGTGAGTGCTCAGGGGGAGGCCCGGGCTGTGCCCAGGACCGGCGGGGAGGGCGAGGGGCGGAGGCGTCGGTGATGCCCGGGAGGGTGAGGAGTGCGAGGAGCGAGCGGGGGTTCGGTCCTTGTGGCGGTCGGGGCGCTCCGTCCCGGGGCCCCAGCGCATCCCGGAGTCCCGGGGACGCGGGGCCCTGACCGCTGCTCCTGCAGGGGCCCAGGGGGGCGGCGTGGCCCGGGCGCTGCTGGACGACGGGACCTTCAAGGTGCGCGCGGTGTCGCGGAGCCCCAGGAAGAAGGAGGCAGAGGAGCTGAGGCGGAGGGGAGCCGAAGTGGTGAAGGCAGATCAGGACGATGAGGCATCGCTGGAACGTGCCTTGGCGGGTGCCTACGGAGCCTTTATTGTCACCAACTTCTGGGAACACTGCAGCAAGGAGAAGGAAGTCGAGCAGGTACCTGTCCTGACATTAACTGGGGCCACGTGCAGAATGATCTAGTAGGGTGGACCATGCAGTAGCTTCAAACTGGGGACAGCTCTTGGAGCAGCCATGGCAGCCCTGATGGTTTGAGTGGCCAGTCCTGAAGACCCCAAGGCCTCACAAACACCAGGTGCCAGTTCTTGCAAAGCCAGGAATTGTTCCCGCAGTTGCACTGCTCCAGGGACTGGCGCCCTTCAGGAAGTTGTTAAATTTTTTACGGAGAGCACTTCCCAGGAGCTAGAGTAGCAGGAGTGGGAACACTTGGCTGTTCAGAGCCTTCTCGGGGCAGAGCTGGGACTGTTGCTGCCTGCAGACCTATGCTTGCAGCTTTGGGGCAAAGTCCTGCAGTGTCAGAGATACCAAGGGTGGTGCTCACCCCAGGACAGATTTTGCAGGGTGGCAGAGTTGTCACACCTGGATGGCAATGAACTAAAGATAAGATAGGTTAGGGCAGGTATGCTGGCCAGGCAGGTTCTTTATGCTGGTTTTTGCGTGTTTGGTGGAGCAGCGAGCTCCAAGGCTGGAGGGTGTGTCGTCTTTCTGAAGTAAAACGGGGAAATGAGAGAATTTGGCTCCACCTGGACAGCTCAATGTACTCAGCCCTGTCCTAGCTGAGGGCTGGTGGGAGTTGGATCCTCCCTAAAGGGAAAGGTGGATGTGGGGATGATGGGGATGTCCCGTTCCCCTCTTCACGGCTGGTTTCTCCCTTGGCCCAGGGACGGCGCCTTGCTGACCTGTCCAAGCACCAGGGTCTGCGCCATGTTGTGTTCAGCGGCCTGGAGAACGTGCACCAGCTGACAGGGGGCCGCCTGGAGGTGCTGCACTTTGATGGCAAAGGCATGGTGGAGGAGTACTTCCAAAAAATTGGGGTTCCCACCACCATCATCCGGCTGCCATTCTACTTCGAGAACTTCCTCTCCATCTTCAAGCCGCAGAAGGCCCCGCAGGGAGACACCTTTGTCCTGGGTAAGCAGCAGCTCTTGCTGTGGGTCACTGTCCTGTGACTGTCCCCATCTGCTCCCACTGTGTAGGGGCTGGGGGTGGACGAACTGCCAGGGCTGTGGGCTGGAAGGGTGAAGAGGCCTTTACCAGCCTGACCACAGCAAGCTACATTATGGTCTTCAGACCTATTTCGTGGCCTGCAGGAAATCAGCAAGATCCTGGGCTTGTTTGTGGTGCTGGGGGCTGTTCTTCAGATCCCAGAGCAGCTCTGGACACCCCAAGTGCCTGCATTTGGGATGGTGGATGTGGTGGGGCTGTAGATCCAGGCGAGTCACAGTGCTGCTCTGGTGTCACGGTCTCTTAGCTCAGCCCTGCTCTCCTGCCTGGCCGTGCTGATGGATGCTCTCATCCCTCCCTCACCTCATGTCCAGAGACTGGGAGCTGAAAACTCTGCTTTACCTCCTCAGAGCTGGACTGCACTCCAGCTGGGATCAATCTCTCCACACAGAGCTGCCCATGGGAGACACCCCAATGGATGGGATGGCTGTGGAGGACCTTGGGCCTGTTGTGCTCTGCCTGCTGAAGTCCCCAGGGGAGTATATTGGCCAGGTGATAGGACTCAGCACGGGCAAGCTCACCGAGGCAGAGTACGCTGCCATCCTCTCCCAGCAGACGGGCAAGACTGTGACAGCCAGCAAGGTAGGAAGTGTCCCTTGGTGTAGGTGATGTTCCTGAGGGGCTGTGGCTGGAGCTCAGCTTGGCATCGACACTGCCCTGTTGGTATTGTCACTGAACTCATGCTCGTGGAGCACAGAGGTGTGCCCAGGCAGGTCTGTGCCTGGCTCCGAGGGATAACTGAGCTGGGAGGTCTCCAGAGGAGCCAGGGATGGGCATTTACACAACAGGTCTCTGCTGGGTGCCCTTCCCTTCAACGGGGCTTCCCCCAGGGTTTTGCTGTGTCACCATTACAACAGACTTGGCCTCTGTACTATTTCACCATTAACAACACCCCTGGCCACTCCCTGTCCCTTCATGACTTATTTTAAATCTTTGTTGGCATTTCAGTTGTGCCTCAGGCAGCCAATACAATGGATGAGGGGTGTGGTAGTTGCCTGTTTTGAGAACAAAGTGCATTTCATTAGAAACAAAGCCCCTCTGATGCTCTCCCAGAAGCACAGTGAATCAAACACCCTTTGATTCAGGCAGGGAAGGAAGGTTTTGGGGTGCCAGGTGGCAGCCTGGCAGTTTCTAGAACCCCTCAGCCATAGCACTGGTGTGAGGAAGAGCTCCCTCATAGCTGCTCCAGGCCCTGGCCAGCTGTGTGCCAGACCTAGTGCTGGCCTGAGGCTGGCTTAGTTGTTCCTGCCAGGCTGGACTGCATCCTTTGCCCAACCCCAGCAGAAGTGCCTTGCAGAGCCCTCCTCACCAGTGGCAGTGCTGTGACAGGCTGCTCTAACAGAGCCCTCATCACTTCCCCTCACAGACTGAGGGGAAGCCCCAGCAGCCTCTGAAACACTGGTTTTTCCCCAATTCTGTTGGCAGATCTCCCCTGAGGAGTACGAGAAGCACGACTTCCCTGGGGCCAAGGAGCTGGCTGCCATGTTCCGTTTCTATGCCCTAAAGCCAGACCGCAACGTGGCCCTGACCATGAAGCTCAACCCCAAGGCCCGCACCTTCCAGCAGTGGGTGGGGGACAACAAGGAGGCCTTCTGAGCCTCCCTCCCTCCTCTTCCTCCCTGGTTTCTGCAGCAGGTAGGGGGACCTGGCCAAGCAGGTGAGGTGCCCTGAACCATGCTGCCTTCCCAGTAGAGCCCCAGAGAGAGGCTGATCCTGCCCAAGCTGGGGAGAGCTTGGCCCATGTGCTGCTCCATGTGTGTGCTCTTGCAGTGTGGTTGGGACTATTTAGTCAGCTAGAACAAGAAGTGCTGTACAGCATAGGCAGAGGGGTGGCAGAGGTGCTACCTTTGCACTCTATCCTCAGGGAGGTGTTGCTTTAGTCATTGTAGATGGTTTTTTTAGGGTGTATGACAGTTGTTTTCCCAGGATCACTGCCTTTCCCATGCAGCTCTAAGTGTACTGTATGGTGGGCTCAAGGTGTGTACCCCAGGGCCCCAGAGGCAGAGCCTTCGTGGCAGGTATCCATGGCCGGGGCTGCTGCAGGCTCCTAAGCAAACAGAAGACAGGGATTTCTCCATGGGTCTGGTTTGGGCACCACAGGTGAGCCACTGGAGAAATGGAGGCTTAGTGTCACCGCAGCAAACAGGGACTGCAGTGACTTCCTGTGAGTGTAACACAAAAGCTGAGCTTGCACTGAGCCTTGGGCTCCTGGAGCTAATTGCAGTCACTGTCCCAATGAGCTGAGATAAAACTCGACTTTTCAAAGACTGTCTAAGGTTCAGTGGAAAAGTCCCTTCCCCCTCACTCCCATGTGCCTAAAGCACTGCTCAGATTGGGCAGCTCTGTGTTTAAAGTCAATCCCAGCCCCTAGCAATGCTCGAGCCACCCAACCCTGTCTCCTCCTTGTCCCAGAGACCTTAATTCCTGTCACCAGGGGAGGGAAAAGGGGTGACAGCCCAGGTATAAGAGTAGACAAGGCAGCAAGGCACAGCACGTGTTAAATATCTTTATGAAGTCCATCTTATTTACATGGGTACAGAATCACTTTACAGAAGTTTAATCAGGAGGCAACGCGTGCTTTATTTCAGCAAATTAAGAAGGGCAAGACTACAGCATGTCCCTGTTTAACTGGTGTTGAACTGATTAGTAGGTGGGCTGATGGTACCTGCACAGTATCACAAACACAGCAGGCTACAGTAACCATGGAATACTCACTGCAAGAGCTCAGCTGCATCTGGAAGGAGTGATCCACCTCACTTGCACTCTCACACATGTAAAACAACGATGCTTTGACCAATCCTTTATGCTATGTGTGTTGCACTAAAGTAATAAAAGATTTTTTTTGTCCCCAACTGGCAAAGGGCTCAGCGATCGACTTGTACCAGTCCAGAAGCAACAGCAGTTGTGTGGTAACTTTAGTTATTTGGGGGATAGACTTGAGGCAAAGTGCAGATTCCATCACTGCTCTGTGCAGGCAATCAGCAGGACAGAGAAAGCCCAGGGCTGTAAGAGAGTCAGGCCAGCTGGGCTCAGACAATGCCCAGCCACAGGGAGATTCCACTCGGAGCTGGGCAGGGCAGCAGGGCTGTCGTGAAGACAAGGTTACACCTCCCTGACTCACCAAGTCTCCTGGAGAGTTCACCAAACACACCTGGTATTCCAAAGGGCACCTGAGTGAGTAGCTGGTGGGCTTGGCCTCCATACAGCAAACTGCTGCTCTGTGCTGGAATATTTATTTCACATTTCCTCTGGTTTGGATTCTAAATAACACTTTAACTTTTACCAAATAAGCTTCCAGCAGCAGTAGGGTTGTGGAGCAGCCTCCAGAGAGCCACACTTCTGCAAAGCTGGTGTTTTCCTTCACTGCCGGTTCCTAGGACAGTCGGTGGGGTTTGTGTTGGTGCCTCGGTGGTCCATGGCCTCTCCAGCTGGGTTCTTGCTGTGCTGCTGACATCCTGTGTTCTCCAGAGCCGGGCTGCAGAAAGATTCACCCCCAACCGCAAGGATGACTTGCTGCTGCTGGCTCCTAGTTCCCAGTAGAACGCTTTCCTGCAGTAAGTGACAGAAAGGTTAAGATTTCCTGGCTGTATCAGCACACAGCCCACTCTGGGAGCACCTCCCCTCCTGACCTGCTACCACACTGTCAGCCCTGCAGCACAGACAGGTCTGAAGCCCACAAAGATGCAAAGCTACGTCCCTGGAATCCAAGGCTCTGTGCCTGCCGTAGATGATTCCAAGTCTCACTGCTTCCTCGTAACAGGTCAGCACCAACTGATGCATGGTGGAGTCTGCTGTGCTCTGTGACAAAGGCTGGCTCCTCCCTGGTGCTGTAAGCCCATGGCAGAGATGAATCTTTGCAGCCCAGGATTTGTGTGGCAGAACCCAGTCCCAGCGGGACCAGCTTATGGGAACACGCTCAGTGCTTGCAACTGGGCACAGCTCCAGCAGCAGAGCTGCAGGGGAGGCCAGCCACCTCCCTAAGGGTGCACCCAGCATCTGTGCTGCTGTTTGCTGCAGCAACAATGCACTTTAATCCCTGGTTTGTTGCTCCAGGTCCCAGGGGACAACTAGGGCTGTGCACACCCGGGCTTGGAAGGCCTGAGGCTAAGTGAGAAGCAACGCTGTGCTACTGTGCTTCCACCTGCAAGAAGTGCTCAGTGTGGGGGAAAGACGACAGTGAAACACAAGAGGCCTCCTACCTCGGATGGGGTGTCAGGAGGTAAACATTTTCTTAAGTTTGGAAAGGAATCCCTCCTTGTTCTCCTGAGCCTCAGGCCTATCCCCGCCTGCGTCAGCGCTAGCCGTGGCCCTGCCACCTGGACACAAACAGCAAAGGGCTGCAGTCAGAGACATCTCCCACCAGGAGCAGAGGGGTGTTATAGACAGGGAATGGCCAAGAGAAGGCAGCTGGTTGTGCTGCACCCTCATGGCCTGGGTTGCACCTGGCAGCGAGCCACAGGATGGGACCACTTGCAGTGGAAGCACTGCAGAGCCGGGATCCCAGAAGTGGAAAAGCCAACCATGAGCTCAGGTACCGAGCTGTTCCCTTCCCCTCTCCCCAGCCCTCCAACTGGCAAGGGAGTTCTCGTGCTGCACAATTGAGTCAGGGACCCCACGGGTTTTGGAAACAAGTACTTGGAACTGAGAGTCTGCTACTAAAAACAAGTGGTGAACTTGATCACAGCCAGCCAGGACTTTACAGGGCAGGTTGTCCCTGAAACAAGTTCTTCCTGTCTCAAGGCTGTGTCCTTGCAAAGCAGTGCAAACCACACCAGGAGCCTGATTTGTGTCATTGCAAGCAACGCTCAGGCAGTATCAAGCAGAAAATTAACTCATGTAGAATGTAAAAGGCTACAACTATTTCAGACCAACTGTCCAGATAAGAAATGTTAAAATTGTCCTGTATGAACAGGTCCTGAGAATTTGTCTGTCCCTCCAGAAGCAGCTCTAACGAGAACAAAGGAGACCTCTTTGCTAATCTGCTTTATCTACAGTAAAATCATCAATAACAAGATCCCAAACGCCCCCTCAAGCTTTCTTTGTGCACAGAGAACACGGAGTCTCGTGGTTCCCATGCTCCCAGGGCTGACTGCTGGGCTCAAACTGATGCAATGGAATGAAATCCCGAGGCAGGACACGCCTCCCTCAGCACAGCCTGTCTCTACACTGCAACCTACTGGCGTTGTTTTAACCCACCTTGCTGCTTCATCGTGATAAAAACTGTCAGGTTTG
Source organism: Picathartes gymnocephalus (assembly GCA_013390045.1). Lineage (NCBI taxonomy): Eukaryota > Metazoa > Chordata > Aves > Passeriformes > Picathartidae > Picathartes > Picathartes gymnocephalus. Next base: position 365,559 of record WEKY01020320.1, on the reverse strand, counting down.
CTTTTTAAAAAATGAGTTTGAAGAGTGTTTTTCTTCTTCTCTTTGGTATATAAATGCCTTTAAAGAGCTGGAATGGCAATTCAGTGCTCTGAGCTCTCTGCCCTTCCCCCAAGGCTGACTGTAATATGGGAAAGACATCATTTCTGTGTTAGGAAAGCACTATAAAACAGAACACTGGGAAGTATTTGGCAGATCCTGCACTTAAGCCTACATTCCTCACACTTTGGCACGTAGTAGAGCAGACCTGAGTTCCTGGAATCATTCAGCAACTCCAAAAGGCTCTCACCTTTGCCTAGTCATAAATGCCCTGTTTGGTTTCAAACCAAACCAAAATCCAACAGGCTTTAAGAAGTTCATTGTTCCAATTAAGCAAAGAAAAAACTGTTTTCCAGTAGCGAGAGACAAAGCTCCTTCCTTACTATTTTACCATGTGTTGTGCCTTCAGCTGCTGCCTCTTCCAAGCACTTAAAACACAATTGCTGAATCTCAATTTTCCATCTGGAGCTGGAGAGCAGCTTCACAAAGCTCCCAGCTGCCTCTGCTGCTCCATTGTGCTGGACACTGACCAGAGCTGACACTGGCACCAATGGACACTCCTACCCCAGGTTTCCCCATATGCACAGAGCTCAGCCTAATAGAAATCCCCATCAGCATTCCAGGAGAAACAGCCCTGCTGTGCTCAGAAGCACACTGGATTGGGATCACACAGGAAATTGGCCTGAAGCACATTTACTTTTCCTGCCTCAACGCAAGTCCTGGTACAGGCGGAGCAGGGAGCAGGAGGCATTCATCAGCACAGCTTGTCTGGACCCTGGAGCACTCAGTGCCTGCTCTCTGTTCACTCATGGATTTGCCCAGTAAGTACAGGAAGAGAGCTTCCTGGGAAGAGACTGCCTCCCTGCTGTGTGCTACAGCCTGTTAACATCACACTAGAACTGTTTCCATAACACCAGGCTGTGCTGCCTCACAGCCTCACCTCGCTCCCCAGGAATGCTCAGGGAGCACTCTGCATTCCCACAGCAGCTGCCCAGGGAAGGGGCAGGAGTTCCCCTGCTCACCTGATGCTGTGTTGGTGACCCCGTTCACGGTGCCGTCCACATCGGACTCGTCCTCGGCGTAGCTCATCATTAAGGCTCGCTGGCGATCTGTCAGCCTCCTGTGGCACCAGGACACGGGTTAGGGATGGCCTGGGGACAGGTTCCACAGCCCTCCCAAACCTCCCCCAGCAGCACCCATGAGAGGCAGGCACTGGATAGGTAGGAATACACCAGGGATCCTGAGGTACACTTTAAATAAGCCATCTATAAGGAATGATCTATAAACAATTCTCAGTGGAAGAGGACAGACAGAATCCACTGCATTTCACTTCATGGAATGTTCACAACTTCTAAACAACATTTCTTGCAAAAAGTTTTTAAGATTTCTCAGGAACTTGTTTTAGCTCTACTTACTGAGGAACTTTTATCTTTATGTGGATGTAGTGGTCTCCGTAGCCGTAGCTGTTGACCTTGGGAATGCCTTTCCCACTCATTCGAATTCTCTGATCTGGCTGAATACCAGGGGGTATCTATAAACACAGAGGTGTCACATTTATTACTCTAATGAAACATTTATATAATAATTAAACATCTATAAAAACTATCTGCTTCTCCAACAAGCTTTACAGTATGATGGGAGAGCTCTGGTATGCTCATGCATTGATTGGGCCACATCCCAAAGCTAAGCCAGTAATGATGGAAAAGCTTTTGAAGGGGTAAGTAAAGGACCTGACACAGCCTGTAGCCCCCAGATGGGGTTTGTCTAGCAATCCCTTTCTTTCCCTGTCCCTACACAGCAACAGGAAAGAAGTCATGACCAGGCAGGTCACAAACTACCCAAGGCACAATCCTGAAGGAGTCTGAAATGCAATACTGGCAGACTTAGGAGATTTCCCCCACCTTTGCAGAAAAGGAGAAGCCTCTGCTGTGCCCCATTGATTCACACCCAGTATATTGGTACTCACTGTGATGTTGATTGTCTCATACAAGCCTTGACACCGGGCTGTGCCTCCCAGCACAGCCTGAGCTATTGAGATCAGCAGATCCGAGTGGATATCGGCTCCGTTCCGTCGGAACACAGAGCTCTTCTGAACCTGGAAGGCAGGAAAGTTCAAAGGGCAGTGAGCACACCGTGTTCTTCTGGTAAACTGCTCCCAAGGGTCTCAGGAGATAAATATACCATCCCCAAACTACATGGCTAAGAACTGGGAGTTAATATTTGGTCTTCTAGTAAAACAGAGATCTTGATATATCCTATCTAGCCAAAGGATTGAAGGATCCCTGCTTCTTGCCTCAAGAGCTCCCTCCCCTAATCCTGCTGTTGGTTTATCCATGTCACCATGGTTCTGCAGACACTGCCTTGTCCAGCACCCTAAAGAGGAGAAAGCCAGAAGTGAGGAGGAAATGAAGCACCTTTGCAGTGGCCTTACAAGCTGGAAGAGAATTAAACCCTCCTGCACCACGAAAGAGGTGTTGAAGAAAATTTTCTACTCAACAGAGATGTGTATGGCAAAATTCTGACAGGAGAAGAGGCCCAGCACAGGTGCAAAGCAGCCCTGAATGTAGATCTGCAGAAGGACACTTCACTAGGCAGTCTCCTGCAGCAACTTCCACAGCTCTCCTCAGCTCTCCCATCCCTGCCAGCAGGCAGCTTCCTCACATTTCCAGGTCAAAACCTCCAGGCATGAAGAAACTACTCTGCATTTTGATTCGCACTACCCTAAGGGCCTGGTCCTGGAACAAACAGCAATTCTTCATTAATAGATTCAAACTTACTCCCCTTGCTACAATGAAGATCTCCTGCTGTCTCATAAAGTTCACAGAGATCATGTTACCTCAGCTGTTCCAAAGGATCACTGGCTCTTCCTCCTCTGCCCATTCTGCAGTCCTTTCCCAGGCAGTTGAGAAGGGAACAACCAACTTAAACAATAAACCAGCTTGGGATACATACCCTGAACGTAATGAAAATTTCTTTCTTCCCCACAGGCATCCGAACTGTCTGCCCGTCCTCAACACCTGCAATCAAACAGGACAGAATGTGACCTTGGGTTCTAACCCACGTGTGACGTGGATACCTACAGCTCTTGCCAAACGCAGGAGCTGGCCACCACAGCCCAAAGCAAGGATCAGCACATGTTCACACCTCTGAGGTGATCCCTATGCCCTCAACATGCTTGTTACTTCAGTATCTACAGAATCCTTTACAGAAATGCATTGGATTAAGGGACACAGCAGCCTCCACAAACTGCAGGAATATTACAGGCTGTTCACCAAGGGTGGCCTCAAAGTCTTAGTCCCACCACTGAATTCTCCTCTCTGGTGAGGAAGGCCATCAGCACACCCTCTGAGCCAAGCCAAGGCTTTTGGGATTCCCACCCTCTCCCCAGGCTTCACCCAGGACAAATGAAAGACCCATGGCAACAAAACCTTTGGAGATTCACTCTTCAAAACCTGTCTAGAAGGACCCAGGCAAGAACCAAAGCACAGGAAGGGCAAAGCAAACATTCATATCCATGGCCAGAAGGTCCAACTCATCACTATAGCCCATTCCATTGCCATGCTCTCACTCTGCTTTGAAGACCATTTCTCCACAGCAAAATATCTTACGCTGCTCCCCCATTTACAGTGGCAGTAAGTAACTACAGTTCTTTAAGAGAGAGCAGCAGACAGGTACAACACTGACCAGCTGGCACAGGAACCATCACTGTCTTCTTCTGCTTGGTCTGCCCCGTGCCCCGGCACACGACGCAGGGCGTGGTGATGATGGAGCCGCGGCCGCCGCAGCGCCGGCACGTGGAGCGCATCACGAACGGGCCCGTGTTGATCGTCTCCTGGGGAGCAACAAACACACACTGGGCAAATAATCACTACTGAGAGGGGACTTTCCACACAGCACGTTTGAGCTCTGATCACACACAATCCCTGTCAGGACAGAGATATCCTTCAGCAAGGGCTGGGGCAGAAAGCTGCCTCTGAAATCCACTCACCATCGCATTCCAATTTCCACTGAACACCAGTAGTACGAGCAAGTGTCACGTGGTGAGGGCAAGGGAAACACACCACCCTCCATGTCTAGGCTTTAACATACAAGGACCAAAGCTCCTTACAGTGCTACAAACGTCTGTGTTCTGATGAATCCAAGGACAATCCACTTACATTAATTACTGCCAGTGTCCAAGAAAGCCTTATGGTAATTAAGCTCTGGACTGAACTCTGAGAGCCACCCACCAGACTGAAGCACACAAGGAATAAGATGCACGGAAACCCAAACCTGCAGCTCCACCATTACCTGCATCTTCTAATTTTATGATTACCCTTGGGTTTTCACCACCTTCCTCCACCCCCCAAATCAAAAGATCCCCATTTAGTGCCCAAGAAATTTCACAGCTGTTACATGATATTTATATGGTTTGTGGGATGTGCAGTAGCAGAGGATCCAGCCTGCAGGCTCATACTTTCAGCTGGGCACAGCACTTTAACACAAAGAAAATCTTCCTAGTGCCCATTAGCATCAAGCTGACATTAACTCAGCTTTACCTGAGATAAGCTGATGAGTGTGGTGAGAATTTTGCACCATGGAATGAAGTGACTCTCCCCAAGAAGGGAAGGCATAGAACTGGTGTCCTGCTCAGCACTTACCATGCCCGTGCCATTGCAGTAGTGACAGCGCTGAGCTTTGGTGCCAGGTTCATGTCCTTTGCCATCGCAGCGCACACAGGAGTCCTGGATGTTCACCACAATCTCCTTGTTAACACCTTTTGCAGCTTGGGTGAATGTCAGTTCCATGATGTACTGCACAGGAAACATGGATACAGATCCATAACTGAGGTGTGACAGGGTCTTAAGGAGAGTTTAGGCTTAATGCCAAGCAATGGTTAAAATAGAAGTCACCCGTAGAGATGACTGATCAAAGGAGGAACTTCTCCTTATAAGAAAAAGGTCATTTTTAGTAAAACCAGGAGTACCAAACACTTCTGAAGACAACACTCAGAGGAGCGTTTAGCTGCAGCACGAAGAACAAGACAGACTTTGTTTTATTATGGGCCTCATTGCAACATGGAGCTAATTAAGTTGCAAAATTAAGCCAATTAAGCAGCCAAACATATTGCTGGAAGGCCTGGTTTATAGTTACAAAGTATTTTGTGGGTTTTAGCATTACAGATCAAAGCAGGCATATGTAAATCAACCTGCAGCAGAAAAGATGCCTCCACAGCGATGGAACTGCTCAGCAGCACTGAGTGGTGTCAGTAAACACCAGAGAAGTAGCTCAAGCCCAGAAAAAATATCCTGTCTGGAGTTGTGGGGTGTTTCTGCACAGCTTAGCAAAACTATGAGATTCTCCCCCCATGCCATGGGACACTCACACACCGACAGTCCCAGAAATAACTCCTTGCTGAAGCTCCGAGGGCACTCTGTGACAGAAGCTGGGGAGAGGCACTGTTTTGAGTTTCCCACTTCATTCCTAAATAAAGGCACCTCCTACCTCCTGTGGCTGGTCAAAGACAGTCTGAAAATCGCCAAAAGGGGATCCTGAGAACTCCCCAAAGATCTTCCTGAAGAGCTCCTCGGGGTCGATGGAGGGGCCGCTGCCCCAGTACTGCCGCCCTGCACCGGCCCCGGCCCCAGCCCCGGCCGCGCCGGCCTCGAAGCTCGCCGTGCCATAGGCATCGTACTGCTTCCTCTTCACCTCGTCACTCAGCACCTGGGGACAAAGAATGGGGACATCAGGGCATTGCAGGATCCAGGAGAATCCCTGGCTCCGCCCTCAGACCTTCCTGCCATCAAGGGGGCTCTCCCAGCTCTCAGCACCGCAGGAGTTAGGGACAAGCTGCTGCTTCCCTGGTGTCTCTTGGCTCATCACCAGGAAAATAACAAGATCTTAGGAATTTATGAAAAGCATTAAGAACTTTCATTGAGCAGCTGATCATTATTGTATTAGCTGAAGAGTGCTGGAATCAAAAAACAGGGCTAGGGGAGCACAGTGAAAGTCCCTCTGTCTCAAACACCTGCTGACAGGTTTTTTATTTGATTATTTAAACTGACAATAATTCCATGGCAGTGACATCCATGCCAGTCACTGCTAAGGAAAGGCAAAACTGAAAGAGCCCAAAGCAGCTAAATCAGATACTTGGACCAAGTAATTTCTTGGGACAGAGGTGCTCCAGACTGAAATGCATCAAAAGCCAGCCATGGTTTTACAGGAAATGTTTCCCCTCATCTACCTTCCAATCCTTCCACCTTCTCATCACAATAAAATCCTCCTATTACCTCGTAGGCTTCTGCCAGCTGAGAAAACTTCTCCTTTGCTTTGGGATCGTCCTTGTTTGTGTCAGGGTGGTATTTCTTTGCCAACTAAAAAACAAAAACCAACTATTAGGGACAGGCGAGAGTTATTTACTTCAGTATATCTCATATGCTAGCAAAAACACATCAGGCAGAGCCTGGCATTCACTAGACGCATTCCTGGGAATGAAAACCCTTCATTTTTCTTTATCAACCCAAAACAAGGAATTACAAGAGCTGCTCCCGATCTTCTCGGCAATCCCAGATCCTTCTGGAAGGAGACACGGGACGACAGCACAGGCAGACCACGCTTTGGAAGAGATCCCCAAGGCCATGTGCTGAGCTTTCCCACTGCCTCCTCCCCTCGTCTCCAGCGGCTCCAAACACGGGGATCTCAAGGATGGATTTGTTCCCTGCCACACCGAAGGTGCAGTGGGCAGGCCTGGCTCCTCTCGCTGCCCACGGGGCCCGGGGCCCGGCCGGTCCCGACGCACCTGGTAATAGGCCTTCTTGATCTCCTTCTGCGTGGCGGTGCGGGGCACCCCCAGCACCTGGTAATAGTCCTCCTTGGCGCGGGCCGCGCTGCTGTGGAAAGCGGCGGCGGCGGCGGCGGCAGCGCGTTTCGTCCCTGCGGGAGAGGAGGGAGAGGGGCCACCGTGAGGGCCGGGCCGGGCGGAGAAAGGGACACGGCAGGGGGAAAAGACCCGCGCCCCACCGGCCCGGCCCGCCCGGCCCCGGTGAGCTCACCGGCGGCGCAGAGCCCGGCGCGGAGCAGCAGGAAGCGGCGCGGGGCGCGGGCGGGC
>WEKY01020320.1:334206-356745 GCA_013390045.1 Picathartes gymnocephalus | reverse complement strand
GGTCCCGAGGCGCTCCGCAGGTGCGGCTGGTGGGGAACGCCAGCCCTCCCGTCGGCGCTGCAGCCCCCCCGGCCGGGAGCGGCTGGCATGGGGTACCCGTCCCGTGGTGGCTGCTCGCCTCCGGCCGCTGGGCACGGCTAGCACGGGCGGTGCATCGCCCCAGGTCTTGGTGCCCGCTGTTCGGTATCTCAGCCGTGCTCAGCCCTCCCAGGCTGGCCTGTGCCAGCCAGGGAGCCACGCACCGAGTGTGAAATGCTGGGCCTCGCTCCTGCCTCCCCGCTGTGCCACCCCGCTTCCGCAGGCCCAGAGGAAGTGCTGGGCCCCACGGGATGGTGCTGAGCTCCACCACCCCGGCCATGAGCTGTGGAGCTCGGGTCTGCTGGGGCCAGGCAGCTCTGGGGGTCTCACTGGGCAGCATGGGGACGTGTGGTGCCCAGCTCTGTCCTCTGCTCCATGGATAACCAGCCCCAGTGATGCCAAGTGTCACGATCCATCCTGGCGCAGCGTTGGCAGTGGGCAGCCCTGCCCTGCTGTCCCCCAAACCACAGATCTGGGCCAGGGCAGTCTCCCAGGTCCCCGTCCCTACAGGTTTGGCAGGGCAGGGGCAGAGGCGCAGGGTCAGGGCTGGGTGAGTCACACCGGGGAGCATTCCCAGGACACAGAGCCCTCCTGGGGGCTACCTGAGCTGGGCACCCTTCACCCAACACCGTGGCCATGAGTGAGGCTGCTGCTGCTCCCAGCCCTTGGGTGTGCACACACTCCTTCCCTGTAACTTCTCGGCCAAGTCGTCCTTGCACCAAGCTGGCCTGGCCTGTGCTCACGCACCTCTGCAAATCCAGCAAGCACCCAAAACACCCTCTGAGCTTCAGCTGTAGGACAGGACATGGTGCCCCCATGCCCATGGCGTGCCAGCCTCAGTGTCTGTGCAGCAGGTGTCAGGTCGCCAAAATCTCAGCTGGATGAACGTTTGGCTGTGAATCCCAGGGTTCAGATGAGTCACTGGCAGCGGGGAGTGTGCGTGCCTGTGGGGTGTGGGTGCTGGGACACCTGGCAGTGCAAGACATGGCATCCTCCAGGCAGGGACGTCCCTGTCACTGCTGCCCTGGTGTTGGTTCCATGGTGGGGGAGCTCCGAGGGACAGCATGCTCTTGCCCCGGTGTGCAGGGAGGGATCTGCTCTGCAAGGTGGCCTTTCCAAAAGGCTTTTCCCATTCAGGCATGAAACGTATCCTTGGAAGTGAGGCCATGCACTCTCTGTAGGGCAGGAGGTGGAGAAGAAAGTTTTGTCACCAAACCCATCTCAGGTGTCACAGTGGGGAGCTCTGTTCTGTCCCCAGCCAAGCACCTGTTAATGGAGGCGCAAGCAGACACCCGACCTGGCCGGTTCAGGAAGCGCAGTGTAAACACCAGGGATCACATCTGAGTCTTCTCTTCAGGCACCATCTGCAGGGCTCTGCTGCCAGATGCCCCTTGAGCGCTCACAGTTTGTTCTAGGGATGTAGCCAGGATGGTTTCATGTGCTTTCCTGGCTGTGCTGGCACACTGCAGGAAGGATCACTTCCTTGAGAGCTCCTGCCTGTGTGGGGGAAAATTGTGGGGTCAGGATGGACCACCTCTGTGAAACCTCACTGCAGGGGTCCTGCGTGGTACCCCCGGGTGCTGGGGACCAAACGTGACTGGTGACCCCTCACTGAGGGCCCAGTGCAGGGTGATGGGATGCAGAGAGTGTGACCCTTATTCCAGGATCCTGCTCATGCTCCAGACCTGTTCCCCATCCCCACTGCAGCCTCCTGCCCACCTGCTGGGTGCGGGGACAGGAACCTGCCTTTGGCAGGAGAAGGGTTAACAGGTCTGCGCTGAGCTGTGAGGGGAGGAAGTGCTGCAGGAACCACTGCTCCCCGTCAGGCCTCTAACGGAAGCTGTGCAAGGAGAGGAAACCTGGGGCTCGGGGTTTCCCTTCCCTACTGGGGTGTCTGCCCAGTTTGTGGGGTATCCACTGCTCTGGACACCTGCTGCAGCTCTGGGGGCTGCTGTGGGCACACAGGCCTGGTCCTAGCCATGAAACACCTGCCATTGCCACTGTCAAGGGTTGGACTTGACCCTGGGTGTGCCAGGGAGCTCGTGTCCCTGGTGGCCACTTGAGGTGGGGTGTGTGTGTCACCCGGAGTGGGTCTGGCTGATGGAGGGTGTCCCAGGGCCCCACGAGTGCAGTGCTCAGCCCTGGGAAACACTGCAGAGTGGGAGTTTGGTTTTGGAGCTGTAATGCAGCTCCCTGGCTGCGTGTCTGTGTGGGAAGTGTGCTGCTGGAGGTGTTTATTGGCCTCAGTCAGCCACAGCTTGACCCTGTGGTGCTTCACAGCCCATGAGCTTTTGTCCCATCCACATTCCCAGGCACCAATTTATTGCAAAGAGCTCTGAGCACTTCCCCCAGTGGGACAGCCCAGGGATGGGACAGTCTGAGGGAGAAGCAGCACCGGGAGCTGGGATGCTCCTGTGTCCCACCCTTCAGCCCCAGTGAGAGGCTGTGCTTTGTAACAGGAGCATGAGCAGCCACATTGCCCTGGGCCACCCCAGAGGATGGGATAATTCCCATTGGTATTGGCAGTCTCCAGGTCTCCATCAGCATGGCAGCTCCTCTGGGGCTGAGGGTCTCTGGCCATGCTGTGCCAATGGTCCTCCAGCCGTGCTCCGGGCCCTGCCATAACGAGGCAGCCCCTGATGTGGTTTTTCCCTCTCCATCCCAGGCCTGGATCGGGGGTATCCGGGCAGGCTCCGTCACATCCTGCGGGAACCACGTGAAGGCCAGCTGCCGCTGGATCGCCTTCAACGCCGAGGCAGCTGGTGAGGCACAAGGGTCCCCAGCACTGCTCAGGGAGTGGGAGGGGTCCCTTGGAGTGGACCATCCCAGTGGTCCCTGTGGGTCAGTCCCCTAGACCTCAGAGGCATCAGGGTGAGTGGAGGAGGCTTTCCCTGAGATCCCCCAAAAGTGCTGATGGTCCCACACCTCTTGGCTTGCATTGCAAATCCGGGTGCTCCTTGTGTGTCCCAGGCTGGGGGGTTTCTGGGAGCATCCTGTGGGTGATGGACAGGCCGGTGGCTGGCTGGTGACCTGCTCCTGTGCCCTCTCCTGCAGGTGTGCTGGGCATTGTGCCACTGGAGTGCGAGGATAGGGGCAAGAGGACCATATCTCAGCTCTGCTGCCACTCAGGTGAGTGTCAGGTGCCACCTCGCACCTCCACAGGACGTGTTTGGCCCCGCGTGGGCTGTGGGGGGGGCTCAAGTGCTGAGTCCAAGCCCAGGAGGCCGTGGTGGGCTGTCTGCTGGACAAGGGATGTGGGGACCTGCCAGGGACCATCACCCATGGGCAGGGTGACACCAGGAGGGGCTCTGCCAGGCTGGACTCAATCCTTTTTCCTTCAACTCTCAGACTGCAGCGAGGCCTGGACATGTAGCTCTTCCTCACACCCTTCTAGCACAGCCTTTCCACGTTACTCATAACACACCCTGAAATTCCCAGTACACCCAGTGCCAGGCTGGAGTTGGCATCACTGAGGCATCACTGGTTCCAGTGGCAGGAGGAACAGGCTGGACCAGCAACTCTGATGTGGGCAGAGTGAGTGTGGCAGGGAGGAGGCAGTGGCAGCATTGCTGCTGGCAGAGAAGCAGGGCTCTGCCCTGCCCAGGCACAGAGAGGGGTGGTGCCCACCTCAGGGTGCCCCTCTCCTGGTGTTGGAGCAGCAGTGCCAGGCTGGGGGGCACTGAACACACATTTCTCAAAAATTACACCAGAGCAGCAAGATGGGAGCTGGTTCCAGCACCGCCTTCCTGCCATGGCTGCAGGGCTGCGCAGAGTGCCCAGCCTGTGCCACCTCAGCCCCTGGCACCAGGAGCTGCCTCGGGTTGGAGAAGCAGGCCGTGAGTTCTGCTCCCTGGGGAGTGCCCGAGGGGTGCACAGGAGCCAGCACCACATCCACGGCTTCCTAATGGGATCAGCATGAGCGCTTTGAAGCCGGCTGTGCCAGAGCAACGCCTCCGTGGCAGGGAGTGGATTTTCTCTCCTCCCGGGTGGATGCAGCCGAGCGAGCTGCCTGCTCTTCATGCCTCTGGGGCCTGTCTCCTGGAAGCAGAAAAGTACACAGTGACCTACTTTTCTGAGCGTGCCAAATGCATCCAAGGGGCTGCTGCTGCCGGTGCCAGCCTTCCTCCTGCCGGGCCCCGCCGCCTAAAGCATCCCTGCCGCTGGCATGCCGGGCTGGGGTGTTACAAAGGGAGCCTTGTCAACAGCATGGCTCCAGCAGGACATGGCACAGACACCCTTGTGCTGTTTGTGCTGCTCCCTGCGCCTTGTGGGGGTGTCAGTCCATGGATCAGACAGGGGGATGCCACCTCCAGGGTCCCCATCCCTGCCAAAGGGATGCAAGACCCTGAGGGACAGAGTAGAGGAGCTCAGGTACTCACAGCAAAGCTGAGCTGCTCCAGAACACCTCGGTGGGGCTGAATCTGTCCCCCGCTGCTGGTCATGTGTGTGTAGGGAAGGAGTCAGGCTGGGAAGAGCAGAGGGGCAGGCACACTGTCTGTAGGGGAAGGTGGGGACAAACTTCTGCCCTTCTCCTTCCAGATGTGGTCACAGACTTTGACTTTTCACCTTTTGATCAGCTCCTGCTGGCCACAGGCTCTGCTGATGAGACGGTGAGTGCCCAATGACAGGGGTCCCCAGGGGACACCTCGTGACCCCCAGCATGTCTCTGGGATTCACGGCAGAGCTGGAGTGAGGAGCATGGGGTGGAGGGTGCACAGTGGGACATCCCCAAGGAGACAGAGCAGATGGTCAAGGATCAGCGTCCTCCCATCTGGGACCAAGCTGCAATGAGGGATCACCTGGGAATCCTCAGGCACCTCAGGGACCAAAGCCTGGGAAAGCAGCGAGCCCAGGTGGAGCACTGCCAGCACCCAGCTGGGTCCTGCTCACCTGCCCAGGGACTGACCACCTCCTCTCCTGGGGTTGCAGGTGAAGGTGTGGCACCTGCCTGAGAGTGGCCAGGACATTCCCAGTGGCGTGGGGCTGACCCTGGGGCCCGGGGGGGCCCCGGTGGACACGCTGCAGTTCCACCCCACAGCAGACGCTGTCCTGGCCAGCAGTGCAGGGAAGAGAGTCACTGTCTGGGACCTGGGGCAGCAGCAGCCCCTGACAGGTAGGCAGGGCTGTGACTGCCCATGACACGTGTCTGCCCCGTGTGTGTGCCCCATGTGTCTCACCTTGTGTCTGTCTCGTGTCTCACCATGCCAGTGCCTGAGCTCAAGGCCTTTCCTCAGTGTCACCAAACAGGCAGCTCTGTGGCTTTTTGGGCAGGGCACCACAGCCCCGTGTGCCTGTGCTCCTCCACACTCCGATGCAGTGGTGTGAAACGCTCCGTGACTGCTCAAGGTGTCCACAGGAGCTCTGATGGGGATCCCCTGGGTGATAGGTCCCTCTCCCTGCATGTCCCAGGGTGTGGGTAGATGTGGGTGGTTATTGACCAGCCTTGCCCAGGCCTCAGCCACCCTGAGGGGGAGAGGAGGTGGCCTGTGGCTTTCCCAGGGCTCCTGCTCTTTGTATCCAGCTGCCAGCATTGCAGGAATGCTCCCTGCACAGACACAGCAGTGTCCCACTGGGTCCAGCCCTTGGGAAAGGCCAGATCATTTCTCCTGGGAAATATTCTGGGTGGGAGAGCCCTGTCTGGAGGAGAGACCCTGCTTGATCCTGACCCTGACCCTACCTTATCCCCACAGTCCTGGATGCCCACGGGGACCAGCTGCAGAGCCTGACCTGGAAGCGAGATGGCCGCCTCCTCGGCACCTCCTGCAAGGTGAGCAGTGCCCAGGGGTGACCACACTGTGGCACGGCATGGGTGGGCTGTCTGCCAGCTGCTGGATGGACCCTGATCCTGGGGGGCACCCGTTCCCCAGAATCCCAGAATGGTTTGGGTTGCAATGGACCTTAAAGCTCGTCTCGTTCCACCCCCTGTCATGGGCAGGGACACCTTACCCTAGGCCAGGGTGCTCAGAGCTCCATCCAGTCTGGCCTGGAACACTTCCAGGCATGAGGAGCGTGGAGGGACGGGAAGTTTTGGGGTGGAAAAGGGCAGGAGCGGGGTCAGCCAGCCCGTGGGGAGGCGGGCAGGGAGCAGCACTAGATGGCGCCGGCCGCTCGCTGCGGGACGCGCCGGGAACGCGCGGGGGCCGCGCCCGGCGGGCGGGGCGAGCGTGCAAATGGGTGTGCAAGAGGAGTGTGCAAGCAAGGAGCCCCCCAGGCCGTGCCCGGAGGCTCGGCAAGCAGCTCTGAGCACACAGCCCGTGCCGTGCCGGGGGAGAGCGAAGGATCTGCGCGGGGAGCCCCGCGGTGCGCCCGGAGGGGAGCCCGGAGCCCGGCCCAGCGTGCGGAGCCAGGCTGCTGCATGAGCCGGAGTCCCAGCTCGTGGAGGGAGCCCCGTGCCGAGCGTGCGAGCTGGGCTCAGCGGGTACAAGCCCAAGTCGTGCCAGCTGGGGTGCGGATCAGCCCCCGTACTGTGTGGCTCTGGCTGGCACAGTGCGTGCCAAACAGCACCCTGGCAGCAGGGCTGGCACCCGGGCACCCCCCTGATGCCTCTGTGCCCTGCCAGCCTTGCTGGAGGGGGTCCCATGCACGATTTGGCAGAGGGGTCCCAGGCAGGAAAGGGCTCGTTCCCCTGCAGCACTGTCAGGATGGCATCTGAGGGTCAGGCTCCAGCCCTGGCCCTACTTTGGAGGCTCCCTCCTTTTCTGGGAGCAGTTTTGAGGGTGTTGGGATCCTGGTGAGGCTCTGGGGATGCTGGGGGTGCCCCTCTGTCCACGATGTGGGAGGACACAGTGCAAGCCATCCATAGGGATAGGCACTGCAGGCAGGAGAGTGCTGGGCAGGAAGGGGAGGGCTGCTCACTCCAGCCTTCTGCCTAATGCATCCTGACATCCCGCTGGCCCCAAGGTCCTTAACCCTCCTCTGTTTTCTTTTATCTCACCAGGACAAGAAACTGCGGATCTTTGACCCCCGAGCCAGCCCAGCTCCCTCCCAGGTACTGACCCCTCTGGATGTGCTGCAGGCAGCCCTGCCCAACCCATTGCCTGCAGGGGGGTGGGCTTTGGTCCCCCAAACTATCCCAACCCCAGCTGGGCTTGGGAGAGGCAACAAGGAGGCAGAGGGTGAGGGCAGTGGGAATAGGGCTGTCCCCTTAATCCTGGTGGGGTTTAGCAGGGGGGCCCTGCCCTCCCACCAGGCCAGGGAGCACCCCCAGTGCAATGGCATGTGCCAGGCGAGCCCTGTGTGTATGAGGGCTCTGGGCTCTGCAGGCTCTGCAGGCTCCTGGGCTCTGCCCTGCAGGAGCTGGACCAAAGGCTCTTGGGGACGAGGACCCGGCAAGGGCAAGGGCTGGGCGGCTGGATCCGCACAACTCAGCAAATAACAGTGATTAGGAAATAAGTGGAGAATTTAAGCCTTGACGTCAAGTTCAAACAGCCTCTTATTAGAGGTTTCCTGTGGCTTGGGGGCTCTGGCTGCAGAAGGGGCTGGAAGCCTTTGGGAAGGGAGGGATGCAGTGGAGAGCAGGGTAAGATGGCTGCAGTGGACTCTGTCATTCGTGGTGGATCTCCTGCTGCCCGTGGGCTCTGGGGACAGTGCTCAGGCACACGGGTTACCCAGGCACTGACAGAAGGGAGCCAGAGCTCCAGTGCTGCACCAGGACTTTCCACCTGCTCCTGCACATAACCCAGGTGCTGAGCTCCCCTAAGGCCCCTGAGTGTTTCCTGCAGTACAAATGATGCCCTGACCCCTCAGGCAGCCTTATAAACACCCCACCACAAAAAATAAACATAAACCCAGCGGTGACACGTGCGGACGAGCTGGGGCAAAGTGCTCTCGGCACTCCAGCGGCCGCTGTGATCCTGTCCCGCTCCAGTTGCCACTCAGCATGGCTGGAAGATCCCACTCTCCACTCCAAAATTTATCCACTGCCAGCCCCAGTGCTCCCCTCCCCTCCTGGCCCCCCTTCTCCCCCTGCCAGACCTGTCGGCTTGTCTGATGGCGGAGTTGTGAGTGCGATGGGCTCGAGCCAAGTCTCCTGGGGAGGGTGGACTCTGTCTCGCTGAGCTATTAAAAATAACGTGTGAATGATGGTGGCTGTTCAAAGCAGGCAGTTCACTTCCCTCCACTGCTGTCTGATCCAGCCCGGGGCTGGAGCTCTGTGTTTGCCAAGAGAAATATGCACCTTCACTGCCGCGGCCCTGCCCCGGCCAGCTCGCAATGGATGGAGATGTTTAGTCTTGGAGAAGTGCTCTGCTGAAGGGGAAAACTTTAAAATGCCATAAATCCTCTGGAAGTTTGCGCAGGGCTTGCTTAGCCAAGAGGAATAACGCTCCTGGGTTTTGTTCTTTTGTTTTTTCTCCATTGCTGGAGGGCTGGGTTAGTTGGAAAGGCTCCTTCTCCTCCCAGGCCAGCGCAGTTACTGAGCCGGGTGATGCCGGGGCCACTGTGCGGTGCCAGCACCTCGCAGGCTCCTGGCTTTGAAGTTGCCTGTTTTTTTGCAGAGGTGAGCTGTAGGATGGGTTTTCCAGCTGCTTTGGCCCCTGCAGCACCGTGGGCTGGGTTTCCTCGCAGGCAGCACAGGGTCCTGCTGCCAGCTCACCCTGGTCCCTCTGTGGAGCTGAGAGCCGGCCCCAGGCTGCTCCTCCGGCTGGATTTCTTAATTTGCCAAGCCTGCCTCATTAAACATTCCTTTGTTTAGAGCAGGGGAAAAGAATGAGAAGGAGCTAAAATAAGAAGCTTAGGGAGGAGGGGTTGCTCCTCCTAACACCTGGTGCTGCTCTCACGTTTAATGGATGTGGCACACATGGGGTTGGGGACTGAGGGTGGGTGACGAGGAGGGTGACTGGCAGGCTGCCCACACCCTGTGGCCGTGTCCCCACCAGGGCTTGACCCCCAATTCCTGGCTACACCCATGGCAGCTATTTTGAGCATATCCCAGCAGCGGGCAGACGTGTGTGACGCAGCATGGCTGGGGTCTGGCTGACCCCGTGGGGTGCCTGGTATGTACCCAGGGCCATGGTTTCCCTTGGGAGAGCAGTGGCCTCATCCTGCTGGATCCCCATCCCTTTGTTGCAGCCCCCTTGTGTGCGTCAGGGGTGTGCTCACACCCTATTGCTGCTCTCTGTGCCCTAAACCGGCAGTGGAGATGCCAGGGCTGCCCTGGGTGCTGCCTTGCCACCCCGTGCAGCCACACTCCCGCTCCTTGGCTGGGTCCAGGTCCAAGCACCTCTGTCCTTCCAAAGAATTCTGTGTGTCCTGTGCTCTGCCTTATCCCTTCCCAAGGCCGCGCTGCCCCGGCCGCTTGTCCTCCCCTCCCACAGCGTAGTGGTCGCCCTTCTCGCCTTGACCCTCCCCCTGGAAGCGAGTCATGTCCTCTCCCTTGCCTGGCAGGGCTCAGTGTCGCTGTTCCTGCCCTCACCCCTCTGCAATCCCCATGCAAACCCCACCAAAGGTCCCTCCCGTGTCCCCCCAGGCCCTCCTCCGTGGGACAGGGGACACAGGGCTGAGCAGGGAGCTTGAGAACCCGGAGATTGAGCCCATACCCAGCTGATGCCTCAGGTGGGTCACCAGCACAGTGCAGGACAGTGATTCGGGTATGCCGTGGGCTACTAAGGTGGCATCTCTGCTTGTCCACTGCCCCGGCCACCTTCTCCTGGGTACAGAGCCCGTGGGCAACATCCTGCTCCCCACAGGCTGGTGCGAGGGGCTGTGTGTGCATCTGGCCAGCACCCGGCTCCCAGGACAGGCCCGGGACAGGCACTGTCCGTGTGGAGCTGCGGGGCTGCGGCAGAGCGTGGCCAGTGTGGGATGGAGAGGAGCCGGCTCCGTTCTCACGAGAAACTTCCTCCGCCGGCGTTTGGGCAGGGCCGGGGGCGAGGGAACGGCCGCGCGCACCGGGCCAGCGCACGCCCCGCTCGCCTCCTAATGAGCTGTGCTAATGAGCGGGGCCGGGGCTGAGGGCTCCTGGGGACAGCTGGGAGAGTGTCCCTGGGGGTTTGTCCCTGCCGTGGGTTTGTCCCCCCAGCTCGTGGGCTGTGCCGGGGGCAGAGTTCAGCGGCGGGGAGCAGCTGGGGCTCACAGCCGGTGCTGTCCTAGCCCTGCTCAAGGTCCCAGGGGGAGGAGGGACTCCAGCCCCTGTCCCAAACCATGGCCACCATCCCATGGGCCACATCAGCCCTGCCACAGTGGGAGATACTCCATGGAGAGGGTCCTTGGGGGCAGTGTGGCCATGGTGACAGGGTGATGCTGTAGCAGGATGGAGATCCAGGTTTGGGGTGATCTGGGTGTACCCACAGCCAGAACTCTATGGACCCTGACATGTCACCTCTGCCCAGGATCCAGCTGTCAGCCCAGGGCTGGCTGGGGACCACTTGTCATCGTCGGGGAGGCACATCAGGACGTAGAGAGACTTTAGCCTTCCTCCCACTGCCCCATCATCACGGTATCCCACGCTGGGGTCACCCTGGGGGTACCTGACTCCCAGCCTCGGCAGCGGCTTCCTCCGGGCTGGGGGAAGGTCCACAGCATCCCACATTCCCAAGGAGACCGTGGGAAGCTATGAAAAAGTTGGCCTGACTCTGGGCAGCCTATTTATAGCACCGCACGCTCAGCGCTCTCATGCTTCTGTTCCCCAGCGTAGCTGCACGGGACTGTTTATATTTCCTCTGCTCCGCTTCCCCCTCGGCCGTCCTTCCCAGGAATGCCGCTTGGTATGGCAGACATGGGGAAGTCGAGGAGGATTTGGAATGAGCCAGAGGCATCTCGAGGGGTGTGGGTGTGTGGTGGCACCAGCTCGCCCTCACTGGGTGCCCATCCCTGCTGCTGGGAACGGCCTCAGCGGCTCAGGCCCACACAGGGTGGCATCTCCATTACTGGGGCTGGGGCTCCTCATGGTATTTCAGGAGCCCCAGCCTGTGCCTGACCTGGCACTCCTGGCAGGCTCCCCTCCAGAGGGCAAAGGTGTTTTGGGATTTGATAGCATCATAGTTGGGCTTGTGGGGCTGGTGGCTGCAGGAGGAGAGGAGAGGCAGCAGAGGAGGGGTGGGTGTGATGGGTGCTGGGTGCTGCAGCGTGCCCAACCCCCTGCCCAGGGAGGGAGGTCCTGCTCCCATCCCAGCCTTGTGGCATCTGTGCCCAGTGGGAGCCCACCCACCTTCCTGCCCGTGCTGGGCCCACAGCACCCTCTGGGACATGGCCTTGGCCTCACCAAGGGCAGGAGGGGTTGGATGGAGCAGGGGGGCTGTGCTGGCAGCGGGGGCAGAGGCAGAGCCGGGTGGTGCCCAGTTCCCCAGGGCACGGGGGCCTCACAGCAGTGCTGCGCTGGCCAGTGGGATCAAGGAGACAGCAGGGGACTTGTCCTGGTCCCTGCCCACTGTAACACACACACCTGGCAGAGGGCAGGGCCAGTGCTGGCAGTGTGATGGCTACTGGAGCAACCCCACTGCTCTGTGGGATCCCTGCACTCCGCTGGGGCAGGTGACATCTCCTGGTCTCCTTGAGCTCCGGGCAGAGACCAGGAGTGGGGCTGGCCTGGGAGAGGCTGCTCTGTTCTCCTGGTTACCTCTGGACTAACTGGGATTTGGCAAGGGAAGGAGATCACTCACATTCTTGTTCGGAGAGGAGGATTCGGTGCGTGGTTAACCCTCTCGACTCCTGGGAAGCCGTTCCTCCTGCTGCCCACAGCCTCGCGGGGTGTGCAAGGAGCAATGGCTTCCCCACGTGCGAGGACCCGGGCTGTGTGTCTGTCCCCGGAGCCCCCCTCAGTGCCCTGGCCAGGGGAGACCCCTCCTGCCCTGGCACCCCCTGGCAAAGGGATAGCTCAGCCTGGCACTGGTGCCTCCTGTGCCCACGCAGATCCTACTGCTGGGGTTGCTTCCCACGGGGATCAGATGTCCGTGGGCTGTTAGCCATGCTCATGGGCTGTTAGCCACAGGCAGGGCTGAGCTGTCCCAGCCCTGCCAGCCACGGGGACTCTGCCAAGAGGAGAGCTTTGACCCCCCCCGGCCACCTCCCGCCCGTCCGGCCCCAGGGCTCTGCCCTGGGCTCCCACTCCGGCTCCCCCTGCCCTGCATCCGGCTCAGGGTGACGGCTCCTGGCGACACAGGGATCGCCTGGGAGCCGGAGCAGCCTTGGCTTTGTGTCGGGATCTCCCAGGCAGCCGCGGAGCCGAAGCGGCCGCTCCCTGCGGGCAGCTGTTCCCAGCTCCCCGACCCCGCCGCATCGCTGCCAACAGCTGCGTCCGACACGCCGGCCCTGGGCCCCCCCGCAGCCCCCGGGGCTGCACGGGCAGCAGGGCTGGGGACCCCCATGGGTACCAGCACCTTACCCCAGCCTGCCTAGGAGGGATGGGTTGAGACTGGGAGAGGGACGGTGCTGGAAACTCTCCCCATGCCGCCGATCTGGCTCCGAGGAGGGGGCACAGGCTTCCCCCAAGCCTGGGGTGCCCAAAACCGGCACGGCTGGATCCATGCAATGGGAGGGAGGAGTCTGGACTACCTGGGCACTGGCAGGGAGCTGGGAGGCTTCCTTGGATCCCCGCGGGCTGGCCCAGAGCCGGTGGGCTCCTTGCAGCCTGCCGGGGTGACAAGCGGCTCAGGAGGGACGCCCGTCCCTTGGGTTGTGGCTGGTTCCCTGCTCCAGGGACGCAGGGGCTTCCAGCATCGCTCCCGGAAGGGTGCCAGGGTCTCTGCCCAGCCCCAGGGCTGAACCACACCAGTGTCCACCCTCAGTGCCAGGCCACACCACCCCGTCCCTGCCAATACCCTCCACACCAGGGGAGCTGCTGTCCGCACGCTCACCTCTGGCAACATCTGCACGGGCTGAGCACGGAGCAGCCCAGCCTCCCGCATACTTGCTGCCATACGTACAGCTCAGCCGGGATGGAACTAATGCAGAAAACATGGCCCTGTGCTGCAGCCGGCACGCCGGAGGCTGCGAGCACCGCGGCAGCACCCTGCCCTCCGCCAGCCCTGCCACTCCCCCGGGGCTGCACCACCGCCGGGGGGGCCGGGGCACCCGCGGGACCCGGGGCCGTGGAGCCAGCGCCATCGGTTATGGGATCTGCAGATGTCGAGCTCTGGCTGCCACAGCCGCACGGCTCAGGTGCAGAAGTGCTCTCCTGGCTGACGCACGGGCTGGCCCCAGCTCCTGGAGTTTCCATCCCTCTTGGCACCGATCCTGGGACACGTTCCCTTCTCCAGGTCCTTTCCCTGCCGGGAGCTGGATCTGCTGCCAGTGTGCTGGTGCTGGGGGCCAGGCCCCTCCTGCCCCATATCCTGGCCCTGCGGCTGGGAGCGCCGGGCTCGGCTTGGCCAGCGCTGCCTCTTCCAAGTGAGCCGTGTTTGTGCTGGCAAGGCAACTGGCGTGACAGAGCCAGGGCACGACAAGCTTGGCACCGCGTGCCTGCTCCCACCCTGGCTCTCTCCAGAGAGTGGCATCTCTCTGGGGCTGGATGCTGCTCCAGCAGAGCTTCTCCAGTGAGGGGTGGGAGGTGCGACACCTCCATGCCCCCTCTCTGGCTGCCGCGGTGGCAGAGCCTCTCTGGCAGTCACATTGCGGTCGTGGCCGGTGGTCACAGTGCTCGCACCAAGGGGGACACAGCTCATGGCTCCTCCGGGGGCACCGTCGGTGCCCACCCCACCCCTCCTGCCCCCACGCCTGGTGCCCCTGCCCTACGTGGAGGTCCCGGAAGCGCCATGCTGGGTTTGGCTCTGGCAGAGCCCTCCGCTTTCCCTGCCAGCTCTGAACTCGTTAGCAGCCAGTTCTTGGCGCTCCTCAATGAGAGCGAGGGGCTGCGAGCGCTGCCTGTGCCGCGGGCCAGGGCTGGCTGCCGGCTCCCCCTGGGGCGCCGGGAACCGCAGGGCCCATCTGGGGACCACATGGGAGCCGGGAAACACCCCCTGACAGCACCGTGGAAGCTCTTCCCCTCCCGTCCTGAGCAGAAGCAGGATGGGGGCAGGATGTGGGTTGGAGGACCCACCCCCATAGGGCACCCAGGGGAGTGGTGAAGCAGGGTGCAGGGGATTAGAGCAGTCTGGGGAACGTGGCCAGGCTCAGTTTGCCGTGTTTCAATAGCCTCCGGGCACACCCAGAGCAGCCAGCTCCTGGAGCCAGGATTCAGCATGGATAAAGAGCCCGGGGATGCAGCCGGGGAAGTAAGTCCCTCTGTCATCATCGCCGTGCCGGAGCCTCCTCTTGCGCCTGTGGCATGGAGCAGCTTCCTCGCAGCACTCTGTCCCCCTCACCCCGGGTCTGGGGAGAGCCCTGGGGACATGGGAGCCATCCTGGGCCCTGTCACACTCACGTTACCTGCTCCCACCCTCCACTCCTTGCTGGGAGCTGGGCCAGCTGCTCCACAAGGCAATCACTCTGCAAGGCGGGGGCATCAAGGCTGTCACTGCTTGCAGGCTGTCCCCACTGCAGTGTCCCCAGGGCAGCTCCCAGCAGAGCTGGGAGCCAGCACTCAGCTCCATGTGCTCAGCCCTGGGACAGTTCACAACCACGGCCACTGAAGCACACGTCCCCTCAACATGTGCAGCGTGGCTGGCAGCAATACTGACAGCCCTGTCTCCTGTGCCTTGCAGAGTGCCCCAGGACATGACAACAACAAGGACTCCCGGCTGCTCTGGATGGGCTCCAGCGATTGCCTCATCTCTGTTGGGTTCAGCCAGGTACAATCCTTGCCAGGAAGGTGGCCCTGGCACCACTGCGATGTTCCAGCCCTACTCCCTGTGGCTGCTGTGCCAAAGCACCCCAAGTGCTTTTTGGGTGGCCTGTCCCCCATGAAAGCAGGAGGTCCCCTTGCCAGGTGCCCTGGCGCTTGCTGGGATGGCATAAGGTGGCTGGCGAAGGTGGTGGCACCACGGAGGCATCCTGGCAGCTCCAGTACCCACTGACACCGCGTCTGTGTCCCTGCAGATGCGGGAGCGGGAGGTGAAGCTGTGGGACACACGGAGGCTCAGCGGGGCAACGCTCACCGTGGCACTGGACACCTCACCTGGGTAGGGATGGGGACTCAGCGTGGGGTGGGAGGGTGGGCAGCGGAAATGTCGTAGTCAGGGACCCATCAGGAGTGTGGTGGTGGAGCAGAAGCTGCCAGAGAGCTCTTCGAACCAGCAGCACTCAGCCACAAAGCTGGGGACAAAGCTGGGGACAGCACAGCCGCATCCCCATCACCATTTGGGTGAGATGAGAGGGCAGAGGCAGCGCTTACGAGGGCACAGAGGTGTTCTGTGGTACCGTGGTGGGTGCTGGCACTGCTGGGGACAGTGTCTGAGGTGGCTGCTGGCCAGGTGGGCTTGTGCACTGGGGCAGCACCACAAGATGCTGCAGGCGAGTGAATCCCTTTGGCGCTGCTGGAGCACTGGAGCAGCTCAGCCCTGGCCTCCCACTCTGCCGTGCTTTGTGCCGCAGTGCCGTGGTGGCTGCCCAGCCAGCCATGGCCGGGCCGGCGCTCACCGGGCACGCCCCGAGGAAGTGGAAAAGGAGCTTTGGTGGCGTAAGGGGTCAGCGCCCCTTGTCACGGCATGATGGAGCTGTCTCCTGTCTGCGGGGCACTGCCAAGGCTGGGAACGCTCCACTTAGAGCTGGCCTGGCCTCTCCCACGCTGCCCACTGAGCTGGCCTGGCGTCACCGTGTGGGCAAGGAATTGAGAGAAGGAGGAGGAGGCTGTGCCTTCACCCCACCAGAGTGATGGGGGTTTGGGGAACAGCGCTTGTTGGGAGGCACTGGAGGCCACCAGCTCTTCCCAGGGCTGCTGGCAAAGCACTGGGATGCTGGGACTGTCACTGTGTGCTGGGCTGGCTCCGTGACGGGCCAGGATGCTGAGGCAGGCTGGGTGGTCGGCAGCCAATGCAGGGCCTCTGGTGAGGGGCTGAGTGAGCTGTGACAGCCCCTTGGCTGCCTTGCAGGCATCCCTCACACGGGTGTCAGCTCCATACCAGTGCTGGCAGCAGCCAGGACAGACAGGAGGGGAGACAACCTGCCCTGGGCATGGTGGGGTGGTGTTGGTGTGGTGGGAGCAGGCAGAGAGGCTGCCCGAGCATCCCTCACCCTCCTGCCAGCTCCCAGGGGAGCAGCTCCCAGCCCTGCTGCTCACCAGCTCTGCCAGCTCAGTGGGCAAAGGCCATCATCAGCGTCCAGTGAAGGCTCTCAGGGGAGCCTCAGGCTGCTGCAAGGGGACGCCTTGGGGCCCATTATTGCTCTTGGCGGAGAATCCAGTGGGAATTACTCCGAATCCTCTCTGGGCCGGGGCGAGCGAGCCGGGCTAAATGGGATGCAGGCGCTGCTGTGCTCGGCCCCCTCAGCACAGGCTGCAGTTATTTTGGCTGCCGGGTTTATCGGCGCAGGAATGCGGCTGGCGGGCGCTGCCTGCGCGTCACGCCGGGGCCCCGCCGGCCCGCGGCTGCGTGGCGGGGCCAGCCGAGAGGGGCTGGGGGCGGCGGGGGCGAGCGGAGACCCCCCCCGCCTCGTGCTGGGGAGGTGCTGTTTTTAGGCAGCCGCGCCGGGGCCACCGCGCTTCCAGCCCCTGTAAATCTGGCGGACATGACAAATGGTGAAGGGGGATTTGGGCTGGCTCCCGGCGGAGGTGCCGAGCGGGGGCCGTGTTCTCCCTCCGGCACAGCCATCCCGAGCAGGGCCGCGACACCCAGGAGCCGTGGAACCGTGGGAGGGCATGGGGGGAATGGTCTTGGGGTCACCAGATCCCCTGGAAGTACCGCTTGGGGCAGAACTGGGGGACAAGGACTCAGCCCCCTGGGGATGGCCGAGCAGTAGTGGGGCTGCCTGTGGATCTCTGGCGTGGCCGTGGGTGCCCAGTGTGGGGCACGGAGATGTGTCGGGCAGTGTAGCGGTGCCGGCAAAGCCGTGAGCGGGTCGTGGGGAGCTGCAGCAGCAGCAGCTCGTTGAAGCTCTTTGAGGAAGCAATCAGTGGGCGGGCAGGAAGCTCATACCATTCATTACTGACGCCAGGCCGGCAGGAAGGGGAGTCCGCATCCCCACCGCATCCCCACCGCGCCCGCCAAGCCGGCACCACGCGTCCCCGTGGCACCCCAAAGCACGGCCATGGCGTGCCCCAAGGTGGCGGTCACCCCAGTATGCTCACCCCAATGCCCACAGCTACACCAAACCCTTCAGGCTGGTTATGCCCCTATCCAGCATCCCTGGAAGAGGGCAGAGAGTGGAAGGCACCAGCCCCATTGACATCCACATCAGCATGTGCCTTTTGGGGGTTCTCATTCCCAAATCCTGAGCAGGTGAGATATTTCCGACCACACAAATGTCATTTTGAAAGCACCCCGAGCGTGCCAGTGCCATGGTTAAGAGTTGACCCTACCAATGCCCAGACCATGAGGGAACAGGAGCTGGGAGATGAGTGTGGTCATGGCCCCTCTCTGCATCCAGGTCCTCAATGTGCCACCCCCGGGTACCTGCTGTTCTTTGGCTCAGGTTTTGTCCCCCGCTGGCCCCTTTAATTAGATCAAGGAGCAGTGGGGCAGGAGCCAGGAAGGGGCCTCAATAGGTTATTGTTGCCCTAAATTGTAACCAGCACCAGCAGGGTTGGGTTACCGGCTCCGACTTGGGGTCACCAACCAGACCCCGCTGCCGCACGCTCAGCGGCCAGCGCAGCACTGCCCGGGGACGGTGCTGTCACCACCATGGTGACAGGAGAACAGTGGCTTCCTTGTGTCACTGCATCTTTCCATGTCCTGAAAATGTCCCCAGGGAGGCTGTGGTGCCACGGCCGGCTCAGGGCTATGGCTGGATCGGTAGGGAGGAGATGCCCGGGTCAGCAGAGGTCCCAGGAAGCCGTGTCCCCGTGGCATGTCCCAACAGTGGGCATGTCCCTGCAGGGCAGGATGGTGGTGGGGCTGAGGGTTGGGGACAGCTGGATCCCCACCACCCTTCACGGTGCAGAGTCTGACAGAGTTGGGAGGTGCTGGAGCCAGGACCTGCCTGTAGCAGGGAGTTGGCACAGCAGGATGTTTGTGGAGGGATTTGGGGTTGTTTGGCTCCCCCAGTGCTGGAGCAGGACATGGAGCGGCCCAGGTGGTTCCCTGGGGACACTGCCCAGGGCTGCTCAGGTCCTAATACCCACCCCCTGCCCCAGCTAAAGGCTGTGGCTGAGCCAGCTCCTGTGGTCACACTTGCAGCCCTGGCATCTCCCAGCACCAGGGCATCCCCACCGAGGCACATGTTCCCACTGCCACCCCTCCCCAGGCACCCGCTGCAAGGGGACCTCAGTGGCCGGTCCTGCTCCCATCCTGCCTGGCACCCTCTGCACTGCTTTTTCCTGGGGCTTAGCAGCCCTTTTGGGTCATGGTGGGTGTTTTGGGGGTCTCTGACAAAACCCACCCCAGCAGGAAGAACCCTGAGCAGGACAGGTCCATTCCTGTTCCCACCCCTGTCCCAGTCCCCCTGCAGATCCCAGAGGTGCCTGGGATCACAGACATGTCAATGTGCTTGCCTTCAGTGGGAAAGGGATTTTTCCTGCCCCAGCTTGTCCATCACCCTCAAACACAAGGAAGGGGAGAGGCCACCACACCCCATCAGGTGTCACCCCAGTGGGACCCATCCCCATGGGGCTACTGGGCAGCCACATGAAAGGTTAAGGCGGGGCAACCACCCAGCCCATGTCGCCTGTCCCGTAATTCCGCTGGGTAAAAATAGCCCAGCACTGGGGCGGGATGGCCGAAATCACTCCCAGATGAGCCACAGCCTCGGTAGCCAGACGGTGCTCCTTGGCCTCCCCAGCTTTCCAGGAGGCTGATGAGCTCCAAAGCTCTTCCTGGCAGCACTGGGGTCTGTGTGATGCGCACACACCTGTCCTCCCTCCAGAGTGGGCATCCGGACCCCTGGCACCAAGGCATGACCCCTCAGGGCTCTGCTCCAGACATGGGGACCTGGGGGACCCAGGGGACCTGCTTTGGTTTTGGTGGGGCCATGCCTGGGACCAGGGGTGATTTTTGGGAGACCAGAGCCCTCCAGCCTTGCCACGTCAGGGTGCAGGCAGAATTTGCCCTGGTGAAGCCAGCAGCTCCTCCCGTTGTGGCTCCCTGCCGAGCCCCCATCCTGCCGGTGGCTCTGGCCGGGGCTCTTGCTTACCGGCCCTGCTGGATCACACAGATTTTTTTTGGGTCCATTTCAGGGGGTTTTGCAATCCTTGCCGGCGCTGATTCAGCTCGCAGGAATTAGCAGCGCTGCACGATGTGCCGCTCAGAGCCGCTCTTGGCGCGCAACCGGGCTGGCAGTGGCCAGGGGAATTTTGTGCTGGGATTCAGGAAGCCACAGGGGCTGGACAGTCCCATTTTGGACATTGCTGCTCTCCCGCAGGGCTGCCCGGGTGCAGACATGGGCGTGGTGGGGTCCAAGCCCTGCCCTGGCTGCAGTGTCCCCATCATCTCCGTGCCAAGGTTGAGCCCTGCTGCCCCTCTCGTTCAGCTGGCACCCCAAAATCCTTGGCTCAGGGTGTCCCAGGGGTGCTGCACCTGGCAAAGCTGAGCCCTAACTTTACTTCTGCCCTCCTGGCATCTCCACTGTAGCTCCCTCACTCTGGAGCTGCTGGAAGCCCCTCCGGAGCAATGGGATCAGCTGAGGTGCCAAGGGGGTCTCCAATACACACCTGGCATGGCCAGGGGTCCCCTGCAAACCTCCAGCTACTTGCAAGTGGGGATATCAGCTTCGTTAGGGGAAGGGCACATTATAGAGGCAAAGGAGGGGGGAAGTGAGGGGCCAGGAGGGGCTGGAGGGCTCCTGACACCGGTGTCGACACGGGGACACGCCGGGGGCTGGCCCGGGCTCAGGGGGCTGTGGCGGCGGCCGGCCAGGGGCACCCGACGCGAGGCCGCGGCTCCGCCAGGGACTTTTCTTCTCTCCTCCTCGCGAGGCTGGAAAATATACAAAGCTCGCAGTGAAAATATTTACACAGCAGCAATTTTGGGAGGAATTTGGGATGTTAATTTGAAAAATCTGTGGGGAGAAGACCACAATGGGCCCTTTGAGCGGGCGAGCGTGGCCATCGCAGCGAGCCGCCCGCGCCGGCGAGGGGCCCCTCCCGCCGCTGCGCCGGCCCTAATGGGAGCCAGCCCTGCCGGAAGCCCACCTGGGAGCCAGGGGGCTGTGCCAGACGGCCCCGCCGACGCCCCGCGCCCCTAATTGCATCCAGAGCCGCTCCCTGCCCCGGGCGAGCGGCACCGAGGGGCCGGGGGGTCAGGGCCGTGTCCTGCGGCGGAGCGGCACGGCAGTGACCCTCGGCCTCAGCCCCGCGCTGTGCTCATTCTCTCCAAATCAAACATACCTCGGCGGGCAGGGCCCCAACCTGGAAAATTCCAGCCCGAAAGATAAAGGATTGGAAAACGATTAAAACCAGAGGGTTGGAGCAGAAACCACTTGGCAGCGGGAACCTGCCGAGCGTCGGCTCGCAGCCCACCCCGCCAGGGCCAGCACACAAAGCCGGCTGTTCCTGGGGCCAGGCAGCGGGGGGTTCTGGCTGCACCCCCAGCTTGGGGGGACCATGCAGGCTGACACTTGTCACAGGCGATTTGGGGGTCCCGGTGCCGCCGTGGGTGACGTCAAGAGGCTGGGCTGGGCTGTTTGTCCCGCAGCTGGCCCCGGAGCCATCTGGCAGGCGGGGAGGGATGAAGTAAGGCTGGATGATGTGCAGGGCAGGGACTGATTTGAACCCCGTGGCCTCTGTTTTGGGAACACCTCCTCAGCGCCCGAGGTGGGGGGCAGCGCCCTGGGGGTATAAACTCCCAGAGTCGCGAAAATTCCCCCCTCCCTTGCCCTGAGTCATCCCAGCGCTCGCCAACAACAACGGGAGGACACGGCTGACCTTCCCGCTCCTCTGCAGGGGACACCCCATGCTGCCCACACCCCTGCCTGTGACAGGCAGCGCCTGCCAAGGTGCTCATGGCTGCACAGATCTTTTCATTGTTGTTATTTTAATTATTTTGGGCTTTTTTTTTTTACAAAAAGACACCCTTCTGATCTGCCTTACAAAAGAGATGTACACAAACCTGTACTAAAAAAAGTTTTCCCAGAAGAAATGGGAAATAACGGTGTATAAATATTCTCTCTGAGTTCTTAAAGCTTCAATTCCCGGTTTGCCTGCTTGGCACTTCCTGTGGCCCGGGGGGGTCCCGAGGGTCCCAGCACCTCGGCCGGGCCGTATTGCTCACATCAGCTTCCAGGGAGTCGAGTCATGGGCCGTGCTTCACTGAAGGACCCTTGTTACCAGCACGTGGGCGTCCCTCAGCCGAGTCACAGCAGCTTTCTCTTTAGCAGGAGCTAAAATAAGCCCCTCAACCCCCAAATTAACCCCCCCTTCTCTTCCGCTACCACGTTCTAGGTAGAGTCACAGAAATCAAGGCACAGAGCAGTAAAATTCGTCTCTCCTCCCGAAGCATGGCAGCCTCTCGGAAATTGCACGTTGTGGGATTGGGGGGTTTTCTGCCTCAATTCAGTCAGCTCCTTGGCAATCCGTATCCCCAAGGGACATGGCCAGGTGCTGCCACTGGAGCTCAGCCCTCCTGTGTCCAAGGCTCTGGAAGCCCTGTGGGTTCAGAAGTAGGAGGGTTTGAGCCCCGGGGTGTTGTTGTTGCTGGGGTAGTGCGACTGCATGAGCGGCACCTCGCACTCAGAGCCGCCAGAAAGCATCGCTGCCTCCGGCACCTTGCAGCCGTGGCTGCTCAAATCCCCATTTTCCAGGCAGGCTTTCACCCCCTCCAGCTCCAGTGGGCCAGCGTCTACCCCAGCACTGGTGTGTGCCTTGGCCCGGCGGTGCCGGCAGTAGTACATGGAAGCAGTGACCACCACCACCAGCAGCAGCACGGCGGCCAGCACAGGGACGAGGATCAGGGCGAGGTTGGGGTCCTGGCTCTGGGTGACAGGGGAGTGCTGATGCAGGCTGAGGGGCAGGGTCTGTGCCTCGGCGCAGTGCTCCTCCTTGGGGACCTCCCCCAGCGCCCCAATGCAGACGCGGTAGGTGCAGTTGGGTTTCAGCGCCCGCACCGTGTACTCGGAGAGCGAGGCTGGCAAGCGCAGCATCACCGGCCGCTTGTCTGGCCCCGACAGGTTCCGGTAACTCAGGCGGATGCCCTTCAGCTGTGCCTTGGACTGGATGTAGTTGTGCAGGTCCACTTTGAGGGAGGTGCTGCCCACCTGGGCGATACTGACCTGCTGTCCAGGCGGCAGGGCTGGTGTGCCCGGGGCTGGTGTTGTTCCCCTCACCTCCAACTCACAGTACACACCGGCAAAGCCCGTGGGGCACAGGCACTCCAGGAGGTTTTGGGCATCCAGGTGGCAGGTGCCACCGTTCAGACACGTGCGGGGGGGACAGATGGGTGCCAGGGGGCTGGTGGGGGACGGGGCGCCACTGAAGGGCACCAATGTGGAGCTGCCCTGGGGGTCCCTGGGCCTCAGGGTGGGTGCAGCAGTGCTGGGGGGTGGCGGCGGGCGGTGGGTGCTGGG
>WEKY01020320.1:321682-334146 GCA_013390045.1 Picathartes gymnocephalus | reverse complement strand
GTGTGGTGGGAGTGGGGGTGGTGGTGGGGCAGCCAAAGTCAGTGTACTGCAGGCGGTGGAGGAGCTTGCCGGAGTTTTTTGGGGGGAAGTGGCAGCGCGTCTCCTCGGGGCGCCGCAGGACGACGCCGCTGGCGTTCACCCACTGCACCAGCCAGCTCATCTGGCAGATACAGTTGAAGGGGTTGCCAGCAGCCGTCACGGCCCGCAGCCTGGGGAAGAAGCCGGAGAAATCCCGAGGGATGGTGTTGATGTTGAGGTTGCTGATGTCCAGCTCCTGGAGGTTGTGGAGGTTCTGGAAGTCCTCGGCCGGCAGCTGGGAGATGCGGGCGTTGCCGGCCAGGCTGAGCCTGGTGAGGCTGCCCAGCCGCCGCAGCACTGCTGGCACGCGCTCCAGCAGGTTGTCAGAGACGTCCAGCTCATGGAGGTTGTTTTGGACCTGGAAGAGCTCCTCGTTTAAGCTCGTCAGGCCCAGCCCTGCGATCTTCAGGGACTCAATGTTGACGGCATGGAAAGCCCCTGGTGCAATGGCAGGGATCTTGTTCCAGCTGATGTCCAGCAGCAGGAGGTTGGGCAGGTCGAGGGGGGGCACAGCCCTGAGCTGGTTGTTCTGCAGCTTTAGCTCCAGCAGATTCTCCAGTGTGTCAAAGGCAGCAGCATGGATGTGCTGGATCCTGTTCCTCTGCAGGTAGAGCCGTTCCAGCAGCCGCAGCCCATGGAAAGTCTCATTGGTGATCTCCTGCAGCTGGTTGGAGGAGAGGTCCAAGTTGACGAGCTCCGTCAGGGGCTGGAAGATGTTTCTCTGGATGCTGGTGATCTTGTTTTGGGAGAGGTCCAGGAGCTGGAGGGCGGGCAGCCCTGCAAAGCTGTCCTCACTGAGTGTTGTGATGCCATTCTCAAAGACATAGAGGGAGAGGGTGCTGGGGGGCAGCCCCCGGGGCACCATCTGGCCCCGCCTGGCCGCACACAGGATGGTCTTGGGGTCATGGCACTGGCAGCCCGCAGGACATGCCCTGGCGAGCTCCCCACGGGCCAAGAGGAGCAGCGTGCAAAGGATCAGCTGGTTCATGGTGTCAGCTCTGCAAAGAGACAAACGCAGCCAGGGTTAGGGGATGGGCCCTGCTGGGGGGTACCCAGGGCTGGCAGGGCTGTGGGGCACCTCTGAACCCCACTTTGCTTCCAGGGCTGGTGAGAGTGAAGCAGCACAGGGGCTGCCCACCCCAGCTCCATCATCCCCCCTCCCCAGGCCCCAAGAATTTGGGGATGTGGTACCTTTGTGCTCCCCAGGCTCTACCATGAGACACATCCCACTGGTACTGGGGCCGTTTTCGTTGGGGTACCAAGACCTTTCCCAGAACTCACAAGGGCCCCAACCTCCCCAGCTGCTCAGCAGGGTGCAAATCAAACACAGGGGATGTGGAGAATCAGAGCACCGGGAAGGGGTGGGAGCCTGCCTGGCCTCCCCTGCGCAGAGCTCAGCTTAACCCTTTACTTGTGCCGTGGTCACAGCAGCTGCACCCTCGGGGGCTGCTCCTGCTGGATCACTAGCAGCCCCTCTTGGGGACAGGAGCACCCAGAGGTGGCCTGGGGCACAGAGTGTGGGGCTGGGGGAGCCATTTGTGCCCCCACAGAGTCCAGGGGCTCATCATACTCGCCCCCAGCCAAGCCCCTGTCCCCATAAGTCACCTTGCTGTTCCCCTCAGTGTTGTACTCCAGGGACTCAGCACAGCACCATGGGCTGTGTCCCTGTCCCTTGAGGACGGGGTCAGCAGGGATGGTGGGAGGATGTTCTGGGGTCAACAAGACTGTAACCACCCCAACCACAGCTCCCCATGGATGTCACAGCCACTGTTCCCATAGGGCTCCTCTCTCAGCCCCATCTTTCAGCCCTTTTAATGACACTAGGCTGGGCCAGAGACTCCCAATCTCCTGCCACCCCATCTCAGGGTCAGGGGGAGATGGCAGAGTGGGATACCCGGGCAGGGAAGAGGCGAACCCTTCCCCAGCCCCATCTGTTGCCACCTCCTCCCTGCTCAGAGCTGTCGGAGCTCCAAGCAAACGCCAATATAATCCCGGCAACGCCCCCCCTGTGGCTCACAAGGGGCCCCCGCCGTGTGTGGGGGGCTGCAGGTCACACAGCAGCACGTGCCGCCTGCCCTGGCCCCGTCAGCAGTGCAGGGACACCACATCCTGCGCCAGGACCGTCTGGACCCGTGCTGGGTCCTCATCCCCCTGCCGGCGTGTTGGACAGGGTTAACACTGCAGCCAGCTCTGTCCTTGCCTCTTCCAGAGTGGGTCCTCCCCGCCAGGGTGGGGCGAGCCCACGGCTGGGCAGGGTCACCACAACGGCCTGAGTCACTTGGCCTGACCAGCCCTGCCCTGACATGACCTGTGCCGTCAGCCCCTGACACCGGGGAGGAGCTGTGCCACATCCCAGAGGTCACTGTCACCCAGGGGTCACTGCGTCCCCTCCCCAGCAACCCCAGCTCAGCCCCCGACCCCCTCCCCACTGTCAGGTCCCCCTGCACACACATCAGAGTCAGGCTGCCAGCAGAGTTAAAAACAACATTGAGACCCTGTGAAGTGCTTTTTGGGGCTGGCAGGAGACCCAGCACCCCTCGAGGTGGCTCCAGCACCCAGAGCATGCCGGCTGGTGGGAGAGCCCTGGGTGCAGGGCACTGGCATGCCAGCGGTGCCATGGCCATGCCAGCCCGCCCGGGTGAGCAGCGCCGGAGAGGGGCCAGGCCTGCGGGATGCTGGCGAGGCCGGGGCTGGTTTTGCAATGCCAGGGTCGGGTTTCGCTGACGTGTCCCGTGCTGCAACCAGCTGCTGACTCCAAGTCTCTCTCGTCCCTTTAATTACGCTGGCATTTCCTTCCCGCCTGCCAGGCTCCCCGCTCCGGGCAGGTTCGGCCAGCCCGGCCACGGCCGCGTATCCGCGCCTGGCCACGAGCGCCGGGCAGGCCCCGCAGCCTCCGCCACCGCCCCTCGGCATCGCCCGCTCCGCCGGCACACGCCGACATCCCGCCCGCGCCCCGCCTCCCCGGCACGATGCTGCTTCAAGGCAGAGAGGAGTTAACCCAGCGCAAGACACCCCCCAGAAACCAGGGCAGGGGAACAGCCTCCCCAGGTCCTGGCAGGGTCCCCAAGGGCGGAGAGGGGGCCCCGTTTCTGCTGAAGGTGTTGGGGCCGCCCTGCCAGCGGCCTGCTGCTGCCTTGGCTGGGCTCCCCCGCGCCTGCACCGCAGATATTTGCCGAATTATTCATATTTTCCGGCTGCGGGGAGGATCTGGGCTCAGATTCCCCCAGTCCCGGCTCAGCCTTTCCCTGCCAGCCTGCTGGGGTGGGAGTGTCGTGTCACTCCCCTTCCCTGCCTGCAGCCCCCCGGGCTGGGCCATCCCACTGCTTGCCCAGGGCAAGGACTCGGCAGGGGATGCCCTGCTTTGCACCCGCCTGATGTTTTTAAGGACGAAGCTGATGCCCGTCCCCACGCTGCAGGGTGACACCTGTGCAAGACAGGCTGGAGGAGCTGGAGAGTCCCTGCCTTTCCACTCTGCTTGGGGGACCTCAGGGAAGCAGGCACAGCCGGGATGTTCCTTCCCGCACCGTCAAGCGCAGACAAAGCCAGCCTTGTTGCTGGCCCGTGGGCTGCCACCTCGGCCGGTGGCACCAGAGCAGGAAGGACGGGGGCCCTGCACTGTGCGGTGACAGGGAGGCACACAGTGCCTCTGGCAGGCGGGATGCAGATGCTGCTCCCCTGCCTTACACCCCTCAAAACAAGCCGATGTCAGCACGTGCCCCCTCCCGCGAGCCAGCCGGGGGGATGTGCAGGATTAAGCCCTTAATCCTCCTCCCCTTCAACCCACCCTGCGCCGCCGCAGCTCCCACCTCCTCCCGCTCCCCTCCCTATTTAATTAAAGTTTCCGCAGCAGCCCCGCAGGAATGCAGGCCTGGTTATTGCATTCCTCGGAGCACCCGCCAGCCCCTCCATCCCGCTCCTGCCCCTTTGACCCGGCCGCGCTCCCCATCTCAGGTGCCGGCAAGGAGAAAAACCAGCAGAGCCGCTTCACCGGCAGCCAAACCGCCTCGGGAGGAGCCGGAACGCCGGCGGAGGGTGGGGAGGAGGCCGGCGATGGTGCCACGCGTGGCCCGGGCGGCACGGGCAGATTCCTCCGGAGTGACTGGGGCGGCCGCGGCTGTCCCCGAGCGCTTCCTCGTGCCGCGTCCCGCCGGCAGAGCCAGCCAGGCAGGCAGCGCTTGCGTCAGGGCCACCCGGCGATGCCGGCCGGCCTCGGCGTGGTGCGGGGGAAAACAGTAATTAGTGTCATCCCTGATGGCGGCACTGCCCAGCGCCGTGTGGGCAGCGGCACAGCTGGGTCAGGGCAGTCCGGCCGCCCCAGTCCAAGCAGGATGAGACCTGTCGGCGTGGGGCACACTGGCAAGAATAAGTGTATGGAAGGACATTACTGGGGGGTTTCAGTTGGGAACAGAAGTCTCGGTACTGGAGCATCTCTGCTGGGATGTGTTGGCTCCTGTGGCAGTTGCCCGCCTAGGAGGGAGCCAGGCGTGGAAAGGGACATTTACTTCACGGTGGCCCAAAGTGACACTCAAAGAGGGTGGCAGGCACTAGCACGCTCCCAACACATGCCAGGTGACGATGAAGTGCGCAGGGAGCTGGCGGGGGGAGAAGCAGTGGGGTATCCCTGCTGCCCGGCAGCCGGGCTGGCCGGTGGCCCTGCTGGCACCCGTCCCTCTGCGCCAGCCGGAGGGAAACCCTTGTCGGCACCGCCTGGGGACTCGCTTGGCCCCACAGCGGGTCAGTGACCCAGGACACCAGCCCCTGAGCACAAGGAGAACGAGGGCAGTCAAACCCCACCCAGCCAAGCCCTCCACTGAGAAGGGTGGTGGTGGTGGCAGTGGACACTGCTGCAAGCAGCTCCCACCTCTGCCTGACCCCAGCAGGAGAGCCCAGCTGCCACGTCTGCCGGGACAGAGAAAGCATGGAATGGGCCCAAGACCATGCCGGTCCCATGTGGGTCCTGGAGCCCTTCTGCAGGCAGAGCGCTTCACTGCCACCCGGCCATGCCAGATGGAGCTAAGCTTCATGTTAGCCCCAAACACATCCCTCCCCTTGCCCGTGAAGGGTGTAGCACCAGCCCAGGATCCCTGGGCCAGACCCCAGTGCATCCCATGGCAAAACAGGCACAGGCAGGGACAGGGAAGCGAGAGCCCTCTGTGAACCCTTGTCCCAGCCCACTGCAGTGCCATTCCCCAGCCCAGCCGAGGCCCTACATCAGCCGAGACAGGGGGCAGCCGGGTGCCCCTGGCTCAGCTGAGGCCTCGCAGGGAGCAGGGCAAGCCGACCCTCAGCCAAGACCCCGGTGACACCCTGTCACTGTGTGCCCAGGCCACACCGGGTGTCCCACGGCCCGGCCCAGGCCCATCAGGGCCCCCCCTCCCCCTGAGCCCGCGGATGCCCGGCAGAGCCCCCTCCCGCCCGTGGGCTGTCGCGCCACGAGCCCCGATGGCCCTGTGGAGGGTCGGGCGGTGTGGCGGCCGCGGGACTCACCGTGGCGGGCGGTGCGGGACCGTGCGGGGCGGGCGGTCAGTCCATGGCTGCAGCACAGCGGCGGCCGGGCGGGCGCTCCCCTCTGGTGGCGCCGGGCGCGGGGGGCGGCATTTAAACTGCGGGGGCGGGGCCTGCCCTCCCGCCGGGCGCCCATTGGCTCAGAACATGGAGGGGGCGGGGCGGGGCATGGCCGCCACGGAGGCCCCGCCCCTCTCACCTGGGGCCCGACGGGGGCGGCTCCGCAGGGACCCCCGGGACCCCCCGAGCCACGGGGACCCCCGGGACATCCAGGACCTCTGAGTCACAGGAACCCCCTGGACCCCCAGGACCTCTGGGACCTTAGAGTCACAGGGGTCCTCGGGATATCCAGGATCTCTGATTCACAGGGACCCCTGGGGTACCCAGGACATCTGGGACCTCAGAGTCACTGGGACCATTGGGGCACCCAGGACCTCTGAGTCACAGCGACCCCCAGCACCTCCAGGACCTCTGGGACCTTGGAGTCACAGGGGTCCCAGAGGTCTCCACAGGGACCTCCAGATCCTGTGACACCAGGACCTCCCGGAGTCACAGGGACGTCGGGATTTCAGGAGCCTCCAGAGTCACAGGCACCTCTGGGACCCCTTGGGAACTCCATGAGACTTTCAGAGTCACAGGGAAGCCAGGGCCCCTCAGAGTCACAGGGACCTCCAGGATCCTCTGGACCCCCAGAGTCACAAGGATCCCCAGGATCCAAAGGACCTTTGGAAGTTCCCAGACCTTCCCAACCCTCCAGGGCCCCCCAGGACCTTCAGCATCCCTGTATACACACAGGTATAGGGGTAGATCCAGGTAGAGGTATCTCCCTCATATCCCCAGCACCCATGGGACCCCTGGCAACCCTGGTAACAACAAAGGCTGGCTGTCCTAGGCACCCCCAGGGACCCCCATATCCAATGTGTCCAGGACTCTGGCACTGATGAGCCCCAGTGCCCTGGGATCCCAGTCCCCCCATGCCCCTGGCATCCACAGAGCTCCTGCTACTCTGTGCCAGGGGACAAGGGGAAAGTGGGTGGCCCTCGCAGGGCTGTCCCCATGCCCCTGTGACGGCAGAGCTGTGCCCAGTGCTGCAGAACAGTGCTCTCTGTTCAGCATGGTGAGGATGGCATGGTTTGGGCTAGGACAGCCAGGCACTCAGGGTGCCCTTGTCCCAAACCTGCACCGTGGTGGTGGTGGCAGTGCTGGTGACAGTGGTGACAGCAGGGCAGGGGACCCAGGTGCCTGCCACGGGCATCCTGGTGGTGTTTGCCTAGGTTGTGAAACAGTCCTGGGGCAGGACTTTGCCATAGCACCCACAGCTATCCTTCGTGGCATGGGGTGGCACGGAACAGCTCCCTCCCCTTGGCACAGCCACAGAAATGTCAACCGAAAGTAACAGATTGTCCCTCTGGTCTCTGCCTGAGGCGCTCCCTCCTCTGCCCCTGCCGAGGGAAGGCACAGAGGTGGCTCTGTGCTCCTGTCACCACTGTCCCCTCAGGTCATTGAGTATCCCCTGTGGTCCCCTCCTGCCACCGAGCGTCCCCCCAGTCATGGTCCCCCCAGCAGTGGAGCACCCTGGCTGCGCTCTGGGACGGGGAGCAGGGACACGCAGCAGGGACACGCTCCAGCTGGCACAGCCGGGCCGCAGGGCACTCCCGGGGCTGCCTGGCTCCACAGGTGCCGGCGGAGGCGGGCAGTGAGCCCGGGTGTGCCATGCGCCCGCCCCGAACTGGCCAAGCCGGCCCGGCCGGCCTCGGGGCAGCCCTGCGGGTGCTGGAGGCTTCCCCGAGCGAGGCCAGGTGCCATAGCCGGGCACAGGGAGCAGGGCAGGCAGCGGGATGCCCCATGGCTGGGCACGGCATGGGGCTGGAAGCAGGTGACAGTGACATCCTGCTGCCAAGCTGTGAGCCCAGGCTGGGACAGTGAGGGTTGTCACTTGGGGAGCAGCCCAGCACCCTGCACCCCCCAGCAGCGGCACTGCCCTCCCATTGCAGCACAGCCTTATCCTGCCTCACGCTTCCCCAGGATAGTGTTTGGGGTGCGCACCAGTGGGGGAACAGGATCCAGCCCCACATCCTTCGGGGTGCTGTGCCCATGGGGGCCCCGGCTCAGCACCGCCCTTCCTTTGCAGGGTGACCATCCCGCTGTACGACGCCGACACGGGGCTGCTGGTGCTGGCAGGGAAGGTGAGGTCCCATGGTTGGGGGGTGTACGGAGGCACTGGGGGGACAGGAGGATGCAGGGGGGTGTAGCGAGGTGCAGCTTGGTGCATGTGGGTGCACCAGTAGGTTACAGGAGGGTACATGTGGGTGCAGTGGGGTTCTTCCTATAGCCCTGCTCATTCCCTGTCCCCACCACCTCTCTTCCAGGGAGAAAACCTCCTGTACTGCTTCGAGGTGGCCCCCACGCAGCCAGCGCTCACTCAGGGTAAGCAGGTTCCGTCCCACCCATATCTCCCCTGGGTGGGGTCACCACTGCCTGGCCACCCACTCCACGGCCACCCTGCCTGTCCCCCAGTGACCCAGTGCCGGACAGAGGGCAGCACACGGGGCCTGGCGGCTGTGCCACGCCTGGCCCTGGATGTCATGGCCTGCGAGGTGCTCCGTGTCCTGCAGCTCACTGACACCGCCCTTGTCCCCGTCAGCTACCTGGTGCCACGCAAGGTAGGGGGGCCCTGCGGGTGGCACTGTCTCATAGGTGCCTGGTGTCACCTCATGCGTGACACCTCACCAACACTGGGTGACAAAAAGGACCCAGCTGCAGTGAGACCCCAGTCCCCAACCTGGGGAGAGCAGGAATGGAGGTCAAACCTGACCTGCTGGTGGGGTGCTGCTGGTGGATCGCAGAGTCTGGGTGCTGGATTTGGGAAGCCAGCTGCTGCATGCAGGATTGGGGTGCTGGAGAGTGGATGCTGACAGCTGGGTGCCACCTGCTGGGTGCTGTTGTGCAGTGGGTGCTGGGCGCTTCAAGCAGCTGAAGTTTGGGTGCTGGGTAGTGGGGTCTGGGTGCTGGACGTGTCTGGAGGTGTCCAGGGGTGCCCCAGCTGCAGCAGGACAGAGGCTGTGGGATTTTGGGAACACCCATCTCACCCCATCCCCTCTCCCACAGTCTGTCCAGGAGTTCCACGAGGATCTGTTCCCCGACTGCACGGGGATGCTGCCAGCCACCGACGCCCAAGGCTGGTGGGCAGGGGACAGCCAGCAGGTCAGTATCATCCAGGGGGGTGTCCTTGCTGGTGGCATTGCCACTGCCCCATGCCCACCGTTGTGCTCCATGCAGGTGGGGAGAGTGAGCCTACACCCTGCACGGAGACCCACGGAGACCTTCAGATCCCCCATCATTGCTGGCACTGGCCCCACCAACACTGGCCACACCAACACCAGCACCAGCCACGCCGACACCGACACCAGCCACACTGATGCCGACCAGAGTGTGAGCATGGGGTGCTGGAAAAGTTCACTGAATGCTGAGGGGGTGGGGTCCCTGCTGCCCTCATCCCACAGGGCAAGGCTGGGGTTCCAGCACCCCCTGCCCACTGGCTCTCTCTTCCACAGGAAGCCAGCGGCTACTCCTCACCATCCTCACTGGCCTCACCGAGCAGCGTGGCCACCTCACTCTCAGCCAGCACCGGCCCCTCCAGCGGCTTTGCCAGCAGCCCCAGCCAGAAGTCCCTGCAGAGCATTTTGGGTGAGCAGGCAGTGGGGTGGCTTGGGGTCCCCAACTGGGGGGATTCAGGGCACTCACCCACCCCTCCCCTGCTCCAGGGCCCAGCTCCCGCTTCCGGCATGCGCAGGGCCGGGTGCTGCACCGGGATCACCACCTCACCAACCTGCGGGGGCTCAGCCTCACCACGCCTGGCGAGTGCGACGGCTTCTGCGCCAACCACCAGCGCGTTGCCCTGCCCCTGCTCTCCGCCGGCGGCCAGATCGCCGTCCTCGAGGTACCCCGGTGTGGTGTGGAGGCCGGCACAGTGCTGTGTGTGCCGTGCTGGTGACTCCCAGCTCTCTCCCACAGCTCTCCAAGCCTGGCCGTCTCCCCGACACGGCCGTGCCCACCATCCAGAATGGCGCGGCGGTGGCCGACCTCACCTGGGACCCCTTTGACCCGCGGCGCCTCGCTGTGGGTATGTGAGTGCCAGCCCCGCTGGAGCGTGCCCAGAGAGTCCCCCAGCTCCAGGCGTGCCAGATGACCCCATTAACCACTGCCCATCCCACATTAACCACTGCCCATCCCTCTTGGTGCACAGCGGGTGAAGACGCCAAGATCCGGCTGTGGCGGATCCCTGAAGGAGGGCTGCAGGAGACCCTGCAGGAGCCTGAAGCCATTCTCCGAGGTGAGGGGACACACCGAGCACCCTACACTGGGGACAAACCAGTCCAGTGGCACTCACAGCTGGGGATAACCACATACTACTGAACCTTACCAGGTCACACGGAAAAGATTTACTCCATCCGCTTCCACCCCATGGCATCCGATCTCCTGGTTTCCTCCTCCTACGACATGACCGTGCGGATCTGGGAGCTGAGCGCCGGGCGGGAAGTCTTGTGCCTGCAGGGACACACGGATCAGGTAAGGGATGACAAATCCAGGGACACCTGAGAGGCAATTTTGGGACATTTGCACAACATCTGTCTCTCCAGATTTTCAGCATGGCTTGGAGCCCGGATGGGAAGAAGCTGGCAACAGTGAGCAAAGATGGACGGATACGGCTCTACGAGCCACGGTGCAGCTCTCAGCCTCAACAGGTACAATCCCAGCACTGCTGACGGGCTGGAGAGCTGGGAGTGTGGGCAGGAAACCCTCCCCATGTGCACATGACTGCACCCCCAGCTCTCTTGGAGCAGGCAGGGTGACCTTCACCCCATGCAGGAGGGCCCAGGTCCCGAGGGGGGACGTGGAGCACGCCTGGTTTGGGTTTGTGGTGGTGACTACGTCCTGGTGTCCGGCTTTGACAGGTAAGCAGGGGGACACGTAGCAGGGCAGGGGACACTGTGCTTGCTCTCACTGTCACCTCCCCACAGCCGCAGCGAGAGGAGGATCCTCCTGTATCGGGCACAGGCCCTGCCTGAAGGACCCTTGTCTGTCCTTGGCCTGGACGTGGCCCCTTCCACCCTCCTGCCCTTTTACGATGAGGATACCAGCATTGTCTTCCTCACCGGCAAGGTGAGGGCTTGCCCTCCAAGAAACTGTAGGGCCCCCTGCCTACAGCACCCCACAGTGTGGAGGGACCCTCCATGTCACCTGACAGCCCCAATCTCACTCCATCCCCAGGGTGACACCAGAGTCTTCCTCTACGAAGTCACCCCTGAGCCCCCTTATTTCCTTGAGTGCAACAGCTTCACCTCCAATGAACCCCACAAGGTACAGGGGGGATGTGCTGCCTTTCCCTGACCCCCTACCTGTGCTGCAGACCCCACTCACATCCCCACCCCACTAGGGCTTCGTCTTCCTGCCCAAAACGGTGTGCGAGGTACGGGAGGTGGAGTTTGCCCGGGCGCTGCGCCTGGGGCAGAGCACCCTGGAGCCCATGGCTTTCCATGTGCCACGCGTCAAGGTAGGTGGCAGGGGGGGCTGGCTGTGGTTTGGGAGGGGGACAGAAGGCTGGGCACCCCCCTGAGTGCCCCTTGCTCCCGCAGAAGGAGTATTTCCAGGATGATCTCTACCCGCCCACACGTGTGTGGTGGGAGCCAGCCCTGGGTGCAGGTGCCTGGCTGGACGGGCAGGACGGGCAGCAGCGCCGTGCCAGCCTGCGCCCCGCAGACATGGTGCCAGGTGGGTGCAGGGGCCAGGCAAGGACCCCTGGCCCTCAGGGATGGCTGGGGGAGCTTTAGTCAATGGGGTAAAGCACTCCGGCCCCACGGTGACGCCGCTCTCATAGTGAGTGAGGCCCCGAA
This sequence comes from Picathartes gymnocephalus, assembly GCA_013390045.1. NCBI lineage: Eukaryota > Metazoa > Chordata > Aves > Passeriformes > Picathartidae > Picathartes > Picathartes gymnocephalus. The sequence continues at coordinate 322,669 of WEKY01020320.1, read as the reverse complement.
AGAGGCTCCAGCTCGGAAGTTTGTCCCTGCGTCCGTGTACCTGGAGGAGAAAACGGATGAGCAGAAGAAGGAGGAGGTGGGTTCCGGGATGACTACGCTGCGGCAGGGCCGGGGGTGCCGCCCCGTGCTCCACGGCTCTGCCCGGCCTCTCCCCACAGCTCCTCAGTGCCATGGTGGCCCGGCTGGGCAACAGGGACGACCCGCTGCCCCAGGACTCCTTCGAGGGCGTGGACGAGGACGAGTGGGTGAGTGCGGGAGGGGGAAGCACGAGCCCCGGGTGGGTCGCACCCGGCCCCGCCGCACTCCTCACCCCCCCGGCCTCCCGCAGGACTAGGCTGGACCCGGCACCCCCAGGAGCACCCGGGACCCCCCGCACCCGCCGGGCCCGGCGGGGCGGCCACGAGGAGGAGGAGGAGGAGGTGGAGGAGGCGCAGGGCCCGCCGCGGGCAGGACCCGCAATTAAAGCCGCTGCACCAGCACCGTGTCCTGCCGTGATCCTGTGACACCGGGGGGACAGGGAGACCGGGGATGGGGGGGACACGGGGAACAAGAAGGCACGTGGACCCGGGGCGACACAGGGACCGGAGATGGGGGGACATAGGACCGGCTCCAAGGGGACACGGGGACCGGGAAGAACACAGGGACCGAGGGGGACATGAGGACCCGGCGCTGGGGGTATACAAGGACCGGCCCCGGGGGAACACACGGACCGACACCGGGGAACACGAGGACCGGGGAGAACACAGGGACCGAGGGGGACCCAGGGACCGCGGCAAGGGGGAACACGGGGACTGGGGGGACACAGGGACCGGCACCGAGGGGAAACACGACGGGTACCGGGGTGGCACAGGGGTTAGGGGGCCATCGGGATCGGCACCAGGATAACACAGAGACCGGCGATGGCGGGGCCGGGGAAGTCGAGCCCCACCCGCCGGCCACTGGCCGGGCCTCCGCGGCGGAGAGACCGCCAGACGGGGCGGTGCATGC
>WEKY01020320.1:258701-299210 GCA_013390045.1 Picathartes gymnocephalus | reverse complement strand
GGGCTGGGCTCAGACTTTGTGTCCCCCTGCCCCAGGGATGGGGGTATCCCTCTCTCTCCATGGCTCTCCATGGAGCTGGCTCATGACTCGGGGTGGGGGCACTCATCTCTCTCCATGTTTTCTCTGAAGAGGAGAAGCACCCCTCTTTTCCCATGGAGCACCCACCTCTCAGCATCCTCCCATGGCCGTGGCTCCCTCCCACTGCCATGGCCATCCGTGGTGCCCAGCCAAGGGCTGGCTCCTGCCTGCTCCCAGCCATCACCCCCTCCCCACCACCGCCTGCTCCACACCACCGCCCCCTTCCCACCCTCCATCTTGGCTTCAGGGGCTCCCCCTGCTCCCACTCTTGGGGAACTGTTGTTTGCCCCCTTCCCTGAGAAAAAGCCGGGTCACAGCCCCTCCAAAATGGCTCCTGCAGCGATGGAGCCCAGGGGTCACTGTGCCATGGCCAGGCTTTGGGGACAGCGCTGGGTGGCTGTTCCCTACAAGCAAGGGCGCCAGGTGCTCGTGACACTGTGCCACGCTGCCAGTGCAGTGACACTGGGGACACCATCAGGGTGGAAGGAGCATGTCCTGTTTCCTTTGAGGTCTGTGGCGTTGCCTGGAGTTGGTGACCTGTGGTGGCTTGAGGGGACATTGAGTCAGCCCAGGATGCCGTGCTTGGGGACATCCACCTTTGGGGACAGACGAGGACACTGCAGTGCTGTGATGCTCAGCTCTCCCTGTCCGCAAAGCCCTGCTCCAGCCCAAAAGGAGCTGCAGGAGCTAAGGCAGCCCCAGGAGCCCACCGCAGCAGGATTCTGGGATGGGGATGGCGTCCACAAAGGAGACAGAGGAGCCCTGCAGGAATTTATTCGAATAAAGGGAGAGAGGCACCCATTTCTTCTATCGCTGGGATGGGGACTGTGACCCCGCACGAGCCCTGCCAGCCAAGGGACCCCGCGCCCTGAGGTGTCCCGTGCCCTCGCATCCCTGCCACGGGCCATCCCCAGCGCTGCCGCTGTGTCCCATCTCTGTCCCGACCCCCAGCGCCCCTGGGAGCGGAAGAGCGGCGGCGGCAGCATCTGTGCGGGCAGCTGCCTGCCCTGCCTGCCCTGCCCCGCCACGACGCCGTATAAATAGAGGCAGCGAGCGGCAGGGAGCTCCTGGCAGCCACCATGAAGGGCCTCAACCTGCTCTGCTGCTGCGTGGCCTCGCTCCTGCTCCTCGCCACCGCAGGTACGGCCACACGCCGGGCTGGGGGTGCCCCAGGGGGCTGGGGGTGCCCGGGGGCTGTGGCTGCTGGCAAAGCTATGGGATCCCCACGGGGCTGGGGGTGTCCTTGGGGCTGTGGGGACTCCGCGGGACTGTGGGTGCCTCTGGGGCTGGGGGTGCCCAGATTTATGGGGTCGCCATAGGGCTGTGGGTGCCCTTGGGACTGTGGCAACCCCACGGGGCTGGCAGGTCCCCATGGGGCTGGGGGTCCCACAGAGCCGGGTGTCCCCACAGGGCTGCAGGTGCCTGTGGGGCTGTGGGTTCCTGCAGGGCTGTGGGGACCCCAAGGGGCTGTGGGATCTCTGTAGGGCTGCAGGTGCCCGTGGGGCCGTGGGTGTCCCTGGAGCAGTAGGTACCTATGGGGCTGCGGGTACCTAGAGGGGGTGCCTGTGGGGCCATGGGTGCCTGTGGGGCTGCGAGCACCTTTGGGACTCTGGGTGCCTGTAGGGCTGCAGGTACCTGTCAGTCTGTGGGTGTCTGTGGGACCCTGCAGGGTTGCAGACAGAACTGTGGGTGCCTGTGGGGTTGGGAGTGCAGGAGAAGCTCTGGGGTGAGCCCAGCCCCGGAGCAGGACAGGGTGGCAGGGGTAGAGCGGTCCGGGCTCCCCAGCAGCTTTTCCAGGGCTGCAGAGTCACCCCAAAATGTGCAGGGAAACGTGTTGTGGGGCTGTGGGCAGGAGGAGATGGCGGGCGGTGCAGATCGGGGTCCCTCTTACAGAGTCACGTTGGGCACAGGGGCCGTGCTGCCGCTGACATGCCTCGGGGCAGTGTCACCTGTGGCTGCCGCGGTGGCTTGATTTTGGGCTGTGAGGACTTGGGGCGGGTGGGGTGGTTTGCCGGGGCGCTGGGGATCTCTGAGGAGCGCGGCTCCCCTTCCCCGGGCTGTCCCATCCCCACTTCGCACCCCGCTGCCCGGCCGGGTGTCCCCGGGGCGGCGCGGCGGGGCGGCATCGCTGGTACCCTTGCTTGCCCTTGAGTTAATTTGGGCCGGTTCTCTGCCTGGCCGGGCTCCGGCGGCCGCGCAGCCAGGAGCGGGGCGGCTAAGTATGGAAACAGCCGTGTAAGGGGACACTGTGGCCCGGCAGTCCCCCCGGCCGCCGCCCCCCCGCCCCGCGCCGCCGCGGCCCCGCGCGGGCACCCGCAGCTGCCGCCTGCCAGCACCCGGCACCCCCGGCCCCGCCGAGTTTTGGCCTTTTAAGGGCATCTTGGGCCATTCTCGGGGATGAATGGGTTTGGGGGCCGGCGGCACACCCCGACAGAGGTGGGGTGACCTCCATGGGGCTGTGGGTCCAGTCTGTGGAAAGGGGTTGGAAAGGTGTTCTGCGGGCATGGCTGGTGCTGCTGCCGCTCCAAGAGGGGCTGGTGGCCTTGTGGGACATCAGAAACTTGTCACCGTGGTGGATGACCACCAGTCTATGTCTTGGTTTGGCTAAGGCTGGCATGGCCCAGCTCCGGGATCCCCCATCTCAGAGGAGGCTCTGGGGCCAGGAGGCACATGGAGGTCTGGCAGCCCCAGGACCAGCCCTGAGGGGTCCCCTAAGTCCCCACCTGTTTATTGAGGGTCACGTATTTCACCCCAGTACTGTAGGTTTCCAAAAAAGCTCTAAGCACTGGCATGTCTCCTGCCCATGCTTCTGCTCCTCAGGAACTAGTGGGATTTGCAGGGTGAGTTTTGCTTTTCCTTTGGCACCAAGCTCCTTTGGGGTGCAGGCAATGGCTTGGAGGGTGTGATTTTCCATTTTTGGGACATGTCTTCCCACTCAACCCCGTTGGTGCCTGTGGGGCTGTGGGGATCCCACGGGGCTGTGGGGCTGCAGGTGCCCACGGGAAGAGGAGTGAAAGTCCAATGGAGAACCAGAGGCTTCATTGGAACATCATGGCAAGGTGTGGTCCTTTGGGTTTAGTGGCACCTGGGGCCGCCAGGAGCCTGCTACCATTCCCAGAGCTCGAGGGTGGGAATTGCCCTGCGCCTGTGCTCTTACAGCCCCTGCCAAAGTGGCTCATTGTGCACGTGGCCAGGGCTGGCAAAGCTCCCTGGGGTTGCCGAGAGCCTGGCAGGGACCAGCACTCACCGTGGGGCTGGGCAGTGGCTCATGGCGAGGGCACTCGCCCGATACTCCCATCTGCTCCTGCCCGGGGGAACACACCAACACCTCAGGGAGAGCCCAGGCATCCCTTCCAGGCCGGGTGGCCCTTGTGGAATGGGCCACGGGGATGCTGGCAGGGCGGTGCTCAGCAGCTTTGCCCTTGGGATGCCTTGGCCCTGCAGCCATCATGGATTTGAGTGGGAGGGCAATTCCAGGCTGTGCCATCACCGCCTCTGAGCGGAGAGAGGACTTGGGGAAAGCCCTGGCACAGCGGTGTCCACCTGCAAGGAGGCACAGACCCCTCCTGGTGACAGCAGGAGGGGTCTGTGCCATCCTCAGTTCCTGGGAATCCTTGTCCTGCCTCATCCTGGAAGGTGTCACCTCAGGATGAGCTCCATCACCACGTTCTTGTGGCATCTTGGGGTGTTCCCCATCATCCAGGATGTGTCACCTTGGAATGTGTCACTTCAGGGTGGGCTCCACCTCCCAGGTCAGAACATCTTGGGAGCAGGACTGTGACACCTTGTGTGGGCTCAGGGTCCCGGGCACAGCAGCCATGGGGACACCCCACCATGAGCATGCCAGGCCAATGAGCCCCAGAGTAACCAGCCTCCCCCGAGCCAGGGACCCCTGTGTCCCAGTGACACCTCACTGGACTTGTTCCACTCTGCACCACCAGCACAGCCACGGGTACCACTGCCTTTGGGTGTGTGTGAGACAAGGGGCTTGGCGTGCCTCAGGTGCCTTGGGTGCTTGTGCCACCTACATCCCTGTCACACCCCTGGTGGCTCAGCTCCAGGAGACCCTGGTCCCTGTAGGTGCTCTTTGTTTACTCCCAAGGTGTTGGCTGAGCAAAGCGAGGCAGGTGCTGGGCAGGTTGGCTCTGCTGTGACACCCTCTCCATCAGCCATCCTTGTCCTGGTGTGTAGGTGACAGCCAGCTGGGCAGGAAGGCCAGGACACTTCGCTTGTTCCTGGCCCTGGTGGCACACAGGTACCAGCAGGTCTCTGTGGGCTGGCACCAGGCTGGGAGGGCTGTGCCATGTCCAGGGACAGCACTCTTGCCACGTTCCCACTGTGTACCACTCGCCGAGCTGGTAAAATCCCAGCCTGGCCATTGGGTCAGGGTGACTAGATTGCTTCTGGAATTGCCTGCTCCCTGGGCTCTGCAGGAATAGCAGCAGCCCCGGGGCTGTGCAGGACTCCACTGAGCTATTTCCAGCCCACGGGGACATTTCCCCTGTAAGTGACAGCTGGAGGCAGCCGTGAGCTCCTGTGCCAGTGGGGACTGCAGGAGGGGCAGGGGAGGCTCTGGACAGGCACCTGGAGTCAGGATGGGGTGTTGGCAGTGGCAGCAGGGCACAGCCATGGGTCACACAGGCCTGGGTCCACTGTGGAAAAGTGCTTGGAGCTGTGCCCTGTCCCTGTGCTGGTGCCCGCAGTGCTGCCGGGTCAGACCCCAGGGTTGGGTACCCGCTCTTGGCATGGCCAGGCAGTGTCTGCCCCAACATTCCCATGGATCTGAGGATCTTGTGGGATATCAGGCATTAGAATCCAGGCTGGCAAGTCCAAGGGGTGACTGGGTGACCAGGAATGCTTGGGATGACCCAAGGGGAGCCAGGGAGTCTTGCCCTGAATGCACGGAGGATGTCCCTCAGGGGACATCCCTGGGGTGGCCTGGTGAAGCCTCCCATGGCTGGAGGCCAGGGGACAGGAACAGTGGGAATTCTTGGACATCCTTCCTCTGCAAGAGGGGACTCTTCCAGCCCCAGCCATGCCACAGCGTGTCCCTTGGGTCCCCCAGTATTCCCCCAAGCTGGAAGGGACACCGCAGGTGGATGTTCCTCGATGTACAGTGTGACATCTGCCTGTGCCAAAATACCTGATGTTTCCTGGCCATCTGCTCACTGATGGACCCAGATCTCCTCAGCCAGGAAGCAGCAGGTGTTTCCTCCCACCTTCCTCATCTTCATGTCTTCTGCAGGTCAGGGTTCAGGGTTCCTTACAGACCTTAAGGGTGGGGAGGCAGTGGAAGAAACACCCTGCAGCAGTGACTCCCTATTTTTGTCTCTATTTAGAAAACTCCCAGTCTGGTTTTAATCCCTTTGGTAATGAAAATATCATGTGGTTCTATCCAACCATTTATAAAAATCAAATCACTTCATAACTTCTTTTAACTAAACCTAAAATTTTCTATACAAATGAGGTCAAATTAGTTTGACAAAACTGTTTCCTAGACCTCCCTCTGCATTGAAAACCAGGGATATATTTGCTTTATGCTGGTGTTTTGGGATCACGAAGCTTCTGGGACGTGATGATGTGTCTGGGCATCTTGAGTTTTGGGGTTTTGGGTCTGGAGAGCCAACCCCATCCTCAGCCCCATCCTTGTGCTTGTGTCCTCTGGGCTGCTTGAGCCCTTGTGGGACACTTCCCTCTGGAGGTGTTGGCCCAGCTGACCCCAGACTGGACCTGGAGCTGGGCTCCCACCTGCTCTGAGTCGTGGGCTGGCAGGGCCATGAGCTGGAGCAGCACTGTGGGGATGGCCCTGAGCAGAGGCCATGGGGGCCCCACAGAGCCTGGAGGGCAGGGACATCACCATGAAAAGGGGTCTCACAGGAAAAAAGGGGTCTGCAGTGGAAAATCCCAGGAATTCCTTGACACCTTCTTTGTGTCCTGTCAGTTTCCAAGAGGTTTTAAAGGGCTTTGCCAGAATAAAGGCAAGGTTGGATATTTGGGATACAAGGTCCCACCAAGACCCCCCTGGGAGGACACGGGGAGCACAGGACTTGCAGGAGCCAGTGGATAATACCCCCAGGGAAGCAGGGATTGGGATCTGGGCAGGGGAAGGGGGCGTGTGAAAAGCCATCCCCGCAGCCCTGCCATCGCCGGCCCCACGCTCAGGGCTCCGATTTCTGCTGGAGGGGGAGAGTGTCCCTCCAGGGCCACCTGTGCCCATCTGTCCCTTCTCGCCGTCCTCCTGGAGGACCCGTTTTGCCGTCAGGCCGTTGCTGTTCTGTCCCCGTGCAGGGATGGAGGGGACACCGTGATGTTCAGCCATGCCCCTCCTTCCCACACAGGCTGTTCCTGGGGGCAAACCAGCCACGGCATCCTGTGGCACCCCGGAACCGTGCCCTGGGGTCTCCATCCCCGCTGTCACCACCCGGGAAAGCGTCCCCATAGAAGTCCCAGCATGAGATAGGGGTGGCAGGGGCAGCGCAAGCCGGACAGAGACCCGCAGGGAGGTCAAGTCCCCGAGGGCAAAAGGGCGAGGTCTCCTCTCCGATGCCACCCATCTGCTTGGCACAATGCAAGGTGTGAACACGGGGAGCCCCGGTGTCATTTTACACCGTGGCTGTCCCCTCCCGGAGCCCACGGGGGCCCCAGGTGCGGACGTCACCCTTGGCTGGCCGTGGGGCGAGGGGCTGGGGCCAGCGGCCGAGGGGGCGGGGGCTCCGGCGGGGCTGCTCCTCCCGACCCCCCGATCCCCCGCACAGTTGCCGTGCCGTATTTTTAGCCTCCGGAGGGTGTTAAGCCCGTAACCTTCGGCCCATTTTGCACTCATCGGCCGGCCGTGTGCGGGTCAGCACAATTCACCATGGATCGGGAGACCATGTAGGGGAAACAGGGAGAAAGAGGTGGAGAGGGGACAGGGACTTGGTGTAAGACCTTGAAGGTCACAGGAAATAAAGCCCGTGACCAGCACACCAGCAGGGACATCCCCATCTGAGTGCCTGGGGAATATTTCCCTTTTTCCATGAGGGATGGCTCATGATGGGCACTGGCATTGCTGTTGTGCCTGGCCGTGGTGGGTGATGGCCCCTCTGGGTCAGAGGGGGCACACACACCCCAGACAAAACCCTCAGGACTCTCAGGGTCTCCTCTGCCTCCTCCTCCTCTGCTTTGACCCTCACTCCTCTCCCAGCCCTCCAGGTCACCAGCTATTCTGGGGCCAAACTGAGAATATCTCTGTTCCCATCAGCTGAGGGGAGCCTCTATTGCCTCAGGCTGGTTCCCAGGCCATCAGGGCCAGGCAGGGGCATGCTACCCTCAGCCACTCAGGGCTTTGCAGGTCAAATGTAGATATTCCCATTCAAGTGGCTCCTGCAGCGTCCCAGGGTCTTGCAGGAAGATGGCCTGAAGGACCAGGGTGGAAGAGAGGGGGGTGGGAGTTGCCCACCACTGTCTCCCTCCATCTGGGAGCTGAACTGGGCGCCTGGAGGCACCTGTGAGCTGTGTCCCAGCAGAGGACAGGGCGGTCAGCGAGGGCAGAGCGAGGGTGCCCTCTGCGTGCAGTTTGGGCAGCGTGAGGGGCTGTGGCAGCGGCTGCAGCGCTGCTGTGCCAGGGAGCTGAGAGCCACTGGGAAGGAGGGCAGGCTGGGGGGCAGCCTGTGGTTCCCAGTGCCCGCTGCTGGCATGGCACAATCCTCCCAGTGCCACCTGATCCCAGCTCACGGCCCCACCAGCCCCAGCGCCATGGGGATAAAACCACCCACCTGGCATCCCTGGGCACGGCAAACAGGGCTGAGGGCTCTGGGGCTGGCACCGTGCTGACCCCAGCCCAGCTCCTCCTGTGCTCGGTCACCACAGGCTCTGTGGCCAAGCCCAGTGAGCTCCAGCTTTGCCAAGGTCCTGCTGGATGCAGCCCTGTGGCTCCTGCACGGGCACGGGGCAGGAGCCAGAGCAGAGGGCTGGCCATGCCCGCTTTCCTCCTGCAGCCTGGGTGGAGGTGGCTTTTTTTCCTGCTTGGCATCTGCTTGCCAGCTGGAGTACAAAGGAATTATTTTCCTCTGAAACGCTCCCCTGGCATGAGACGTTTGGGGGGATTATTTAAACTAGCAGCAACTGTTTGTAACGGAGACAGTATAGCCGTGATCTTTTATTTTTGGCACCCGCTGACTGATGTTAAATTGCAGTTGGAGCCTATGGAAAATAGGAATAGATTCTCCTGGGCCACAGAACACACTCATTGTGTCCCCAGCAGCCGCACGGCGTGGCACATGCTTTCCTAGTGAAGGGACACTCACAATAAATAGCTCCTGAGCCCTGTGGCCAAGGTTAGGCCCTGCCTGTGGAAGGCAGGACCCCACGCTGGGCAGCCCCTCATGCCAGAAAACCCCTTTCTCCTCCTCCTCCCTCTCACTTCACCACCCACCTTGGCTGGTGTGATGCCCTCTCGAGTCAGGGCTGGGGAAGGACCCTTTTAACCTGCCAAGTGCCCACAACCCCTCAAAATTTGTTATTTTTTACTCCTTTCCCCATTTTTAGGGCAGCTTTGCCGCCTTCCTGCAGTGCTTTGAGGCGGGCAGCAGCCCCAGTGGCAGGCAGCCAGGAGCCATAGAGCCCCTGCCAGCTCCGCTTTGCCCCTCACAAACACATCCTTGCACCCAACTTCTTGCGGCAGGGACAGAAAATTGAGCTGGAGCTGGAGAAGGCTTAGGGAAGAGTTTAAATCCTTTGGTGCCAGCCATGACTCGTCCCTCAGGGCCCTGGCGGGTGTCTCGGTGCCGCGTGCCAGCGCGGGTGGGACTGACCGAGCTGTTCTCGTCGTTTAGAGCCGCGCACGGGCCAAGGTGATGGGGCTGCCAAGAGCCCCCCACCAGCCACGGAGCCCCGGCTGGAGGAGAAGGCGGCTGATGGCACCCCTGAGCAGGAGCAAGACAGTGGCACTACCAGTGCCTCCTTGCCCGGTGCCACCGAGGAGGGACGTGGAGAGGGGGAGGAAGAGCCGGCGGGTGGCCTGAGTGAGGGCCTGGGGCCAGGGGACAGCCGGACAGAGCAGAGCAGCAAGGACCAGCGCCAGGAAGAACAGAGCTCACGGGAGGATTTCATGGCAGCTCATCATGGAGGGAACCATGGGCCTGGCACACAAGATGACATCCATGCCTGGGAGGATGAGGAGCCTGGCACAGAGAATGGAGGCTCGGAGGAGGAAGGGCAGCCTGGGGAAGAGCAAACAGAGGAGGCAAGAGCAGCATCTGCTCCTGAGGGAGAGGAGGAAAGGGATGAGCAGAGCTCAGAGGAAGATGACGAGCAAGGAGAGACTGAGGAAGGTGAACATGGGGAGCCTGAGGTAGATGGAGGCAAGGAAGAGTCTGAAGAGGAAGAGTCTGATGAAGATGGTGACAGGCCAGAGAGTGAAGCTGAAGAGAGTGACAAGGAAGCAGCCGGCACTTTCAACAAAAAGAGTCACAGCAAACCAGCAGCTGCTGGCACGGGAGAAGCCAGAGATGGCACTGCCAGCTGCCATCACCCACCCTGTGTGGATGCAGCAGAAGACCCACCACCAACAGTGGAAAACCCACCAGTGGTGGAAGATCCAGCAGCAGAAGAAGACCCACCAGCAACAGAAGACCCACCAACAGCAGTGGAAGACCCTCCAGCAGCACAAGACCCCCCAGCAGCAGCAGATGCCCCTGCAGACAAGACCCCACTGGCAGGAACAGAGGTCCCCAGCACCCCCCCAGCTGCTGCCGAGCCCTGGCACAGCCAGATAGGTTGGAGTCTTTTCTTGTGGGTGTGCTGTAGCAGCGAGAGTGACCTCCCATCAACCCGGCGGAGCTGAGCTTGGCACATTAAACCTCGCCTAGTGCATGGCCCTCTCCTAACGCTTGTGCTTCCCTGCCCGCCCCTAACAGCGCGCGGCGTTGGCAGCGAGGCCACAGCAGGATGCCCATCACATGGGCACTCATCGCAGTGGTGCCAGAACTGACTGATGTTCCCCTCACTCCACTCCAAGTCCATGATTTCTCCTCAGGGAAGTAGGCATGGATAAAACTTTTAACCTCCAGGCCCCTTTCAGCACTGGCAGATCTCTTAAAGACTCTATCCACCACCCACAGAGTCCTGCGGGCCCTCGGCTTGTGCCAGGGCAGGATGCTCCCGGGATGGTGGGGCTCCCAGGATGGTGGGGCTCCTCTCCACCAGTTCTTGGCTCATAGGGAAGGTGTGAAGAACTAATCCAGGCCAATGAGCTGCTGAGGCACCAGCCCCGCTCAATCAGTGAAAGGCTAACTAGGGGAAAGGGACACTCCCCACCCTGAATTCCTAGAAATATTTGTAGACTTTGGCCCACAGGTTGGGCAGCGACCTTCAGACCCAGATTAGTAGTTTTGTTGTTTTCATCTGTAATGTCCCAGCTCAAAAAGCCTCCCATTTTTCCCAACAGGCAAACCTGGTTTGGTCTCTGTGTCTTCACTTGGCAAGTCAAAAGGTCTTCCTCAGCCCAACACTCAGCAGATGCTCAACACAGTCTCAGAGCTTAGTGGTGCCCTGCTTGGCCCTGGTGACCCCAGACCTGTCCCCAAACCCCTGCTCAAGTTCAGCCCAGCTCCCTGTTACCGAAAGCTCTTGGAGCCTCCTGGTGTGCCAGCACCTCTGCAGCAAGGACACCTCTGTCTCTCTGTTTTGGGGACACCAGAGTGCCTTCCCCAGTGGAGGCAGCTGCCTCCTGCTCCCCACACCTGGTACGGAGCCACGAGGGACAGGGCGCTGTGCAGAGAGCTCCAGGGGGACATGGAGGCAGAGGTGGGAGAACTGGGAGGGAACAGCCCCCCTGGCAAAGGCGTGGCAGCCAGGATGGGCCAGGCTGGCCTGTCCCCCAAGAGCCAGAGCCAGCCCCAGCCTCAGCACCCACATCTCCATCTCGCCGTGTAGTTTTTGGGGGAGTGGGCAGACAGAGAGGCAGCAGCACAAAGGCTGCTCCCAGGCCGAGCCCCGCGGAGCTGCAGCTGCCAGGGGAAGCACCAGGGCCCCGTTGGGCAGCAGCTGCCACGTGTGCTCGCACTACATCCCAACCCCGGGAGCCCCTTCCAGGCACATCCTTTGCATTCCCCACGAGCAGCCAGCACCTCCTCGGAGCCAAGCAGTTGCCCGTGACGCTTCCCGCAGCAGCCACAGCCCTGGCAGCTTCCAGGAGCCTGTGCAAAAGGGAAAGCACGTGGCATGCCAAGGGTGACAGCGGCTGCTGTGGGCATGGCGTGCCTGCAGGCTCGGGGTGTGCGTGCTCCCCGCGCTCTCTCCCTGGCAGTTGCTTGTGTGAGCTCCTGTGTGGCTTCTCCCCTCCAGCAGTAACAGGTCTCCTTGCTTTCTCCTCCAGAAGAGGTTGAAGATGCCAGCGAGCCGACCAAGCGTGACCGGTCCCACTTGGAGAACACCCTCAAGCTGAACGAGGAAAAACCTGCCGATGATGTCTCAGGTGAGGGGGCCACGCATGCCCTGCACTAAGACCACGGATAGGATTTTCCATCTTTTGTGTTCTGATTTTAACCCTGCTCCTTGCAGGTCTAGTAATGCCAGATCTCCAATAACAGCCCTTTGGCTGCTCTTGGGTTAACATATTTTAGGTATTTTAAGGACATTTCCGAGGGCATACGAGAATGAGGAGGGTATTGAGGCTGAAGATGCAGATGGTGAATTAGGCACATCCCTGCTCAAAGAAACCTGGAGCAACTTGTAACAAAGGGTTGGGATTTTTATTCCAATTGTATACTGGGTTTTGCTACTCTAAGGTTTGCTTCTGCTGGCCCCGTTGGCCGTTTGGGCTGGAAAGGCAGTGATAAGAGATACTGTGGGAAAAGCTCCTCCTTTTTTTCTAGCAAGCAGCTCAGGGGCCATGCCAGGGGGCCCTGGCACCATGGTGGAGGGCTTTTTGGGATCGTGGGTGTTGCGTGCTAAGCAGTGCTTAGGAAGGGAGCTCCTCCCATGAGCTGCTGGGAGCAGATGGGGACAGTGCCCAGTGGGAACATTAGCAGGGGAGAGGCACCAAACCCTAGAACAGCTTGGGTTGGGAGAGATGGTGAAGACCATCTCATCCCACCCCTCTGCCATGAACAGGACACCTTCCATAGACCAGCCTGCTCCAAGCCCTGTCCAGCCTGGCCTTGGACACTTCCAGGAATGGGGCAATCACAACCCCTCTGGGCAAAATGTGTGAGTGGGATCAGTTTGGCCAAGATGTCAGCTGTAAGCCAAGTCCCTTGATCCAAGGCTGGGCCACCCTCGGGACCTGCAGGGAATGCCCCTCCTGCAGGGAATCTCCCCAGGAGGGGCTCACCCAGCCTGGTGGGGTTTGCCTCTCACCTGCCCACGTGCTTTACCCCCCAGGAGTATTGCAGCGGCTGAGGAAGATCTACCACTCCTCCATCAAGCCCCTGGAACACTCCTACAGATACAATGAGCTGAGGCAGCATGAGATCACAGGTAATGTCATGGGCACTGGGATCTCTGGCACCACCAGGGCCTTGGGATGCAGGTAACAGCACAGAGAGCAGATCATGGAAAGCCTCGGATAGTGTGTCTTCCTTTGCAGCTTCCCAGGGAATCCATGAACATACTGGGCTTAGAGGCCATGCCCTAGTGAACCCAGCAGCAGGAATTCCTGCCTCTGCCTCAGCCCATCTGCTGTCAGGGCCATCTGTGTGGGCTGAGCATTGAGCTCTGCCTGCCTCGGGTCTCCCACCTGCTCAACATCAATGCCCTGTACCCCTGCCAAGCAGAGATCAGGGCCCAATGCAACTGGCTTGGCAAGGAAGCTCAGGACCTCTCAAGGCTGGGGATGAACTTCCTGGGGGTGGCTGGAGCTGGCATCCTTCCTGTTGGGTACAGGACACAGCCATGTGGGCAGGGTATTCCTCAAGCTCCACAGCCTTCACTCATCCTGAGAGTTAGAGTTTCCAGCCCTTGGCAATCTCAGACACGTTGGATGGGTTGAGCAGGTCCCCGTGGCCCCTGGCGTGGTGCAGGCTGAGCCAGGCCACACACGTGTCCCTCCACAAGAGGAAAGTGCAGCCCTCTCCCAAGATGCTCACAAGCTACAGGAAGTTCTTGTGACCCAGGAAACACAAGCAGCCTCATTTTCCAAGCACAGAAGGCTCAAACCCAAATCTGACTTCCCTGTTCACTGGGGTAATTCTCTTCTGAGCACCTATTCAAACACAGGAGCCAGGGCCAGGTGTCTCTTGAGCATCCAGGGGATGCTGGAGTCCCTGCTGCCAGTGTCCCAGGACTTCATGCCCATGTCAGACTCGTGCCAAGGTCCTGAAGTTGTCCTCCTTGTCCTGCAGCTCTGCCTGCCTCCCCAGGTGATGGGGCCCACACCTCCTAGAGTCATGCCCTCCCTCCTGGTGAGGCAGGACAGGGATACACCCTCCCCACAGATCCTTCTTTTACAGCTGGCCTTGCTCCACCAGCACACAGGCCCCACACTCAGCTGGGCAACCTACTGGGGCACATCCCTGTAGAGCAGAACTCCTGCTTTCCAGGCATCCCCACTGCAACTCGTAAGTCCGGGTCAGACATTCTATAAGCAGGCTTGGACATTTCCCTACCCAGCCAGGCCATCTCCAGTGTAGAGCCAGTGAGAAGCGCAGGGAAGTTACCCTGTAACAGGGAGGGTAACTGAGGGTCACAGCATGTCCTGACTGTCACCCCATGGCTGCTGGCCTGTCCCCTGGCAACACCCCAGCTTCCTCTCCAAGCTGCTCTGGTCTGTGTTGGTGATGTTTGCTGTCAACTCAACTTGGGACACAGTTTAGGAGGATGTTTGGGGTTACAGGGAAAGCTGGTGGGCTCTAACCCCACCTTTGCTGTTCACAGCCAGAGGATGCAGTCCCCAGCCTCAGTTTCCAGCCCTCAAGACATCCTACCCTTAATCCATCTCATGCCCAAGCAGCCACCTCCCTGCTCCATTTTTTGGAGGAAACAAGTGTTTAAGTGTTCTCCAGGCTCCTGCTGGCTTCGTCCCTCTCAGCTCCCGAGGAAAAAACCATTAACCCTCATGTTTTCCTAGCCCTTCTCAAACCCAGCTCCTGAGCAGGACTCACCTCGGACAGCAGGTCCTGGTGTTCCTCCTGACCTCAGCTCAACACTCCATGGTCTGTTCCACCTCGCTGTGAGAAACAGCCACCCCTCAGGCTGACAGTCCCCAGGTCAGGTCCCAGCACACCCCACTGTGGCCTATGGGGCACCCTCATGGTGCTGTGACCCTGGAGCTGGCGACCCACAGTCCCCTCCTGGCCCCCAGGGAAGGGCACAGGGATGCTGCTCTGCCTCCAGTCCTTGTCTCAGCTATGAGACACTCTGGCCAGCTCCCCTCCAAAAAATTTCTACGGATACCAAACTTCTTGAATGATCTCTGACAGCCCAGCCGTACCCTGGCACACACAACCCTATCTGGAAACCTACAGCTCAGCAGTTTGCCTTTCCTACCCACAGATCCAGCTTTTCCCAGTCTCTCATTAGCAGTGTAATCAGAGAAACCTGCACATTAGTTACAGGGTTGGCCCAGGGAACCCTCTTGACCTTGGAGGGCAGGTGAGGACACAGTGGAGCTCAGGGAGCCTTCTCAACACTTCCCCTGCACAGTGCCCCTGTCCTGGAGCAGGTTCATTCCATCAGTGGTCTCCCTGCAGGCTGAGAGGTGCTCCCAGCTCCCCCCTGTGCCCCCTCTCCGTGGTGGGGGGAGGCTGGAGGGCACAGAGCTGCCGGCTCAGCGGGCTGGGAGGAGCAGGACAGCTGGGAGAGCTTTGGGGCAGGCCTGTCATGGAATATGTGTGACCTTTGGAGGTGTAAGCCAATATAGAGGGGTGCCATGGCAAGCACCCTGGCCCCTCCATTACATGGCAGCCTTCCATTTTGTCTCCCTTCCCATCGGCTCCGTTCACTGCAGTGTAATCCAAGGAGTTCCTCTGCTCCCCACAACATGTGAAAACTCCCGTGGAGTCCTGCGGGAGCTGCGACTGTCACCATCAATTCTGACTTGTCAGGGTGCATCTCAGAAAGCTCCTACACACCCTCTGCTTAAGCCTGGCAGATGCCATTTCCTTCTCCCTGCCTGCCACCCTCTCACCTCTCTGCTCTGCCATCCCACGTGGATGCAGACATGCTCTGGCTGGGTCCAGCTCTGTGTTTGGAGGGACTATCCCTAGCTGAGGGGGAGGGATTCTCCCAGTCCAGCCATGGGAAGCTTGCTGCGAGGTCACACCAGGTTGAGGTGCATGCTGGTGACCCTAATTACTGATGTGTGCTAATTAGCAAGTGTCCCTGTGTAGGGAATGACCTCCCAGATGCCATCACCAGCCACAGGGGCTGGTTCCAGGTGACCCTACCACAACTGTCAGGACACTTGCTGGGTTTGTGGCTGTCTAATCCTGACTTGTTGGGCTCTGTGTGCTCGATGGGTGACGCCAGGGAAGGCAACAACCCCGCAGAGCAGGGTTGGGGTGCAGAGCACCCCGAGCCACATCCCTGCCCTGCGGGGCAGATGGGGATTCAGCGCTTGTCCTGGGAGCTGCAGGTCGTTCCCAGGCTGTAACTCCTTTTCTCCTGCTGGGAATGTGGCCATCAGTTCCCTCCTTGTCCTGGACCATACCCGGGCTGTCGCATCCCTCCTCGGACTCACGGTTCCTTTTCTCTCTCCCCGTGTCCCTCGCTAACAGCTTACCCCGGACGTACCCTGGGCTCCTCGGCCACAGGTTGGTATCGCCGCCTGCTCCCTGCATGCTGCCGGCACCGCCTCTGCTCTGCGCTGCCCTCCGGCTTCCCCGGGCTGCCGGCCCCGCAGAGCCGCGCTTCCCAGGCACCCAGCAGAGCCGCCACCCGCCAGCCCCACCGCGACAGTGTCCCCAGCCCTTCTAGAGCCCGCACTTGTCCCAGCCTGACTCCGTGCCTCCCGACAGCCCGTCCTTCCCTCCAGTCCTCACCTCGCCTAGGCTCTGACACCTTTCCCTCTTGGTTTGAGACTGAGAGGCAGCACAGTCCTCTGGCCAGGGTTCAAAGGCGTTTCTTGTAGTCATCTGAGAGTGGCTGAGGGAGATGGGGGGCTCAGTCTGGAGAAAAGGAAGCTCCACTCTCAACTCTCTGACAGGAGGGTGGACCCAGGTAGGGGCCAGGCCCCACTCCCAGGGAACAGGGGACAGCACAAGAAGAAATGGCCTCAAGTTTCACCTGAGGAAGCTTGGACTGGATATTGGAAAAATTTCTTCAGAGAAAGGGCTGTCAGGCACTGGCACAGCTGCTCAGGGCAGTGGTGGAGTCCCCAGTGCCAGAGGGACTTAAAAGCCATGTGGCTATGGCACTTGGGGATGTGGGTTAGTGGGAGCCTTGGCAGTGCTGGGGGAGCATCTTGAACTGGTAATCTTAGAAGGCTTTTCCAACCTAAACAATTCCATGATTCTGTGTATTGGACCTTCAGGTTGATCTCTCACCCACGGCATGAACTGGAGGAGCGCAGCTGATAGCTCATGCTATAGAGGGGATCCTCTTCCCACGCTTCACTCTCCTACATGCAGAAACTTTCCTGAATGTCCACCCTTGATCCCACGGCAGCTGTCCCAGTAACACAGGCTGGCCCCTGCCCAGCAGCCTCAGCCCCCTCAGAAGCCTGAGCTGGCTCCTCTCCCTGCCTATCCTGCTCAGGGTGTGCTGCCAGGTCCCCCCGGAGGATCAGGAGATGGGAGACAGTCCAAGAAATGCCAGCCAACACCCAGCCCTTCCCCTGGGCCCGGTGCTCAGCCACAGGAACAATGTTCCTGCAGGGAAATCCCATCTGCTGTCCCTCCTATCCTGCCCCACGACCACACTGCCAGACCCTGCCAAAGCAGGCTCCTTTGGACACAGCCACAGCAGAGCCCTGCTGGTGCCTGGAGAGCCTTTGGCTCCCTGCTGTGCCAGCATGCCAGCAGTGGAGAGGGCTGCTGGTATTTATAGCATATTCCGATAGCTGTCTTATCTCGGGTTCAGGCGCTCGCACACGTGCTGCCGGGTGGGCACACGGGGGAGGCACAGGCCATCTGCAGCCACGTGGGCTCATCCCTCCCTCTGTGGGCACACACGTCGTGAGGATACTCATGGATTTGAAAGCTTTGGGAACGAGGAAGGCAGCTCTCCGAGGGTTACTGGATCTGTGCCATGGGCACACGGCCGGGGGTGTTTGTGGCACAGGGGTGGGACAGCGTGGGGGTGATGCTGGGAGGCTCCCCAGGTGTTCCAGCCTTCCTGGGTGGCTTGAGGACAGAGAAGACCTTGGTGCCCATGGCTCAGTTGGAACCAGGTGAGGAAGGAGGTTTTGCTAGGTCCTCTGTTTTGCTCAACAACCTCAGGACAGATTTGCACTTGTGGGAGAGGCCATACCAGGCATGTCTGCTGGGCTTGAGGACAAGGGGGGACAAGGCCTTGCTCAGGATTAATCATAGAATCATGGAATGATTTGGGTTGGAAAGGACCTTAAAGCTCATCCAATTTCACCCCCTGCCATGGGCAAGGACACCTTCCACTATCCCAGGCTGCTCCAAGCCCCGTCTAGCCTGGCCTTGGACACTTCCAGGGATCCAGGGGCAGCCACAGCTTCTCTGGGCACCCTGTGCCAGGGCCTCCCCACCCTCACAGGGAAGAATCCCTCCCTAAATCCCATCTATCCCCGCCCTCTCTCAGTGTGA
Organism: Picathartes gymnocephalus; assembly: GCA_013390045.1. Taxonomy (NCBI): domain Eukaryota; kingdom Metazoa; phylum Chordata; class Aves; order Passeriformes; family Picathartidae; genus Picathartes; species Picathartes gymnocephalus. The sequence goes on along the minus strand of WEKY01020320.1, from coordinate 281,439 downwards.
GGCCATTCTCCTGTGCCCTGTCACTCCAGACCCTCATCCAAAGTCCCTTTCCAGCTCTCTTGGATCTCCTGTAGTCACTGGAAGGGGCTCTAAGTTCTCCCCAGAGCTGTCTCTTTTCCATCCCAGAGCAGCAGTGCGTCCAGCCGAGGGCAGTCTGGCATTGCCACATCAAAAAACCTCACAGAAAGCCACTGCTCTGGGAAAGAAAACTACTCGGACATCCAAACTGCTCCTATGCCCAGAGCTGAGCAGCCCAAGCAGACCCAGGCTACGTGTAGGGATGAGCTTGAGCTTCGTCTGAGCCTGAGCTGGGAGCGAGCAGCCACAGGGTGGCTGGAGAGAGCCGCTGTGATGGAGCTGCCGCCATCCCCGCCAGGCCTGGGCGATCTCCGGCTCTTTTCCGCTGTCCGGACCAACAAACTGACCCGAATTGCTGCTGACAGGCACGGCACGGGGACATAGCAGGGACAGGTGCCAGGCCAGCACCCTCCCGGGTGGGAGATGCTCCCTCTCCCCCAGCCTTTGGGCAGCAGCAGGAGAATCCGTACACGGCCTCACATCCTCGCAGCTGCTGCACTGCCGGCAGAGCTGCAAGTGCCCGGCACTGCCCACACAGCCCATGGTGGGCAGAGAGGGGCTCCAGGGGCTGTGGGTGACCAGGCAGGGGGACTGCCCACGTCGCTGCCCATCTTGGCTCCGCGGAGCAGAGAGAGGGATGTGCAGCAGAGCCGGAGCTCACAGGTGCCTACATTCACACAGTCACACCTGGCCAGGGATGTGTTGTGAAAGAGCACACAGGGACCCACCCCAAAGCTCTGGCACAACATCACAGGGATAAAAGTAATAACAACAACCATCCGTAACCTAATTAAAGCTGGCAAGAGAGCAGAGCAGCGGTGACAGAGCGGTAGAGGAATGATTAATAATAGGAGTCCAAGGTTTCAACACTTGTTTTGGTCCCATGTGAGAAGACAAGGCTGGATTCCTGCAGCTGCCAGGCAGGGAGTGGGGTGCAGGAAGAGCCATCCATCCCCTGCTTCAGAGGTGCTGCCATGCTTTGTGAAGGAGAGCTGAGCTGTATGGATGCAGCAGTGCCTCACCCCAGCCCATTCCCTTCCCTAGAGGTGACATGGTGAGCCTGTGATAGGCAGATACAGCAGGAGGAGGCTGCAGTGTTGTTGCCAGCCCCTGCTCCCATGGCCAGATGGGTTCAGTGTGAAGCTGCCATGCAGTGCCCTCCAGCACCCTCGGGGCAGGAGCTCAGCACCCTCGGGGCTTTGTGGCTTCCCCCACCTTGGAGATGGATGTCTGGCTGCCTGGAAAGCTGCTGGCTCCTGCGTGGGTGGCAGCTATGGAGCACCAGGGGCTCTCAGCTACCTCACGGAAAATAGTTCTGCCTTAGGCATGGGGATGAAGAGAAGGTGCTGAGGGCAGCACAGCTTGCCCAGGGCATCTCCTTGCCTTGGGCCATGGGGGAAGCCTCTGCTCCAGCAGAGACAGCAGCTCCCAGCTCCTCTGGTGTCATCCTTCCCCTGCTGGCATCAATGGGAAGGACCCTCTCCCACCCTGAGCATAAGATGGGGTTGGTTTTCACCAACAGGAACTCACTCAGTTTTATTTCCATTCTTGTCCTGTTTTGGACTCACAGGCTCCCATGTGTCCCGGGCACAGCTTGAGGGATGGCATAGGCCCTGGGCTTTTCTGGCTCCACTGGCTGCCTACCTGGTGTCCTGGGGGCTGGGGGGGTCGAGCAGTGTGGGCACAAGCTGACTGCATGTGTCCTGTTTGAGCAGGGATTGCTCCTAGGGGCGCTGGCTGCGTGTGTCCCGGGATCTCTGTGCTCCTGGACAGATGGCATGGCACGGGGACAGGTCACCATCCTCATGGAGAAAACTGTGTGACTTGGAGAATACAGAATGGGGACTATAGCTCACTCGCCTCTTGCCTTTCCCCAAGCCCAAAGCGGGGCTGTTTGCCCTCCCCACACCCAGCTGGAGGCTCACACCCAGCTCACGCCCAGGCAGTGACCTCCTGCTCGGCCAGAGGGTTGGGAGGCACGGCCCGGGGGTAGGTCCCTGCGAGGGCACGGTGGAAAGGCTTGCAGGCAGCTGGCACGAGGCTCACACCGCGCTTACCAAGCCCTGCGCCGCAGCGCTGCTCCCGAACCCACGGCAGCTCCCTCTGCACGAGGGTTCGGCTCCTCCTTGGCACGTCCCGTGCTGTGCGGCGGCTGCCTTAAAACACCCCCACCCCGCAGCCAGCCCCAAACTCACCCGGCTGAACCAGAAACAAACCGACACAAGGCTTAAAAGACCTTCCAGTCCTCCGTAGTCTAAGAAGGGCCAAACCTCGGAGAAGGTCAGGAAGCGAGGTGGGCTCTGCCGCAGAGCACGGGGCCGTCCCGCTCCCGCAGCCGGCGGGGCGCTGCCTTGGCTGGCGAATGGCTGGTGGGCCCCGAAGGGCGGCTGTTTCCCCGGCAGCATCACCGCGCCGCTCAGATGGGATGCTCGTTACAGCCGGGAGTTAATCGCACGGCGGCGACTGCTATTGTTCCTTCACTTCCTCTTGTTATTTCCCTTCTCCGCAGATGGGGAGATCACTTCCAAGCCTATGGTGCTATTCCTGGGACCGTGGAGCGTCGGCAAATCCTCCATGATAAACTACCTCCTGGGGCTGGACAACACGCCCTACCAGCTCTACACAGGTAGCTCACTGCTTTGCCAAGGGGGTACCGGCACCTGCATTTCCACATCTGTGCAGTCAGCAATTCCCGGCCGTGTGTCTTTGATCCCTCGTTACAGGAGGGAGGTTGGGATCTGCTCTGTGCCACCTGGCTGCTATGTGAAGGGAGATTCCCCATCATAGGCTGTCCACCCTTCCAAGGGTGGAGGAGAGCATCTCTCCCACAACATCCTCATCCTGGAGCACAGGGTTCACAGCTCCCAACCCCGACCCCGTGAGCAGCAGTCATGTCAAAAGGGCAACTCACCTTTCTCTTCTCCCCATCCCTCCTCACATGCAGCCAGGTAATTCACCCTCCCAGGGGAAAAGCCATTTCCCTTCCTTCCTCCCTGCTCCCATGAATGTCATCTCACAGCTAAGGGCAGATGTCCATGGCCAGATCAGCACTGTGGTAATGAGGACTCCCCGGAGACAGTTCTCCACAACACCTTGTGCAGTCAGGCCACTTCCAGAGAAGCCAGTCCCCACAAAAAACCACCCCACTGACATCTTCCCAAGAAGTCTGGGAAGGAATTTCATGCTGCTTGCCTTGCCCTGCATCTCTTGAGAAGCATGCGATGCTCCCAATGCCCCCAGGTCAGCCCTGTTGTGTCCATAGCCTGGCGAGGATTTCACACCTCTGCTGCTCCTCTCGTTGCTGTGCAGGGGCAGAACCCACCACCTCCGAGTTCACTGTCATCATGCACGGCCCCAAGCTGAAGACCATCGAGGGCATTGTGATGGCTGCTGACAGCGCCCGCTCCTTCTCGCCTCTGGAGAAGTTTGGGCAGAATTTCTTGGAGAAGCTGATAGGCATTGAGGTCCCCCACAAACTGCTGGAGCGAGTCACCTTCGTGGACACACCGGGCATCATTGAAAATCGCAAGCAGCAAGAAAGAGGTAGGGGTTCATTGGGTTCATCTAAGGGACCCCAGAAAATATGCCATGATGATCTGAGGTGACAAAGGTGGCTGAAGCACAATGGAGGAGAGTCCTGACACAACACAGGCTGCCCAGGACAGTGGTGGAGTCACCATCCCTTTGGGGGAGTTAAAAGATGTGTGGATGTGGCACTTGGGCACATGGTTTACTGGTGGCTGTGGCAGTGCTGGGGGAATGGTTGGACTCAATGATCTTAGAGAACTTTCCCAACCATAATGATTCTCTGATCCTGTGATTTGATATCTGCTCGCAGGAACAGCAGGAACCTGTGGTCAGCATCAGGGAGGAGGAAGGTCTGGAGATAAGGCTGAGAGAGACAGGCAGTCACAGGCCCAGACACCCAGGGATGGCTTTTCATGCCGAGAAGCTCCAAAGTGTTTTTAGCATGTGAGAAAGAGGTTTTAGGCTACAGGGGAAGTCTGCTGTGCCTCACACCCCATGCAAACCAAATGGGGATTGAGGCACAGCAGGCTCACAGTTTATCAATCCGCTGATGAAGGGACTCATCCTGCATTGGATTTCCCTGTCTCCTCAAGGTTACCCATTCAACGACGTGTGCCAGTGGTTCATTGACAGAGCCGATCTCATCTTTGTTGTCTTTGACCCCACGAAGCTGGACGTGGGCTTGGAGCTGGAGATGTTGTTTCGCCAGCTGAAGGGCCGCGAGTCTCAGATCCGAATCATCCTGAACAAAGCCGACAGCCTGGCTACACAGGAGCTGATGAGAGTCTACGGTGCCTTGTTCTGGAGCCTGGCTCCTCTCATCAATGTCACAGAGCCGCCCAGGGTGTACGTTAGCTCCTTCTGGCCCCATGACTACCAGCCAGAAACCCACAGAGACCTGTTCCTCAAAGAAGAGATATCGCTCCTGGAAGATCTCAACCAGGTGATTGAGAACAGGATGGAAAACAAGATCGCCTTCATCCGCCAGCACGCCATCCGGGTGCGCATCCACGCCCTGCTGGTCGATCGCTATCTACAGACCTACAAGGACAAAATGACCTTCTTTAGTGACGGAGAACTGGTGTTCAGGGACATTGTGGAAGATCCTGACAGGTTCTTTATCTTTAAGTCCATTTTGGCAAAGACCAATGTCAGCAAATTTGACCTCCCCAACCGTGAGGCTTACAAGGACTTTTTTGGAATCAACCCCATCACCAGTTTTAAGCTGCTGTCTCAGCAGTGTTCCTACATGGGAGGGTGTTTCCTAGAGAAGATCGAGAAGGCCATCACCCGTGAGCTCCCCGATCTCTTGGGAAGCATCGGCTTGGGGAAGAAGCCCAATGTCCTCTCCTGTGATGTCACTGGCTGTGGCGAAACCCCAAAGAATCGCTACAGGAAACCCTAAGGTGATCCACAACCCAGCTGTCCAAGTGTTCCTACTGGTGAATGAGCTTATGTCTTATCTGTCCAAGAAGCCGTGGTTTGTTAACCCTTTGAGTGCCACGCTGGCAAAGGCTATGATGAGGACTTTGAGTCATTGACATCGATGACAGGGGAAGATGGGTGGGCATAAGGAAGAGAATAAAAACTGTGAATTCCTGACATTTTATCTTTTTTCTTTCGAGTAGAAGGCAATGTTTAAGCTGTAGGTATGAGCAATGCATGGGGCAGGACTGCAGCTGCTTTTCCACTGGTGCCAAGCGTGCATGAAGAGGAATTTCAACCTCTGCATTCCCAAAGCCATCAGGGAGCGAGAACAAGGGCACGGCGTGAGAGCACAGGGGAGAGCAGTGACACACTAACCCAGGCATCACTGGGAGCACTGGTCGAGGAAAGAGAGGCCATATCCCAGCTGTTGTTTTCAGGCACAAATCTGCTACAAATCTCAGCAAATATTGATCTTGTTTTTCTTTCCAAGACCTCTAGGTCACCTGGTGAGTTCTGTTTTCACTTAACAGCTCAGCTGATCTTCTGCAGCCTTCATGTGGGTGTTTGACTTAAGAAGAAGCATTTGCAAGAGCATTTGTAGCTCCAGACAGGCAGCCGTGATGGGATTTGCAAGTCCATGGCAGAGGAAGAAATGGGATGGAAAGGAGCAGCCAGCACTGGCTGAGCTGTGCTGGAGGAGGAGGGCCAGTACCCCAAATCAGATTGTCCCACAAGGAGATGTGAGCAGGTTTCCTTCCCCTGGACCAGCACAGAAGAAAGCACTTCATGCCTACATGTGTCATTAACCTCAAAACCCATGCTGGCAAGTCTTGTCTGTGGACCAGCAGGGCTCCAAGGGTTGGGTTTGGCAGTCTGCCTTTGTTCAAGTCCATGTTGCTCTTTTCTCAGTCAGCCCTCCGTGTTTTTGCACTCTGTGGAGGGAGGCAGGAAGGGACGTCATTAGCTGTGAAGATAAAAAGGTCACATCCCTGTTGCTCATCTGCTGATCTGTCCTTCCCAGGACAGTCCAGGCAGGTTTCTGGGGCTTGCTTTCCAAACTCCTCCCTTTTTAGCCATTTGTTGGCTCGTCTCTGAGCATCGGTGCTCAGTCCTGAAGGAGTATTGCTTTGGAAGCACCCAGCAGGGTAAGGTTCCCCATGGAGAGCTGACCTGGAAACCTGGCCCTCATGGACAGCATCGCTGTCTGCCAAGCTGAGCCCAAACCAACCAGGAGATACATGTTGTCCTGGATGGAAACTGGCACCTTCAAGCCCACCAAGGACCTGCTGAAAGTCCTTCCTCCTGCCAAACACCCACAGCAAGTGCTGCTCTCCAGGAAACCTCTGGAGAAAAGGAACTTACCTTTAACAGAAGCAAGAGGACACGGAGGTGCTGACTGAGGCAAGAAAAAGGCTAAAGGAATGACAGAGGGAAAGAGAAAGCCGGGAATGGAAGGCTGTGTTGTGATGGGGAGGGTGTGAAGGGCATCTCCACATGTGCAACAGGATGTGAGCTATGGCAGGAGGCCTGGGAGAGCTCCATGTCCCCCAGGCACTGCAACGAAGAGGTCCCCTTGAGTCCAGGTGAGTTTGAGGGGATGCTGCTGCAGGGACTTGAATGCTCCTGGCCTCTGCTTCAAGGTAGGACGTGACATTTGAACTAATGAAACTGAGACCCAAATCTACATCCAAGCACGGAGTAGGGCGTGGCTCAGGAAGAGGGATTTTGCCTGCAGTGCAGAGGGAGCAGAGGTGCAAGGGAAGGCAAGCAGTGTCAGAGAGAGCAGAGCCAGAGCAGTCTGGAGGGATGTGCTTGTGAGTACTGTGAGATCTCAAACCTGCCCCAGTGCTGCTGCCCCTCTGCTGTCATTCCTTCTTTCTTGTCCATGATCCCACTGCTCATCAGTTTTCTTCTCCATCCCTTGTTCACTTTCCTCTGTCGGGCTGGTCTGCTTGGGTTTTTAAGAGCAAATGGAATAGAATCACCAACAGAAACTGGCTGATGTTGTCACTGTTCCTGCTGTCACGCTGTGTGTCACTGTCATGGAAATCAAAGGCCTTTAAACATTTCTGTTTGCAAGCACTGTATTGTACCATCTACCCCCTTGTTCCTCTGTCCCCCTAAAGCCTGTGGGGTACCCAGGGAAAGGCCCCCTGTCCCACAAGGAGTATTGACCTTGAAGGTACTGTTACTCTGCTCTCAGGCCATTCTCATCATTCTCCCCATCCTTTCTCTGGTTTCCTTTTATCTTTCTTTATTTTCCAGCCCTCATTTCCTTCTCTCCTCCCTTCCTCTGCCCTGCAGCATCTGCATGCCCTGTGCAGAGCCCTGGTGCCTGTGTGCTGGATGGGGCTCCCCCATGACAACCAAAACCCTTTTTCCCCGGTATGGTTTGTTTGGGTTCTCCTTCCAAAGCCATGGCATTGGTGGTCTGTTCCCTGCTCCCTGTGACACACACGGACCCAGCTCTGTGCTGGCTCAGGGGATGCAGCCACTGAGATGCTTCCTCTCCCATGGATCCAAGTGGTTGTTGGTCCCAAGAGGATTGCAGTTCCCAGCCCAGTTCTCATTGAGCTTTCTTAGGAGACCTCCGGGAATCTGGGAGTGGAAAAATGGGGAGGAAGGAGACATTTTCATTCTGGTGAGAAACTCCAACCGCCCCCCCCCAGCATTTGGGGGGTGAACATCTTGCGCAAGAGGTTCATGGGAGGGAGGGAGCTGGGACACAGGCTCTGTAGATGCCCGTGATCGTGTGCATTGGGATAAAACTGTCAGCTTGAACATCAGCCTGTGTAATAAAACCTGGTATTTTCCAAACACACTCCCTGGAAATGCTTGTTTTGTTTCTCCTCCTGGTGTGGGAGAGAGTGCTGGGACTGGGTATCTGAGGGGGTGCAGCTGCAGGGAGCAAGGCAGGAACTCCCATCTCCTTCCCTGCACCCCAGCTTTGGCCTCTGTCCCTTGCACAGGACCTGCCAGCCATGCCTGAGTAATTTGGCTACTTTTCCAACCTGTCTCCTTGTGCCATAGGCCCAACAGGCAAAGTGAACCCCAACTCCTTTGCTTTGTGCCGCAGGGCAGTGTGATCCTCCCTGGTGAGACAGATCCCTGCTCCCACCTGCCTCAGCAGACACTGTCTGGGCACCATGACAGAAGGCAGGGGTCAGGGGCCACGGAGGGGAACCCAGGCTTGGGGATCACAGCAGAGGGCAGGGGGTTAGGGATCATGGGCAAAGGCAGGGATTTGAGGAGCATAGAAGAGCATGGAGGAGGACTATGGAGGAGGACAGAGGGGTTGGGATCCCAGCATAGGGCAGGGGGTCAGGGACCATGGAGGAAAGAAGGGGGTTTGTCCTCCATGAGGGAGGACACTGGGTTGAGACTTTGGAGGATAGAGGGCTGGGGACCATGGAGGAGGAAAAAGAGGTGGGGGGCCATGAAGGAGGGCAGGAGTGGAATACCATAGAGAAGGACAGGGGCTGGGGACCATGGAGGAGGACAAAGGGGTGGGGGACCACAGCGTAGAGCAGGAGCTCTCAGCAGCCACCCAGTGAGGGGTGGATGGAGGTATCCTCCCACCGGCGACTGGGGCTCATGCAAACTGCTCATTATAACCCTATTCCCGGCCTGTCTGTCTTTCTTTCCAACTATCTGTCTCACTCACTAATCAAAGAAGATTGTTCCAAGAAAGCTGGAAGAAGAGAAGGAATGTCTCATTTGGCTGTGGCTTCCTTTGGAAAGTCTGGAAAAACTGTGGCATCTCGACGTGCATGAAGGCCTGCCTGGAGAGAAGCACATTTTCCTTCCAAAGCTGCTGTAAAGATGTGAATCATGAGCCAGTAACGCTCCTGGCAGTGCGAACCCCAATTCCACTGAGACGTGGTGCTGGCAGCAGCTCCGCTGTATCTCTTGGACGGAAAAGACAAACATTTATCATAGTGACACTGCTGGGGAAGAGCTGCCAGTGCTGCCGAGAGCCTGGCGGAGGCCGGATCCTGCCAGTGCCCAGGGTGCTCCCACCAAGTTTTCCAAAGGTCTCCCGAAGCTCCTCAAACACCAGCCAAGGGGTTTACAGTTCCTTTTGGTTGTCCTCCACCACCTCAGCCCCTCAGCAGCACATCTTGCCGGCATGAAAAGATCCCGTATCCAATCATCAGGAAAAGAATAAAAGCTTTTGGAAAGGTTTGCAGGGAGCCGGGGGGACCCCTGGTGCTCTGCCTGCTGCACAGTGGAGGTCCCCACCCAGCCTGTTTTCTGCTGTTCCCATGCATCCAATGCTGGGGCCAAACCCCTTCCAAACCTTGCACCCCAAAATGCCCTGTCCTGCAATTGCAAGACCCCAGTGGCTGCGACATATTTATGAAGCCACTCACTCCCTGCCGAAGTGGTCCCAAAAATCTGCCCACCCTCTTGTCCACCGCAGAGCTGGGACGGTCACTCTCCCTGCTGGCAGCAGATGCCTGACTTCCTCAAGCTGCCGTTTACAGCTCCTGGAGCAAACAAAACACCTCTTCCATGTAAGTGCCTCCTTTTTGGGTCTGTGGAACTTTGTGCAGCCCCAAGAGCACCCTGCCTTGCACAGACTCCAGCCCTCTGGCATCCTTCTCAGGACAGGGTCTGGGCTCAGGCTTAGAGTTGGAAGAGTTTCGACATTAAGTGTGGATGTGCGGTGTGTGGATTCACCTCCTGCCTGAAACCAGAGCACTGTGGTCAGTTTCTGTCTGTGGAGAACCCCAAAATCAACACATTTTGCCCAAGATGTGCAGGACACTGAACCAGGAAGTCAAGTAAAGCCATGTCCTGAAGAGTGTCCAGGAGGTTTGGGAGCATTTCTCTCGGTTGACACCAATGGAATCACAGGTTGGAGAAGCCATCTAAGATCATCAAATCCAATTGTTAATCCTGAACTGCCAAGGCCACCACTAAACCATGTCCCCATGTGCCACATCCACCCATTTCCATTTGCAGGCTGAAAAGGGGTTCAGACCCAGAACTGGGGTTTGCATGTGACATTGGTGTTTGCTGGAGGAGACAGAGTGAAGGAAGGAGAACAAGCCCGCTCCTGGAGCTGTCTGCCTTGGGAAAAGGAATGTCCAAAAGGACTGTCTGCTTGAGAGACATGGGAAAAGCCTGAATATCAGCCCCAAGGGATCACCACTTGCTTTAGTACACCTACATCATATTCATGGCAAGCATCAGAGGAGTCAGGGCAGCCTGGAGCCCTGGGAAGGGGATTTTCACTCCATGAGGTGTCCAGCAAATGTTACCCCTGAAAAATGGGAGGGTGGTGGGCCACAGCCTGGGGGTACCTCCAAGCAGAGCAGAAGCCAGAGGGATGACAGGGTGCTCACACACTGCTGTCCCTGGCCAGGAGCTGCTGCAGCCCAGGCAGGAACTTGGTGCCACATCACTGTGAATTCCCAGCAGTTACTCTATGGATGCCCAGCACGGATTGGAGCATTCAGCTGATCCTACTCTAACACACTCATTAGTGGTCATTTAATTACAGGCTGCAAAGATGAGCTGTTCCAAAATACTCATGTACCTGTGCAAAACATGCAATGAGCAATTAGCACTGCTAATGAGAGAGGGAATCACAGTATCAACAACAGGAGAAATCCATCAGCATCCCAGCAAACCTGCAATCCACCCTAACCAACACGGACTGTTCTGATCTGGAATTATCCCAGTAGCCTTTTGGGGCAGAAGGAGAGAAAATGGAATGTGGGTGAGATGGTGGCAAGTGGCCAATTCCTACCCACAGGAGAGACATGAGGTGTCCAAAACCACCTGTATTCCCATCAAAGGCTGTTGGAGGGAATGGGATGGGGGTGCTGATGCCACCTCCACTTCAGCTCTGGACCAAAATTCAGCAGCACAGGGAAGGCCCTTGCTTCCTTGAGACTTTCCAGTGCCATTGGCCTGGGGATGGGGGTTGGCGGGGCTGACCATGCAAACCAAGCGCTCCCAGGGCAGGGAATGCTGTCGGCCGCTTCCTGGTGGCTGTGATTAATTGTTGTTAATATTAAATTCAGCATTTTTATGCAGGACACAGAAGTGCTTAGGCAGAAGCCCAGCTCCCATCCTACCTGTCATTAAAAAACATTGCAATTAAGCTCTAGTGGAAGGAAATACAAGTAAACGCATCCTCTGTAAGTGGCTTCAGCTTTCCACAGACATCTGTGTCCCCTGTTTCCTCTTCGGCGGCTGAGCTGCTTCTGTTTTCCCTCTTCCCATGACCCATACATTGCTTTTTCTCCTTAATCCTGCCCACAGCTCCCAAAGGTGAGGGCTAGAATGGGGAGGAAAGGAGCCCCAGCTGCCTCTGACCCATTGCCACCGGTGGAAAGTTCGTGTCAGCTGCAGCTGCAGCTCCAGCCCTGGCCAAAACCAAGGCTGTGCTCTGGGTCTCTGCTCACCTAGTTGGATGCTGATGCTCTCTTTGGTCCTCTCCGTGGCCAGAAATCCAAATCCTTCTGCAAGAGGAAGGGGTGCTACTGCTCCAATATAAAGCATTTAACAAATTATTTCCACTTTGCAGCAGATTTGGATGGGATTTTCAGCAGCTGAGACCTGCTCCTGCTTCAGCCAATGGTGACAGGCCTCAGCCAAATGCTCCAGGAGAGCCAGCCTGTCCTCCAACCCTGCAGGGCCCGGCACAGGCCGAGCTCTGTGGCAGAGCTGTGCCAACAAGCACAGTCGTGGCAAAGCTGAACAGGCTGGGGGGTTATTGCATCCCAGGACAGGGTTTTCCTACGGCAATGTCCCCCTGTTTGACTCCAGCTGTAGTTCTTCACCTGGAAAAGGATGAGGCAGGATGTCAGGGGTGGGATGTGGGGCAGGTGGTGATGGGTCAGCCTGAGCCAGAGAACACCGAGAGGAACCGTGGCAGCAGGGCCCGAAGGGGCAACCTCTTCTGCCTCTCCCCAGTGACCAACAGGACTGTGATGCAGCCAGAAGTTGTGGTTAAAGTTTAGGGAATGCCAGGAGGGGCAGGTGGGAGTGACAGTCGTGTACAGCCGGGTCTGCCAGGTCATTGTGTGGCCAGAGACCCTGACAGGTCCTTAAAGCCTGGGAGAAGGCAAAAAAACAAGATAAGACTTAGGGCAAGGGAGCTGGAGAGGGCAGCGAGATAAAAATAAGCCCTGTGTCAAGGATGATACCAGTGCCAGGAATGCTACATTGAAAATTTTGGACTTGGGGGCATAAAGATCATGTGAAAGGTGTCCTGAGTGCCAAAGTCGGCTTTCCAGAGCCACGAAGGACGCTGGCAGAATTGCAGAGGGCCAGGATAGATGGGCAGGGCAGAGGGGCACCAGGTGTGCCAGAATTTGGGCAGCTTTGGGGCTCTGGCAGCCGCAGGGCCCAGCCAGCTGGAGGTCTGGGATGCAATGAGAGGATTGTGAGAATGCCCTGGCTTCACTCAGTCTTGAGTGGCAAAGGGCGGTGACAACAGTGCCCATGTGGCTCTGGGCACATCCCTGGGCTCTGCTGATGCAGCTGAGGAGGGAAAAGTTTTGCTGGGATCATGGTGCTGATGAGCACAGGGTTTTTCCCTGTTGCTTGCAAACATCGTCATCGTGGATATAAACACAAAATGCCAAAATGTGAGTCAGCCCAATGGCAGTTTGGCTCCTGCACCAACAGCCCGATAAATGGTGGAACGAGAGCTTTCAGAGGGGATTTATTCCTGTTTCTGGGGTTTCAAAAAGTTGTTTCATGGCAGGTACAACATACTCCCAAAATATAAAAGAAAAAAGAATTTAAAATTTAAAAAAAGTTATAAAACAATTTTGTTTTCCCCAATTAGTTACTCCCTATGGATGAGGGGAAACCTTTCAGTCTCAGGTAGTGGCCAAACATACTTTTTTTAGAGAGGAAAGAAATGCAGACAGTATTTTCATATGAGCCATGGATTCAAATTTTATAAAAGTGGTTTTTAAAAAAATATTTGCTGAATAAGTTTTGTGGCCCAGTGCTGTGATCCAGCATAACAAAAGGTCCTATTCACACAAGGGAGCAGATCTGAGACCACCTCAGGAATCTTAATTCCTGTATTTCTCAGGGGTTTTTTTTCCAAACAGAAAGGATCCCAATGAGCCGATTATGCAGACCTTGATAAAATGTCATTTTTTTTTATTAAAATGCTATAGTTTAAACTCTGCTCTGTAAACAGTCTGGCCTTCACTTCTGTCTCCAGGTGTCAATAATCCCATAAGGGTCAGCAAAACCAACCACGGATATAAAGTTGAGTGTGTGTGAAAAGTGTCTGCAGGATTGAGGCCAGCAATTGCAAAACAGTTTAAGCTATAATCCTCCATTTCCATTAGTTTCTTGAAAAACTTCTGCTGTGGGCTTGAAATCCTTCCTGTTTTGTTGAGCCAAAGGTGATTTTTCTCCCCAGCAGTCTGAGCACAAACCTTCCCGCTGGTTTTATGTTGTCAGGCTTCAAAAATCACATTTCCCACTAAGGACATTCTGCCCTTTTCACTGAGAGAGCTTGACATTGACATCTATCGTGTAAACAAAGCTAATTAAAGACAGTTATTACTTGCTAGACATAAAAGTCTTCCAACCCCACAGTCCAGTAGATTTGGCTGCTTTTGCTAAGTGAAGCTTTGTGATCTCCCTATGCTGCAGAAACACTGAATACTTTTCCAGCCTAAGAGGTTTCTTCAGCCCTGTATCTCTTTATTTTCTGTAAGATTTGAGGCCTATAAAAGGGACTTCTTTCAGTCCATGGTGTTTGCCACTTCTTTGCCTTGAGATGCAGGAGGAGGATGGAACAGCCCAGACCATCCCTGCTGTCAGCCCCACACTGCTGCAGCACCCACAGGCACTGGGAGCACCCTTCATTCCTGTGTGTTCATTTTTCAGCCTAATACATAATTTAAATAAGACCTCAGCCCAAAAAATCTACATCAGCATCCTCTCCTAGGACACTGAGCACTGCAGAGGTGGTAGGCTCCAGGCAGTGGCCACCTGAAGCTCTGTTTTGTTGGAGAGAGAAATATCCTCCCTCTTAAGCTGTCACTGCTGTGCGTTGCCTTTTTGGGGAAAAATGAAGGCAGCGACTCTGTGTTGCTGAAGTTTCCGTGGTTAGAGAAGCACAACTGCTCATCTAGGGACAGAGGTGGGCTGCGGGCTGGTTTGCACTCAGGCTGAGGTTAGGAAGATGATAATCTCTCCAAGAGTCCTGCCCACATTTCTGGCTTGGAAGAAGAAGTTTGAGGCTGTAGCAAAGTGATGCACTTGGTGCCTCCTGGTCAGAGCAGCGCAGCTGGAGGGGTGAGACAGGGCAGGAGTAAAAATCCACACACCTCCACTCAAAGTGTCTCTAAAGCAGTCCATGGGACTTGACTGTGAGCTGAATGCAATCAGAAAAGGAAGCGAGAGATCCAGATGAAGGGCAAATCCTTCATTAAGAGCTTAAATGGTCCAAATAAAAAAATCAAACACAGCAACAGTTATTTGAGTTACAATAGAATGAGAGTTAATGAATATGTGTTACAACTGTGAAAGGGGAATAGAGTATTTTCCCTGCTCTTCAACAGAGCCAAAGCTGAGGAAGAAACGGAAACAAGGATAGTAAAAGAGGAGAAATGAGCAGACAGAAAAAAGCCATTTAGCACAATAAATCTGCTTCTCAGCCCCCACTTTCCTGGTGCATGGCTGGAGCCTTTCTCTTTCCCTGGCCACATGTCTCTGCCTCCCGAAATCACTGCAGAAGTGTGGAAAATCCTTCAGCTGAAGATGGTGGGATACCTTACTTTGGTATTTTCAGCCAGGCTTCAGCTTTGTAGCTTATTCAGGAACACGATCTCCAGGTACCCCAGAACTTAACATGAATAACTGAGATGTTTTTACTCAACACATAAGATACACAATGGACTTGTTTGGTTGGTTGTTTTTGTTTGAACTGAAGAAATAATGAGAGGCACTTTCAACTCCTGGTTCTGTTTTCCAAGTGCTCTAGAAGTTAATTTCCCAAATAAATAGACAAGATGTGGAACAGTTTTAGGCATGAGATCACACATAGTAGCATGGTCTGCACCAACTTCCCTTTGGTGAATAACTCCTCTCTCTGAATCTACCAAAACAACCTCGGAGCAGTGCTCACAGGTACAAATCATGCAGAGCTTCTGGAAGCTGCAGTCTGGAGGAAATCTTTGGTAGGAAATTGCTGTAAAGCCTGTCATGGGATTTTTCCCGACTGTTCCACTGAGCGTTTAACATGTGCCACAGAGCATGAGGGTTGTTTGATTTTTGCTTATTGATGGTGTCTGTCGGTTCTCCCATTCACCCAACTCAAGGAGATTCCTGGTTTATAAAAGGATTAGGGCCCCATTCTTAAATCCTGGTAACATTTAGCCAATAATGCTGGATTGTAGCATTTCTCCATCTGTGACCTTTCACTGTGTTCTATGTGCCACCCCACCCTGCTCCCCAACTCCCCATTTCAACAAACATTTGCTGTGTTTTCAGTTCCCAGAATGACTGTTCCCCTTTCCCTGTGGAAGCAAGCATTCCTCTTACCTCTGTCAAAAGGTATTTATGTGCTTGCCTCATCCACAACCAGCAGGACCCAGTCCTGAGTGACTTCACACTTTATTTCCACAATACACCGCAGTTGTCAGGGCAGCACCACAGGTAAAAATGCCTGGAGGATGTGATAACTACTTCTGCCAAAGTGTTATGTTTTAGTGTTCTCAGCAACATTTTCTTCACTTTTTTTTTTCCTCTGGAAACAGAACAAGGCACATGGCACAAACATGTATTCATTCTCAGTTTTAAACATGATTTTTTGGAAGGTTTTTGCTTTCACATTCATCTTGATATAGCGGAAGGTGTCCCTGCCATGGTAGGGGGTTGGAACAAGATGATCTTTAAAGTCCCTTCCAATCCAAACCATTCCATGATTGTTTGATTCTATAAATTGTCCTGTATGATTCTTTCTTGTTTCATTCAAGTCTTAATCATACCACCGCAACAGTAAATTGAAGTAACGACTGGTTTCTGTGTTTGTAGACAGAAGTGAACTTTTTCCAAGCTTGAAAACACAAAAGTGTGTAGAAATTGTCTTAAATACAAACTAAAAATTGATATAATATTTTCTCAACGTCTTCCACTTCCTATTTGTCACATCACTGCTAAGTTGCTGAGATATATCTGCTCCACTGAAGAAGTGAGGGTAATGTATCTTTCTGGATGTCACCGGAGTTGCAGCCACACAGGTGAAGGCCTAGGTACAGGTGAGAAGAATGTTGACTTCAACCCTTCGGGGGGGAAAAAAAGAGCACCAGAAATCCCATATTACTGAGTTTGGCAATTAAAAAAAAATGTTGGCATCCACAGGGCAGAATAATAGATTTGTGGCTAAAATAGAGCCAGGGAAAGAGCCAGTGAATCTATTCAGGGATGCAGTTGGGAACACTCTGCTTGGCTCGGACGGCAATTGCTCTCACCAGATCCATTCCCAGCTCAGCCGTGCTCGGGGTCACCTTTCCATCACAGATCAACCAAGACGAGGGATCAGGTCACAAAAATGCCCCAGCAATTTCTCTTCTCTCTTCTTTAGGTTTCTCTTCTTCCCAGAAACCTAAATTTAAAAAGGGGCTGGTGCACACATAGCAAATGTTTCACAGAGCTTTACATTGTGTAATTGATGGCGGCACATGCAATTCCGTAGCCAGAGTTTTCTGCAGATTTGCAGCAGGTCTTCCTCCCAAACCTGCAGCGTGTGCATGAGGTGACTGCATAATCCTGTAATTATACCTGTAAATCCTCACCCCCACCTCTTTTCAACTGAATAATCCAAAACACTAAATATAAAACATGTTTCAATTTGCAACTGCAGCATTGCAAAAATCCAAAAATGGTAAAATTGTGTGTTGCAACCTTCACATCCATTGCAGAAATGACAAATGTTTCAAACACCTACAGTTTCCTCCATAGCACTGAAGGAACATCCTGTACCAAGGATCACATCTTGTCTGCCCATGGTTTTAAGGGGGTTACTCATTTTTGTCTGCCTGTTGGAATGGCCTGTTCCTCGTGGAAGATAGAGCAGTTCAGACATGTTTAATGGAAGCACCAGAAACAGTCGTTTGCTTGGACCAGGAAGAGCATGACACCATCCTGCAGCATGCAGGAAGGAAAAACCAGGAGCACCCATGGGAAGGGGGCACCCCAGTGCTGCTTGACAATGGGGATCCTTTTGTAGGATGCCAAAAGCCACAGATGCTCATTTGCAAGAGAAAAACTTGCAGAGCTTGAGAAGGGCAGATTGAGTGAATTCACATTATCATCATTCTTCAACTTCTTGTCCTGATGTGAGGGACAGAAAATCCTCCCTCATTTGTATCACATAGGACTATTTTTATGTGCCTTTACACTGCCTTCCACCTACTCATGAAGTCCTGCTGATTACTTTAGTGTCACTTCGCACTATTTGACTGCAGCTCTTGGTCATTTCCCCAGGTTTTTGCTGTTCTATACTGTGCTATAAAGTGGAGTTACTTCATGGCAGCAGGACTGACTCAGCTCCACCCTGGGAATGCTGGATAAGCACCACTGTAGCTGATCTCCAGGCAGTGTTTTAGAGCTTCTACCCTGTTTTCTTGCCATTTCCTAATGGCTTAAGACCTTGCTTCAGTTTGGTTATAACCTGTCCCTTGTCTCCCTAATTTGTATGTCCGGAGAAACTGCAAGCAGGTAGAGTGGGAGCTTGATGCTGGGCTGGGCTAGGTGACATCAATGACTGCCACTTGTAAAGTCCTTCTCCTGCTCTTTATTACTTGGGACTTCCTCACCCACACAGTCCCACTCATAGCAACCCTAACACTCCTATTTTGAATAACAAAGTGCCTTTTTACTTCCCTTTTTTTTTTTTTTTAGCAGCAGAATGTCATGCAAGTCCCTGCACTGAGTGTTTGTAGCTATAAAAACATGACAGATGTGGCTGTATTTGCAGACAACAGTGGTACTTCCTCTCTTCAGAAATGGAGCAAGTTTCTATTTTGGGCTGTGCTGACTCAAGGGTGAGGTACCCAAGCTGATTCAGCAGTTTGGCAAGCCAGGAGAATTTCTGGTTATGAATGGAATGAGCAATAAACTTAAGTTTGTCTTCATCTTACAGAAATGTATATTTGAGTGAAGCCACCTCCTGGTGGCAGACATTTTATCAGACTGCCTGGTGGCAGTCTGATAAGTGGAATATTCTGCATTGCTTTTGGCAAAAAGACCACTCCAACGAGACAACCATAAATCCTGTAAGTAAAATCCTGGTCCCAGGGGAGCCAGAGATTCCCACTCATCCGGACTGGGATTTATCCTCCCCCTTGAGTCACATAAAAAGATGTTCTACTGCTTACTTGCTTATTTAATCTGTGCGCCTCATCTGGGATATGAAATCCTCTCAGTGATATGAATAAATTGAATAGCAATTTCAGAAGGATGAAAATACAGAACACAAAACAAACCTGGCCACCGCAAGGAAGTGAGAATGCACCACCCACTCACTCAGCTTCCGTGGGTTCATATGGAACAGATGTCAAAGGTAACCCCTGCACTCTTCTGCTGTGGAAAAGTAAAATAAGCATCGTGATACTTTTTTTTTGCAAAACCATGGAGGAGTAACAGTCTTTCACAATATTTGCCAGTGTTTACCTGTTAGTCTGTGAACAGAAGTCAGAGTTTTGTTGAGTTTTGGTTTTTCTAAATGAGTTTTTTCACCTGGAGGCTTCCAGGATTCAAAACAAAGCTTGCAATGAATGCTGTGCATGTCAGCAAGGATGAAGATACAGACGTTTGTCACAAAGTGAGATCTTTCTATTTATTAAGGTAAGAAAGCATGAAATGGGGCATCTGAGCTGTCTCCCTTGAGCCCTTCTGTCTGTGGATAGTCCAAACAGGTTTTACATATTTGCCTCCCTATTTATGCTGTTTCCAGACAGGATCAATAATTCCCACAGTCTCCACCCATGGCATCCATGATGCCTGTTCTTTCAGGCTGCAAGTTCTTCCTTTGCCAGCACACAACAAAAGCTGCAAACTTCCAAAGAGCATTCCTCCTTCCCAGCTACAGCAGTCCTGCTGGCATTAAGGCATGCTGTTGCTCCAGCCAGCCGTTCCCATGTCATATTCTCCTGCCTCGTGAAGGCGGTTTGTGAAGTCTAAAAAAGCATCATGTGGGTTGTCACATTTCAGAACCCCCTAAATAGCTTTGCGTGGCTCCATCAGATAAGCAGTGAAGTACAATATTATGAACGTCAAACAACAGCTCATCATTACAGCTGACAAAGCTTGTTCCTCTTGAGAGGGGAAGTAAATTCAGTTCCATAGACTAAATAAGTATATTTAGTGGCTTGAAGTTAAAAGAACTCTGCAAGGAGGATTTGCATTTGCCCAGCTATTACTCTATGAAATATTTCCTCTAACAGTCAGAGTTCTTCACGGGGCACCAGCACAACCAAGACCAGAATGAACCCAGTACTCAATATCCAGACTGCATGGAGGCTCCCAGCTCCACCAGGATGGCTCATTGTGGTCTCTAAGAAAGGGATTCAGAGGAAGCATCTTCCTTAAAGGATGTCACAGACATGACCCACTCAGGTGCTGCCTTAGAGGGACACGCTGGACACCCATCCTGGATAAAAACAAATCAGAAGGTGGTCGTGGTGAGGAAATAGCAAATACAACCTCAAACCACTTCTTGCTCTCTAAAACAAATCTCAGTCACGCTTAAAATGAATCCAAGCATCACTGGCATTTGTGGTTTTCTGCTTCATGTATTTAATCTGCTACTTGAATTCAATGGAGAAAAATTTACATGATGAAAGAAAAGTGAAATTAAAAATTCAGTGTTTCAGGAGACAGCATGAGGTGTGTCCCAGACAGAACAGAGCTAATGAAAGTGAAGAGAACTGTTCCTTGACTGCACATGCAGGGTATTTACATGGAACTTGATAACAACAGGGGAAGCTGGGGAATGGCTGGGCTGGTGAGTGTTGGGCAACTGTTCCACCCAAAAGATCAAGTGGAGGAGCAGGATGGGAGTCTACAAGTTAAAAGTCCAGTGGGAGCTTCCTTGGGGGAGCAAGGATTCAGCAGAACCTTGAAATCCTCATGTGAAGCATACCAAAGGAGGGTCTGACAAGTGAGATGTCTCCTTCCATCCCATCTCCCTCCTTCGAACCCATAAACAAAAGCTGGGAAAGAGGAAAAACTTTATTAGTGGAGATCAAAAGCTGTCTCTGACCAGTAGCCAGACAAAATTTGGGATCATGTGGGTCACTCAGTGAAAACTTGTGATGTAGCCAATATCTTTGATGTGATTCTGTTTATTCTAAGAATATACAAAGTCCCACTTTATTGAGTGCAGGGGAACAAGAGAAAAAATCTATTATGGAATTTCAGGACCTCTTAAATCTCAAAGTTCAAATCACTCAACATAAATCTTACAGGTTTACATAAAAAAACTTAAAAACACAGGTAGTTTTACCTTAAATTCTCTGCCAATAAGATAAAAAACTTTTTTCCTTTTTCCACCATGCCTTTGAATCCTTGGAAGCTGTTGCACTTCTTTAATCCTGCAGACTAAATAAATTCATCATCCTGTATGAAGTAAAAGTGTAACTTAAAGTAGATTTAGATGAATCAATAAAAAGGTTGGAAAGAAGTTTTAGTAAATTTATCAATTAATAGCCAAGCCCAGGAGGCCGTCCTGCCTTTCTGCTCTGTCAGCTCAGGGATTTCTCTCTTCCCAACACTGTTTATGTGGGAGCTGCATGGTAAGCAGCACTTGCTATAAAATATTGATCAGCTGAGCCATTAGCTGGAATTCAAGAGACAACTATGTCACAGCAAAACCAGAACAATTATTGCTATTGATTGGAATTTTTTAGAGATTATTTTGATATTTGAGCATGTCAGGAAATCCAAATTTCTTCTAAATAATAATACTAGAAACATATGTTAGAGCATGGTTACAGGACATCTATACAAAGGAAATGGAAAACAGGGCAGGTTTCGATTTCAGTAACTGTGCAGCCACGGATTTTCTATTACTGTTTTTGAGAAAGAATATAGAGAGTCATAGATCATTATGGCTGGAAAATACATCCAAGACCATTGAGCGTAACCTTCAACCCAATACTACTGTGCCCACTAAACCATATTGTGAAGCACCATGTCCACTCGTTTTTCGAACACTTCCAGGGGTGGTGACACTACCACTGCTGTCGGCACCTTGTGCTAGCATCTGACCACCTTTCCAGTGAAGAAATTTTCCCAGTATCAGATCTGAGCCTGTCTTGGCACAGCTTGAGGCTGGTTCCTCTCATCCTGCCCCTGTTCCCTGGGAGCAGAGCCCGACCCCCCCCCGGGCTGTCCCCTCCTACCAGGGAGTTGTGCAGAGCCAGAAGGTCCCCCCCGAGCCTCCTTTTCTCCAGGCTGAGCCCCCTTCCCAGCTCCCTCAGCCACTCCTGGTGCTCCAGCTCCTTCCCAGCACACTCACCAGCTCCGCAATGTCTGTCTTGTCTTGAGGGGCCAAAAACTTACCCCGGGACTGGAGGTGCCCCAGCACAGGGGATGGTCACTGCCCTGGGCCCGCTGGCCACAGTATTACTATTGTTACGTTAGCGCCATTGGCTTTATTTTACGGGATGGTGTGGTCTTTTGAGGAGAAGGGACTGCAGGAGGAAGGACAGCCGGAGTGAAGTGCTTTGCTGGGGACGGCTCACACGGAAAAAAGTAAATGGAATTCAGCGAAGGAGAAGCCACAGCAGGAAAACTGGGGCTGCAGCTGAGGGGCTGAGAGGGATGAGGTGGGACCAATTTGGGAACATCACCTGTGAGCAAGGGTGAGGGATGCAGAGCTGGGAAGAGGAGAGGGAGCTACAGCACCAGCAGAGAGAAGCCCTGTGAAGAAGGAAAGCCACGGTCCATCTGCGAAAAGAGATAATGAAACCGAGGGAGCGGTGCAGGCGAGATAGCGTCAGCCATAAACAAGCGGAGAACGAGGGGGAAAATAACCCAGCGAGTTTGCAGCGGGGCTCGGGCTGAATTGTTTGGTGAAATGCGTGTTGGCTGCGCATGGCAAATGTCAGCCGGTGGGGAGGGCGGCGGCGGGGGCAGCCCGGGAACCCCGGCGCCCGGCTCCGCGGGCCGTCCCCGCTAAGGGGCCGCCCGGCTCCTGCCACCCCTCACTGTCCCGTCCCTGCCTCACGGAGGGAGCCACCAACATCGCGCCCATCCCTCTCTGAGGGGACCGACCCCACTCCTACCCGCGCCCCTCGCCCTGAGGCGGGAAGTGTGTGTTCGTGTGTAGGGGTGGGCGCGCTCCCGCCGCGCCGCCGCGCCCAGTTGGCTAGCGAGGGCGCGCTCCCGCAGCCCCCCCGAACCCTCCCCCGCACCATGAGGAAGATGGTGGCGGCCGCTTGAGCGCGTCCCCGCGCTCCCCTTCCTCCCCTCAGACGGGCGGGCGGGCGGAGCGGAGGGGGGGTGCGTGCTGCTGCCGTCCCGGCTGGGCGGGCGGCTGAGGGCGGGAGGCGGCCCCTCGTCGGCGGCCGTGCGGGGAGGAAGTGGCGGGCAGCTGCAGCCGACATGAAGGAGCGGTCCCCTCCCGGCGGGGGCTCGGCGTCCCCCCCGCGGGGCTGAGCCAGCGGCCCGCCCGCCCCGCGCCTCGGGAGGGCTGCGGGGGAGC
>WEKY01020320.1:182560-258626 GCA_013390045.1 Picathartes gymnocephalus | reverse complement strand
TGCGGGGCTGCCCCGGCGCGCTGTGTGCGGAGCCCGGCGAGCGGCCGATCGCCGCCGCGCTGCCCGGCCGCCCCTACGCGGCGGGGACCGGAGGAGACTAGAGGCGACTCTACGAGGAGCCCGGTGGCTTCGGCAACCCCGGAGACCCAAGTCCGGCGCGGGCTCTTGAGGAGGAATTGACAACATGGCTTCCCCACCGCACCAGCAGCTGCTGCATCACCACAGCACCGAGGTGAGCTGCGACTCCAGCGGGGACAGCAACAGCGTGACGGTGAAAATCAACCCCAAGCAGCACCAGGGCTGCACCTCTTCGAAGCACTGCAAGTACAGCATCTCCTCCAGCTGCAGCTCGGGGGAGTCGGGGGGCACCCGCCGAGCCGGCGGAGCGGGCGGCAGTGGCTCCGGCCTCCGCCGGCAGAAGAAGCTGCCGCAGCTCTTCGAGAGGGCCTCTTCCAAGTGGTGGAACCCCAAGTTCGACTCCAACAACCTGGAGGAGGCTTGCATGGAGAGATGCTTCCCGCAGACCCAGCGCAGGTTTCGCTATGCCCTCTTCTACATCGGCGTGGCCTGTCTGCTCTGGGGCATCTACTTCGGCATACACATGAGAGAGAAACAGATTGTTTTCATGGTGCCGGCTCTGTGCTTTCTCCTGGTATGTGTAGCTTTTTTTGTGTTCACTTTCACTAAGACTTATGCCCGCCATTACGTATGGACTTCGCTGATACTCACCCTCCTGGTGTTTGCTCTGACACTCGCTCCGCAGTTCCAGGCTCTGAAGCCTGTCTCAGGAAGTGGTGACATGTCCAACCGGACTCCCCCGGCAGATCCCACAGACACTTGTCTTTCTCAAGTGGGCAGTTTTTCTATGTGTATTGAAGTGCTCTTGTTGCTTTACACAGTGATGCACTTACCCCTGTATTTAAGCTTGTTTCTGGGACTGTCGTACTCGGTCCTCTTCGAGACCTTTGGTTATCACTTCCGTGATGAGAACTGTTTCACACCTCTGGGAGCCGGTGCGGTTTACTGGGAACTGTTGAGTAAAGCCTTCCTGCACATCTGCATCCACGCCATCGGTATTCATTTATTTATCATGTCCGAAGTCAGATCAAGAAGCACATTCCTGAAAGTGGGGCAATCCATCATGCATGGAAAAGACTTGGAAGTGGAAAAAGCCCTGAAAGAGAGGATGATTCATTCTGTTATGCCAAGAATAATAGCCGATGACTTAATGAAGCAGGGGGATGATGAAAGTGAAAACTCCATCAAACGTCATTCCACCTCAAGCCCCAAAAACAGGAAGAAGAAGCCCTCCATACAGAAAACCCCCATAATATTCCGTCCTTTTAAAATGCAGCAGATAGAGCAAGTGAGCATTTTGTTCGCAGATATTGTTGGCTTCACGAAAATGAGCGCCAACAAATCAGCCCACGCCCTGGTGGGACTCCTGAACGACCTCTTTGGACGCTTTGACCGTCTCTGTGAGGACACTAAATGTGAGAAGATCAGCACTTTGGGAGACTGTTACTACTGCGTGGCTGGCTGCCCCGAGCCCCGGGCAGATCATGCCTACTGCTGCATCGAGATGGGCTTGGGAATGATCAAAGCCATCGAGCAGTTCTGCCAGGAGAAGAAAGAAATGGTGAACATGAGAGTCGGTGTTCACACTGGGACAGTCCTGTGTGGCATTTTGGGAATGAGGAGGTTCAAGTTCGATGTGTGGTCCAATGATGTCAATTTGGCCAATCTGATGGAGCAGCTCGGGGTAGCTGGGAAGGTCCATATTTCGGAAGCTACTGCTAAATATTTGGATGATCGTTATGAAATGGAGGATGGGAAGGTGGTTGAGCGCGTCGGTCAGAGCGTGGTAGCTGACCAGTTAAAAGGTACGTGCTTTTATTTTGTGCTTGTTTTTCTTTTGTGAAGAAACAGAGTTGCCCCAGTGCCTGCTTTGTGCTTGCTGACTTGCAAACTGAACATGTTTTTACATTTAACTCAGTGTGCTGGTGATCACAAACACCAGGGGAATTACAGGATAAAAGATGCCACAGAGATACGTGTGAAAAATCAGCTGTGGTACTCAAAATAGGCTTTAAAACTCAGCACTCCTGAGAGTGTTGCCTTGTAGGAAGGAGAAGGTTCATGTGTTTGCTGTCTGCAAGAGGTTTTTGTTTTACTGTTGTGTGTCATCCTTTAATTCAGTAAGTAAACTTGTTAATTGACTTCATGTGCCATACAGAGAGCATATGTGTTTTGCAAAATTATGTATATCTGTGAAAAGGTTTTTTTGGCATTGGGAGAGTTGGGACTGCGAAGGCATTTGGGAAAAATGACAGCTGGATTCACAGAGAGAAATGAGCACTGTAGATTTGGCAGTTTGATATGGCAAATTGTTGCAGTTTGGAGTTAGGCTGGAAAAAGTTACTCAGGTGGCTCAGTGAGCTGGCAGATGCTCTCATTTCTGCAGCTTGAAGGATCTGGGGATGAAACGGCAGATTTGCCTTTTGGAGAAGAAAATGAGGGATCCTTTGGTTCCTCTTGGTTAAGGGTCTGATTTTCATTTTTCTAAAGTGTTCGTTTTGAAGAGAAACTCTTGGCTGCTTTCTAGCAGCACTCAGAGGCAGGTGCAGGAGCATTGCACGAGCTGAGGGTTTAATTGTCTCTTTTGTCAAAGCTGTGTCTCTTCAGTGTCGTGCCTTTGTCTCACAGAGAGATGATTGTCTGCAGTGCTTGTAGTCCAAGGTGGGGAGCAGATGGATCAAAATGGGAGTGAAATACATAACAAACTCTGTTACGTACTGTGAGTTTATTTGTTCTGCTTATAAAAGTACCCATGTTGATGAAGTAAGCTGGAAAACTAGTGGAAGAGCCTGAAGGAGTTATAAACTGGCAGTGTGATGGAGGAAGGAGATATTTGTGGCAACAAACACAAAGGGAGGCCAGGATGGTGGTAGAAAGGTCAGTGAGTAAGGACGTGGGGAGAGCACTGCAGAGCAGTGGTGGCAGTGGCAGCCACTTGCCCCTGGCAGGTGCTTGTTTTGATGTGACACAAAAACTTATTTTTGGTGAGCGAGCTGTCCGCCTGCATAGGGCAGCGGGGCTGCAGCGGGAGCCTTACGGCGAGCAACGACATCGGCAGTGACATTGCTGCCTGGGAGGCACAGGACTGAAGCAGATGTGTGTCCCTGGGCTTTGGCTTTCTGTTTAGCTTCTAAAAATACCAATTCAGTTAATTTCGTTGAAAAGTGTTGACACTGATGTATTTCAGTGGGAGTGTGCTTTCAAGAAAACAGCATTAGATGTAACCTCGTTGTTATTCTAAGATGAGTTTTGCTATTCTAATGAAAATAAATTGAACAGGTTGTACAGAAACATCCCTGTGATATTTCCCTCTTCCATGTACCTTTACAGCCAAATGCAGTGTGAAGGCTGTGTTGTATCAACAAATAAAATTAAGTATTTTTGCTGCATTAATAACTGTTCTCAGTATTAATCCTAAACTGACATGAATTTAGTTGTGGAGATGGACAGTACTGCTCCTAAATATTCTTATTTATTTGTTTATATTTTCTAGGAGATCACAAGAGCACTGTGTAGAGCAATTATACCACATGCCAGCAGTGCGTTTTTCATCTTTCTCAGACTTCTGTCCTTGGTTGCAGTTATCATGAGAGGGCACAGGCTGCTCTGCCTCCTCAGTACAGAGGTTTGGATTTTGCAGCTCTGAATGCCTTTCTCAGCTTCTGCTTCAGCCAGGGTACTACAGATGGACAAACTGATATGCAGTCTAGATGAGATGAAATTGCTTTGTGAACTGACATTTAATGGTCTCTTCTTACCCTGAAATGTAGCTATGAAAGCGGCTGGAGCATGTGGTAAGAATTAGTTTAACAAGGAATATGGGTTGGGCTTTGCTTTTTCCCCATTTCCCTTCTGTGTTTTTTGTGGAACTGTAATCAGCTGCCATTTCTTACCAATGTCTTATGCAGTTACACTAATCAGAAGCTGTGTGTACTTCTAAGCCATGGCTGCCCTTAGCCACAGGTTTGTAGCACACTTACTCTGTTCCCTCCCATGCCCAGGCCCTTAGGGGATGCGGCAGGGTAGTGGGTGCTTCAGAGCTGCCCATTTTTTCCTGTTTCCTCAGAACTTTGTTCTGCAGCCAGATTACTCAGCTGATAGGTAAATGCCATGGGGAAAAAATACATCAAAGCCATTGATGAAAGCCATCAAACAGCAATGCCATGGGCTGGTATGTAGGACCTGCTGCAGGGGAGGGTTTTGTTAGGGAGCAGCTCTGAGATTTAATAAGGGAAACTGAGATTTCACCTCTTAATTAACTGATCTCTGCCAAGCACCTGCTCAGTTCTGTGAGTGAAGGTGCTGTTAGGAATCTTTGCTTTACTATTTTCCCTGACCTTCTGTTGGTAGTAGCGATAGAGAAGAGGAAGTTTGTAGTGGTTAATTATGTCATACCTCATACTCTCTTCAAGTGTAAAAGTGCTGTACAGATAACAGATATAAGCTTTGTATCCCTACCAGTACTTCAATTCCCAGCTTCCTTTCAACCTTTGATATCTTAATTATATCCTATTTTTTATGCTGTATGTCTAGTGTATTATCTCTTGATTGTCTGAGCTGCAGCGAGTCGTAGCTATCTTTGAGGCTGAGTCAACAGAAGCAAGTAAACTCTTCAAAGAGCAAAATGGCAGGTGCTGAGCATACAGTGTCCACGTTCCACACACTTCAGGACCTCTACCTAACACTGCTCCTGGAGCAGGTCTTGGAACAAAAGCACCTCTGTGGCTGGAGCATGTCAGGCGTGCTCCTGGAGTCAGTACTTTGGCTCGGTTCACCCTGGAGGAATCCAGGTGCAGCTCTCCAGCGTGCACCGAAGCAGGGTGTGGAGGAGTCACTTGGGCAAACTGCTTCAAGACCCTGCTCCTCCTTCCATTTGAAATACTCAGGTACCCGAAATTGTCCTAGTGCTGCTCTTCCTGTTTTTTGGAGATCAGGCAAAAACAAATTTCTTTCTGTTTTGTCGTTCACTGGATCTTAGGATGGGAATACCTTTTGTTCCTCCTTTCCTTCCTTGGCTCCTTGGTGCAAACAGTGGGGCCCTGGTATGTTCCCTCCTGTTTCTGACTTCAGAATTAAATAGATGGTGTCTAAAAGAAACCAACAGGGAGAGCTTGCCAGTGATGCCTTGCAATATTTTTGCCTGTTTCTGACTGCTCTGTGTTTTAGGATTCCTTAGACCCCCTGTTTTGACAGTACCTGATCCTCTTGGATGCCAAGGGAGTGAAGGAGAGCAGTGTTGCAGTGAATTTTTGAGGTCCACAGATTAACCCCAGCCATCAGTTCAATTATAGCTTCCATAATAATTTTGCTGTAGGATTTGAGACAATTCACTTTTTCTGTTTTCTTGCAGAGCTTCCTAGCAAATAAATTTATTAAGATTATGAGATCCTGAGAGTCACATAACACAGGTTAATGTGTCCCTTTCAAGCTCCGGAGGCAGAGCTCTCTTGGGATATAAAAAGTTCTGCTTATGGAAATATTTTTGTTTTGCTCTGTTCTTCTTGGTTGTTTGCATTTCTCTTTCTTGTTACTTGGGAGGTCACAATATTGCTATTTACCAGCCAGCAACTCTTCCAGAAATACCAGGGTCACCGGCATCTTGTTTTTTGAGTGCTCAAAATACGTAAGCATGTTGGGACAAGAATGCTTTCTCTGTGTTTATGGGACATAGCACAGCAGAACCATGATTTCATTTGGGGCCTCTCTGTGTGCACTGATACCCAAAATAATTCCCGAACTTTCTGCAGCCAGACATCTCCTTGTTAAGTTTGCCGCAAGGAGTGGCTTTATTGCTGTATTCCTGTTTGAAGCTTTTGACGATACAGCCACGCTTTTCTCTCTGATTTTGTCCCTTATTTCATCATGGAGAAAATGCTAAGGGATTCTTGTGCTCTCTGTCACCTGTCTGAGCCAGGGCTGATGGCACAGGGAAGGTTGGCTTTCACAGCACTTACTGCAGGAACACCCACCAGTTCACCTGTGGCCAGCACTGGCTGTTCCTGACAAAGCTTATCAAAGATCTCCATCTGATGTGCTGCTATCACTGTTCTCTGTGTTTCTTTTAATATCTGCTTTAATTTTAAACGTTTCTTTAGTAATAAGGAAATTGGTTATAAAAGTCACCATTTTGCTCAATAGTGAAACCTTTTAGTCCATGAATAGCCTGGCTCTTTACAGGGTGACAAGCTGTGACCCAGGGGATGCTCTTCCCATGGGACATGGGATGCAGCTCTGCTTGGTGACTTGATACTCCGCTGCTGCTTCACGTTTGGTTTGCAGGGAACACAGCACAGGTGTTCCTGACAGACAAAAATCTTGGGGCAGGTTATGAAGAGATAAATCATTGAATTTTTCTTTCCTTCCTCCCCTTTGTGGCCAATCAGGGGAGAGCACACTCACACCCTGACAGCACTGGAGTCTGCCCTGCCTGCCCTGACTCCCTGTCCTTTACCAGCGCTGTGCACAGAGGACCTGTAGCTGTCATTTGCTTCTGGAAGTTCAAAGGTAGATGAAAGATCAGATGAAAGTTTTCCTCGGCTTTTTGAGCCCAGCCTGCTGGGCACAGTGTAAATCTAGAAGGCTTGTGCTTGTGCCAGCAGGATGGCTCTGCAGAGAGCTCTGCAGATTCAGCTTTGCTCTGGGGCTAAGGGCAACTTTAGCCTTTAACAAGTGAGGGTTTTGGAGTCAATGAGGGGTGTTAAGGTGCTTGTCTCATGTCTTGCCAGCTCCTGTGCAGGTCTTTCTGTTCAGCTTCTGGTTTCATCATGTTCCATAAATGTGAGCCTTTAGATACAGGCTTTTTATATTTATTGAACTGGCTTGTGACACAGTGTGATTCTGGATTTCATGTGTTCTGATACTGATCTGATGGTCAGGCAAAAATAGACAGAACAAATGTCCATTTTTTTTTCTAAGTGGTAATTAAGTAAATATATATATGTATATTCACTTTCCCACAAGGAGAGTTCTGAGTGCTGACCATGACTTGTAGTGACCAGTCAATTTTTCAGTTTTACATAATCTGACCTATTAATTGTTGTTAAGGTAGTGGTTCATGATCTTATGTGTGACAGTGAAAATAAAATATCATACACAGGTTGACTTTACTCCTGTATTTCAAAAATGGAAAGTGTTCAGTGACAGATAGAGAATAATAATTAGAGGTAATTTGCAGGGAGGCATATTGCCAGGGAGAAGCAAATTCTACTTTGATTTAACATTTTGACATGATCTGTAATTGAACTATGTAACAGCATAAAGAAAAGGAGGTAAATAGTGAATATAGCTGCTCAACCTGATTCTTGTCTTCATGCCATGAAAGTGTCTTTCATAGCTATAAACAAAAGAAAGAATTCAGTAGGAGAACCTAGTGATTATTGAGCTTTCCAAATATGACTTGATGAAATGACATAGCTTTTTCTCCAAGTAAACCTGAGTTTTGTGCAGGCACTGCTCAGATTGCTGCCAGACCTGTACAGGGAGGTCACAATTTCTCCAAATTTTGCAGGAGATTTTTTGAGTTACTCATAGTTTCATTTGTGCAAAACCAAGTAGAAAAATCTCTCTGTTAAAAATATTCACACTTCAGCTGGTTTTATTACTAAAGGAAGCTTGGATGTTGGCATTTGAGGCTTTGAGTTTTGATAACTTGCTTTCAGGCTAATTTGACTGGACACAGTGAAAAATAATTTATAAGCGTAGTTAGAATTCGTGTAAGGTTCTTCACTTTGAAGGGGATGGAGCCTGGCCCTGACTATACACTGTGTTTAACAACGTGGGCTCTGGTTTCAGTTTCTCATGTCCTGACACTAACTAATAAATCAGTCAGGGCAGTTCTGAGGGTCTGCTTGTCAAGTGTTGCAGCTCTGCCTATTTAAGCCCCATATGAACACTGTGGAGTGAAAGAACAATTTCAATAGACCTTAAAACATTTACATCCTGCAGGAGCTCAAATGACCATGGCCACGGTGGAGCTTCATTCCAGAGCAGGGGAAAGGTGAGGGCTGAAATGTCAGGTCCTGTGATACTGGAGGGACACCATGGTTTCTGCTGCATTCTGTGATCGTCACCAATCTTTCACCTCTGTTTCTATTTTTGGCTACCCCAAATCTGGGTGCATGATGTACACAGGTACCCTACAAATTACAAATCTGATCGATCTTCTCCTGTTTACATCAGAAAATCTTCAGTGGTAGGGAAGTGTTTAAATGCAAGAGATTGCCTTCTTTAAATAAAAGCCTTGACATGGTGCTTTTTGAGAAAAAGATTGATGGCAAAGACAAAACAAAGTCAAAGACGTGTAATTTATATTCATCTTCTGTCATGGGGAGGATGCATGATTTGAATGGGTTGTTTAAAACTCTTTTTGCAGTTATTTCACAATATGTA
The DNA here is from genome assembly GCA_013390045.1 of Picathartes gymnocephalus. NCBI lineage: Eukaryota > Metazoa > Chordata > Aves > Passeriformes > Picathartidae > Picathartes > Picathartes gymnocephalus. The sequence continues at coordinate 250,160 of WEKY01020320.1, read as the reverse complement.
CTTCACTTCTGCTGGCAGGCAAAGAATATAAGAATCTACATTCACCACTTTTAAAGTACAATTTCACTGGATTTCAGTTTGCTGTAGATTGTCCTGGAATATTATTAAAATTAGGAAATTAGAATTATTTCCTACCATCTACAGTTTGTGTGCAAGCTCTCTCGATCCTGAATCACAAGCTCACTCCATCCATCCTGGCTCTGTAAGGAGAGACAGTCATTCCTCTTTCTGTTACAGCTGACACTTGAAAATTCTCAGCTATTTTTAGATGATTTTCAGTCTCATTTCTGTCCTTTGAAAAGAAAGGAAGAAAAAGAAAATTCCTAGCCTTTAAATTTTTAACTTCCAGTGGGAGTTGCTTTTGCAGAGAAGCCAGCTAATCAATATAGCCTCATTAACACATTTTAACAGGTTCTGTTATATAAGTTTGCATTATTGTGATGGCTCTTTCATAGGCTTGGAGGGAGTTGTTGGAACTCAATTTAAAGACGAGCCATGCAGGGTTTGAAAGTGTAGCTGCTTGCTTCCAAGTAATAATTTCTGAAAATATAAAGTGGCAGTTGGAAAAGAAGCCTAAACTGGGGATGTACCATGGAATTACAGCTCGTTCTTTCCCCAGAGGTCGTGTTTGGGTACGGCTTCTGTCTTAGGCAGCAGGACGGATTTGGCTGGTGAGGCAGTTCTGGCAAGGCATTTGTCAGTATTGGACTGCCCCAGAAATCTTTACTGCCCTTTCAAGCTGAATTGTTTTCACCAAATTAATACTCTCTTTTATTTGTCCCCCCCAAATGTTTTAACTTTGAGCAATATGCCTAGTGGATATATGACGTGAGGGATTGGTATTTTTTCATGGTCCTGAAATTTCTTTGTGGAGGAACAAAATGTTCTAGACATATGTCTTCAGCTAGCATCCCTCAGGATCAAGATCTCCCTCTCAACTGCCTGTACATTTTTTGGGTTTGTATTTGCTACAGTAACTTACTGTGGGAATTCTTGGCAAACCATCTAAATAACGATTATATTGCAAGTCTTTATTTCAGGGGTAGCACTTACTGTTCCTCTTGTTGCACATCTTAAACTGTCGCCTTCAACTTGACTTGATAAATTTAGAAATCAAGTTGCTGTCATAAAATAGCATTATTTATAAAATCTGCAAAATTGGCACAGTGCAGCAGAACTGGCTGAATAAAGTCCACTAGCTTGGTGATGGGATCTTTCCTTCTGCCTGCTGCTTAATATGTGCAGGAACATACAAACAAAGGAAAAGTAACATCTTGATGATCTGCTCATGAAAGAGCAGTTTGCTTCCTTTTGGTTTTTTTTTTTTTCCTTCAGCTGAAGTTAACTCAAATCCACTTGTGGGGATGTCGTCACAGGCTGGAATTCCCAGAGCTCCTGCTGGGTACATAATTCCATAAACCAGAGGTCCTGCCACTGCAGTGGGGGCAGAGAGGCTGTGCAGAAAACAGCCCAAAAGCATCCAAATCCAGCTGTCTCTGTTTATAAAGACTTAATTTCCTGCCAGTGTTATTAATTTGTAGGCCTTGATAGGAAGGCCTTCAAAACAGAGGGGGAAAAGTGGAAAGCAAAACTAACTGATAAACAATACCACTGATATTAACAATTATTTGTATGTTTGAAGGGACAAAATGGGTGTAGTTTGACTGTGCTTAACTGGACAATAAGCTAAAAAACCACAAAAAACCCTCAGCAAAACCCACCTCATTAAAAAATATTAAAGTCTATAATTGAAATAAAACATGCTATGAAACATTGACACAGACCACAGGAAATACATGAAAACTTCTTCTGATATTGGATGCTTAATTCTTTAAGTTCTTTAGGTAGATGAGGATGTTTGAGTCAGAAATGGGATCTTTTCAGTTTTTAAATGTGCAGCTTTGCTGTTTGACTCACATGCACGTGCCTGAGAGGTGGAATAGAAGTTAATTTTTCATTGTGCTGTATTCAGAAGACCTCCCTGGGAAGCTTTTCCGTAGGTGTTTCCCGTAGTTCTTGGAATCAAATTCGTGCCTTCTTTAACTCGTATTTAGTGGACACTTGAAGTGTGTCCTGTAGGTACTGAGTGTCTGTAACCTCTGACTGACTTGGACGAGCGTCCAGCAGATAAATCTTTCGGAATTGCTTAGGGCCTGACAGGAGCAGTGCTACAGGCAGGATGTCATGAGGAAATGTTCCTGTAAGGGCATTATTTGCAAGGAGACCAGGTACAAGATCAGCTCCAAATTGCCTTTGTTTAAACAGCATGATGTTTGGGAAGCAGTTTCCAGCAGGTCTGAGTTCGGCCTGTGCTCGGGGAAGAAGCGGTCACGGCTTTCAGGGCAGGGATGGGGACTCCGCGGTGTCACACACGGTGACTGTGCATCAGCAGATAACCAGACTTTGATCCAGGGCTTTTCTAGCCTTTCCCATCTATTTCCAGTTTTTAAAACTTGGCTCTTATTTGGAGTGGATCCAGAAGAGGCCACTGAGTTGATTAGAGGGATGGAGCACCTCTCCTATGAGGAAACACTGAGGGAATGGGGAATGTTTGGCCTGGAGGAGAGAGGGCTTTGGGGTGACCTAATTGTGGCTTTACAGTACCCGAAAGGAGCTGACAGGAAACATGGAGAGACTATTTACAAGAGCCTGGAGGGACAGGACAAGGGGAAATGGCTTCCCAGTGCCAGAGGGCAGGGCTAGATGGGATACTGGGAAGGAATTGTTCCCTGTGAGGGTGGTGAGGCCCTGGCACAGGGTGCCCAGAGAAGCTGTGGCTGCCCCTGGATCCCTGGCAGGGTCTAAGGCCAGCCTGGACAGGGCTGGGAGCAACCTGGGATAGTGAAGGATGTCCCTACCCATGGCAGGGGTGGAACTGGATGGGCCCATCCAAGCCATTCTGGGATTCTGGGAAGTTGTTTGCATCTGTCTGACTCCCTGTTTGGGACTGATCTTGCTAGTACGATACATGTTATGAAAGAGATTCTCTCTCATGTACATATAAGTTGCTAATGAGACAATATGAATAGTGTTTAATGTTTTACTTGCCACTTGGCAGTGTGGCATCATCTAGAAGAAGAGAGTGTTCTTAAAAATACCACGTGAGGATGAGAAAATTTATTGTAAGTTGTTTCATAATTCCAATAAACCATTTAAGAGAAACATACACACCCCGTGCCTCACCCGAGGTTCTGGAATCCTTAATGATCAGCAACTAAATTTTTCTGCTGAGAATGTTAAAGTAACTTATATGTCTTTGGTTATGAAACATTGCTGCTGCTGGAATTTGCTGTGGATACAGAGATAAACAAAAGGTCTGCTAGTTTTCACTGAAGTCACGTTTTCTTACCTGTGTCAGATACTTTAATTTGATATTTGACGATAGTTTTCCACAAATAAGTCCAAAAATCTTAAATTATGTAAAGCTGTTGAGTTCATAGAACTGGGGAATGGTTTGGGTCGGAAGGGACCTTGGAGATCATCCAGTCCCACCCCTGCCATGGGCAGGGACACCTTCCACTGTCCCAGGTTGCTCCAAGCCCTGTCCACCCTGGCCTTGGACACTTCAGGCATCCAGGGGCTTCTCTGAGAAATCTGTACCAGGGCCTCCCCACCCTCACAGGGAACAATTTCCTCCCAATATCCCATCTAACCCTGTTCTCTGGCAGTGGGAAGCCATTGCCCCTTCTCCTGTCACTCCATACTCTCTCTCTTTCCCCATATATATGTATATATATAGCATTTCAGTAACTATGTGCACACTTCAAATGTTTTTTATGTGGAAATGATCCGAGTTGTTGCTGCAGTCTGTTATTTCTCCATAGTCAGATGCTTGAATCGTGTTTAGTCAGCTTGGAAAACGTGTTTAATTCTTGTAGCATGAATGGCTGCGTGTTCATGAACTGGGTGACACTTTTTAATCAAAGTTTTACTTTGCTCTATTTAATAAGGAACATCATAGAATTTACCTGTTGGTAGTGGAAGGTGGGAGCTTCAGCACATCAAGAATGCCATTTTTTAAATGAGAAGGCAGAGGAAACCAACAGGAAGGTGGTGATTTCCAAACCCTGATGAAGCACTGTAACGATCCTTTTGCTCTGTTGCTTATCCCTGCTCAGGGATAGAGCCGGTTTGGCCATGGCTGTTTGCTGATCAGGAGTCAGGACTGATTTTGTGTCCATAATCGGGTATTGAAAGTGAATCAGACCATACGGGAGGCATTTTTACCAGGCACAGTGTTTTCTGTGTGTTATAAAAAACGCGTGCGTGATGTGGCTATATTTAAAATGGAGTACATCTGTTATGCATTTGATTCTTTCCAAGATTTCAGGAGGTGACAAAGTTGGAATTTGTCTTATAATTCAGATTAAAATTTTGTTTTTCCAAGTTAGGATATTTGGCTGCTTGGCTTCCACCCTCACCAGTGCTTCTTTGAAGCAGTGTATTTGCAGAGCACTCAGAGAAACTGTATTAGTTATGTATTTTGGGATTTAGGTTGTGATGGGAGTTGTAGGATCCTAATATTAGCCATAGCCAAGTGTGCAGCCAAGAGGGTCATAAATTAATTACTGTGAGTTGTGCTGCTGCTGCTGCTGTAATGGAGTGGGATTGTGCTGACAGAGCATTACTTGTCCACCTCATTTCGAGCAAAGGATTTGTTAGTTCTTGTGCTGTTTAGTAAATGCAGGAGTTGGACCATGCCCCACCAGTGTTTGGGGCAGCTTTTGGAACATCAGATCATCTGAATTCAAATGGCACTTGTTGAAGTTTGCAGTTAGAATTGTGTCACTTCAACGAGGAGCCAGTTGGTTTTAACAACAGAATTATTGATTTGTGGAAATAATGTGATTGTGTGTGTTAAATGTCATCTTGGGGATGTTATGGTAACACAACAGCCTGGGTGAGGGAAATACATAACACAGTTCAGGAGCTGCATTTAATATACTTTGAGCATGCCTATAGCTTGTCTAAATAAAACAGCTTTAAATGTAGCCTGTGACCCTCACTGATATAAGTAAAGCAAAATGTTGCTCCAATAGTCTTTGCTGCTGTATTTAGGTGATTCAGTATAAAATCACAGAATCACAACATGGCTTGGGTTGGAAGGGACCTTAAAGCTCATCCAGCTCCACCTCCTGCCGTGGGCAGGGACACCTTCCACTGTTCCAAGCTGTTCCAAATCCCTGGATTGGATCCAGCCTGGTCTTGAACACTTCCAGGGATGGGGCAGCCACAGCTTCTCTGGACAACAAACACAAAGAGATAAGCTATAAACACAGATTTTGGGGTCAGAAGAAGGATGGCCTGATGTATTTATGAGAGTTTTTATTGCCCTTCCAATGCATATATAAAATTACAACCTTGGTGCTGTGACTGTTGGAGGACAATCTTATGGAGAGTGCGCCAGTGAAGTGTAGCTGGTGTTAGATGGTCATTTAAAGGGTTCATCCTTGGATCTTTATTTGTAGACTGAGGCACCTCTCAGGCGAGGAGCAGTACTGAACCAGTGAAGTCTGTGCTGCTGCCTGGGCTCGTCAGGTGCTTGAGGAGCCAGTGGGGCTGAGCCCCAGTGAGGTTTGTGTTCACACAGTGCCAGCAGAAAGACCCCAATAACCCGCTCCATGTGTGCTGTCCTGCTCCACACAGCTGAGGGGCTGTGCATTATCAAGGAAGGAAAGAAGGTGAGGCATCCTGAATTCATGGCTGGGCCACAATCAAGCAAATCTAGCAAGGATCCCATCCCTGTGCTGGAGCTGGTCATGGCTCTGTTAGAACCTTGCAGGACAAAGAAATGCTTCTCATTTTCTGAGCTGTTTCTTTTCCTGATGTGACTTTGCCCTGTCTCCTAAATTGAAGGAAAACACGCTTTACTTTTAAGAAAGTCTAAAATAAATGTTTTGATTTATATACATTTGGATATTTCTATATTAATATATAGCTGAACCATAGTAAATAGGGATGAAATTTTACTCTCTAATGTTTACTCTTTCCTTTGTCAGGGGATAAAAATCTCCTACATTGGCACAGTACAGGCTCTGGAAAGATCACCAGGTATTTGAGTAACTGGTGTGGATTAAAGGTGTATTACTTGTGCGTGGATATTGTCCTAAGGTGTGGGTCAGGTGCCTGGTTTGAAAACTCTATAGAGTCCTTTAATTTTTATAATGAATAAACTCCTCATCTGCAGCTGTGGAGCCCGTTTCTAAAACCCCCTCGTCTAGACATTTGACTGAATGTATCATTTTTCAGCCGTGCCCATTCAACAACCTGCCAGAGGAGGTGGGTCCCTGATCCAGCTCCACTTCCAGCCCTTGTTGAGTGTCTCAGGGTTTGTTTTGTGGTGTTCCTGCTTGCTCTAATAAACTTCTAGAAAACCCTGCTTCAGTTTCCTGTTCCATGAAGTGTAATTGTTGCCAGTGTGAGGAGTTTTTAATATGACACCAGACGCCTCCTGAAGATGTGGCGATGAAGTGTTGCCTTGCTTTAGATTTCTACTGTACGTTCTGCTATGGGAATCCTAAACCCAGGTTTAAATCCCAAGCACTCATACCTGTGCTCACTTCTAAATTTTGCTTGTGGGTCACGAGTGACACGAAGTGATGGTCTGTGCTGAGGCAGGGACATGAGCTCCTTTATTCATAAGAAATTGTGCTAATGTTTTGGTGACAGTGGTTCCCAGAATGCTGTATTTGAGGTTTGTGCAGAAATCCAGGTGCTTGTTACTGGAGCACCGTTAAATAGACTAAATAGTGAATAGTGAGTGGCTAAAATTAGTATTATTGTTCCATGGGACACCGGGTGCCTCGCTCTTTGTACTGAGGTGGAAGTATTTTCTCATATCACAGTCCCACACATTTTCTATCTACTGCATTTTTGTTCACAAGTTGAAGGGAGAATAAAGGGGAGAACTGTACTTTGTAGCAGTATAAATCCTTCATAAAATAGTTGGAGGTCTTGAAAAGTTAAATCTGCGTTTGGATATTAGAATGAAAAGAGATGGGGGACTGCAGGGATACCAGGCATTGTCATTCCAAAAACAGGATAAAGGATTGCAGGTTCAGCGCAGCAGCATTTGAAATGATTTTTTTTTGTAATTTGTTTGTTTGTCTGTTTTAATACAAAGCAGTTAATGACTTCTCTTTCTTTTGCAATGTCACACTGGCTCTAGAAGACAGAGGGGTTTTAAGTGACACTTTTTTGGGAGGAAGGAAGTGATCCTTTAATGGTCCAAAGTTTTCTGATGCTGCTTTGCATCTGGGGCAATTCCTGCTGTTTCTCGAACCAAAATTTAACTTTTTGGATGTTGGAGGTAGAAAGAACATACTGCAGTATATTCAAGATGATTTTTGTTATTTTATGCTCCTCAAAGAAAATTCCAGGACCTTTAAAACATGGAGGAGCCTCTACCTGTGCCAGAGGTGGAAATGACTAATTCAGTAAATATATCCAGCTACTAATTGACTGTTTTGGATACAGGGACTACTTAGCACAACTGTTTATGTGAGTACTTCTGTTGTGAAGGTGTCTCCAAGTGTGGAGAAGTTGGGAGTTTTTGAACCATCAGTATACATTGTACTAAAAGGTTTACATGTTTTTAGCTGCTGTTTTATCAGCCATGACAGCAGAGAGCAAATGTATATAAACCATGAGAACCTGAGAGGTCATCACTAAAGTGATGTTTACAGCACAGTCTGTAAGTTGCTGAGTTTCTTCCATGTTTGACCTTACAATATACTATTATGGATTTAGAGCTTTAATTGCTTAATTTTAAGATATATGACCATTTTTATTTTAATTCTTTTTAAAAATCTACTTAAATAAGATGTTAATTGGTTAATTGGTGAAAAAAATGTTTTAAAAAAATGTAAATGAAAGGAATTCTTTTTAAAAATCTACTTAAATAAGATGTTAATTGGTTAATTGGTGAAAAAAATGTTTTAAAAAAATGTAAATGAAAGGAATTCTTTTTAAAAATCTACTTAAATAAGATGTTAATTGGTTAATTGGTGAAAAAAATGTTTTAAAAAAATGTAAATGAAAGGAATATTAGCAGCTGATTTTTGGCCCAGTAGGGGATCATTAATTCCCATGGTCTCCTGAGCACTGAGACCATGGTGCTTCTCTATTTCGTGAGCTCTCCATGAAGGCTGGGTTTTCTATCTGGATGCTTTTCTGTGTTCTTAATTGCAGATTTTAGGGGCCACACAGGAGCTGAATTTTCTCCGTGAAGCACAACCCATGATAATTCATGTGCTCTAAAGAAAGGTCGTATTTGCTGGTAGATCATTCTTACTCCTCCCAAAAAAACCTGACAGCTGTTTTAAGAAGTTATTTTGAGGCTGGAACGTGAAACTTGGAAGAGAACCAGACTCCTTTATAAACAAACTTTGCGGTCCTTGTCCCCCCCACAAAAATTACTCCATATTTTTATTTAAGTTTAATGTAGTTGATTGTATGTTAATGCTCTAGTTTATTCCCCTCTCTATTTGCTTCATTGTTCTTTTATATTTGTTTGCCAATAATTCAAAAGCATAAGCAAGTGGAGGTAGTGATGGATTTTGTGGTGGGAGTTGTAATAGTGTTCCCAATGCAATTTGCTGATATGAAATAGGAAAGGTGGGATTTGCAGATATTAGTACAATTATGGTTTCTAGCCATGGAACTGAAGAGCAAAACTGACCTCTGAGCAATATCTCACATATTTTGGTGCAAGTTTCCAAGGTCCAATAGCACCATGGCAGCTTTTCTCAAAATATTGTGGCTTTTAAAGATAATTTTTAAGTGTTTGTTTTCATTGTTCTCTTGCAACTGAAGATAATCCCTATAGGCATTATGACAGCAAAATATTTTAATGGGATGGAAGCTGTTAAGGGAGAATATTTATTCCTAAATTCTCTTTTGTATTTTTAATTACCCATTAGATTGTATCTTCTGAGAAGTAAATTAGAAAGGAATTTCGTGATGGTATTTGGAAAAACTGGAAAGCAGTGGGAAAGTGGAAGCCAAAGGCATGGTGGGTGACAGTGTGAGGGAAGAGATTGTAAGAAGTTGAAATCTGCAGGACACTAATCCGAAGTACTTTTTGGGGGATGTTCTTTTGTTTAGTCCTCAAATCTCAGAAGTTGTTTTGATAATAGAAGAAACATCAATTAAAGAGATGTGAACCAAATGGATAGAGCCTGTAAGAGAGCAATCAGGATGGATGGATGTCTAGAAAAGAACAAGGAACTGCAGTTGGGTTAGACTGGGGGAAAAAGCTCCGGATGGGAGAGATGGCCATGTTCTCCAGCCAAGGAAAGGGTTGTCTGTGGAGCGGGAAGGAGCTGGAAGCGCTGTGCTCAAACTGCTGCGAGAGCACTGCCGTGTGTGGGGAGCACCAACACCTCCAGCAGGGGTTCAGGAGCTCTGTGGGAACAGCTTTGGGCTGTGGCCTTGGGGCAGGTGAGGCCTGGAGTGGTGAGAAGGTAACTGAGAACCTCCCAGGAGGCACTGGAAAGCTGGAGCAGCCATGGATTGTAGGGATGGATGCAGTGCCACTGGGAATAACCACGCAGTATTTCAGCAAGATGGCATTGCAAGAATTTTAATCCTCTTTCTGAATAATTTGAATAATTTGGCATAGAGCTGTTGCTGATTTACTGAGGTTGTTTGTTTTGGGGTTTTTTGTGTGTTGTGAACTCTCTGGCTTGTCCAGGACACTGAATGAAGGAGAATTGCTCCACTCAAAGTAGATAGAGATGATCTTCGCTGTTGTGAAAAGCCACACGGAGTAACAATGCTGGAGCTGTGCCTTTCCTCACATCCCAGGGGTTTGTTGCCTCTGAGGATCTCAGGGGTGCACAGATGCAGGTTTGCCCACACAGTGCGAGCTGCATGTTCATATCCATGGTACCCATTTCTGAAAGGGAAATGTGGTGTGGAACAGATACTTGCTGCCCTACCCTTGATGGCAGCCTGCTGAGCAGAGCAAGGGGCTTCAGAGGGTTACTGTCTCTTTTTTTTCTTCTTTTCTATTTTAGCATTTCATCTGTCTCTGCTTCTCATTACCAAAGTTTTTCCTATTGGTAGAAATCCGACATCCAGTGATACTAATTTTTGTCTTTATATGCACACATGTAGGTATATGAATAAATCCATCGATTCAGTTAGTTCAGAACTGAAAAAAATACATTCCAAAGGAACGTTAGGGGTTGTTTTGCTTTTGATGTGAAAACCTTTGGATGCTGCAGCCTTTCCAAATGCCAAGGCAGCAGCTGGATGTCTCTTTCCATCCTTGGTGCTGGGGTTGCAGGAGCAGTCCGTGTCCCTGGCAGGTGGATGTGTCAGCCCTGGGCGGCGTCGCCTGCGTGGGAGCAAATCTGCCTGTTGTGTCTTCTCTTTCCATATTTATCCATGTTTCCTTGGGCAGCCGAGTCCAATCCCGGTGCACTGAGCCAGGCCTTGGTTTGCAGAGCTGCTGATCCCTGGCCTGAAGGTGCTTTTGTTGTGGGTACACTTGTGTGATAAGGTTTTGTGATCACAAGTGTGTTTGTCATAGAATTTATTCTGCCCTGCTCTGCAGTTCTTGCATTTCCAAGTCCATTTAACTGGAAACTTCACTCATACTGTCTAAACTTACAAAAACAGACCAGATGTAGTTATCTGGAAAAGTTTTTGTGTGAGCTGTTCTTTCTGTATATTTTCCAAAATTATGTTGCAAATGGTCAGATGAAAATGAAAAATAGGTGATTTGGGTGAAAATATGACCCACAGTAGGAAAAGATCCATTTCCTCTTTGTGCAAACAAGAACACTTGTGTATTGTAAGACATTGCAAATATTTTCTCTTCTTATGTTCATTTTTCCTTATCTACCTGTACAAGTATATAGACTTATCAATAAGCAGGTAAATATCGAAGAATAAGAAAATAAATTTAATTTTTTGATTGAAACAAAGTTGGCAAGATGGAAGCAGTGTGTGTGTGTGAGAGAGAGAGTGTTCTCTGAGGTTGCTGAGCCCTAATGGTTTTATTGGTAATATTTCAGACTTAATGCCTCTCTCAGCCGTGAGGGCAGCCATCAAATCATTAATTTAACATCGAGTTAGCAGCCTCTCTCCTTGCAGTTATCTACAGGGAGACTAAATAAAAATACCTTAAAAAACCCATGTGACTAAGATCAAAATATCCTTAGGGGAGGAGCACTTCAAGGGCTGTTTTTAGGTACCAAAAACTTGAGACTGTCTTCCCTCTCCCCCCTGCACAGTTTGGGGTATTATGGTGCCTTTTTTTGGTGATTTTATTTGTTTTTTGTTTTGTTGTTTTAGGGATTTTTTAAATGAATACTGTTTCTTTTCATAATTGGGAAGATAGTTGCTTTGAAGTACTAATGTTTAAGGGTCTCAACAAGTTTTAGGGAATTGCATTTTTTCGATTAGTTTTTATCAGAGTTCTTATGTAAGGATTTCTTTGCATCTGTTTTTTTAATTTTTATACCTCTTTAATTTCCTTGTTAAATTGAACAGGGCCCTGCTTATTACGAAAGGCTGCCAGTGTATGTTCGTATCCAGTTTCCTCAATAATTTGTTCTCTCTCCGAATTTGAAACTTGGATGTTTTATTTGGTTTTGTTCAAGTCTGATGTAACACTGCCAGATCTAATTATTTAAATTTCCCATTATAATCTTCTTACAATTTAAACAGTTTCTACAACACTGAACTTTCACAAGCCCTGAGCTTTTCCAGGCTATGCCTTGCCTTTAATTTGCAATTTAAAATTACAGTGGGAGCTGCGTCCCTAACTCATTTTGATCTCTCCATCTACAGCTTGTGGAAACTGAGTTTTAAACCTGGGTTGGGGAAGAAAAGCAAAATATAAATATATTTCACTCATTTGTAGCTTTTGGTATGATGCAGCACATTTCCAAGAAATAACAGAGAGAACTGATGGCTTCTTTCTCCAGTCTCCCACTCCTGTGGGATCGATGTAATTTGAATAGCCCTGAGATTTACTCCAGTAATCTAAATCCCTCCTTCTCACAGAATCGTGGAATCACAGACTGGTTTGGGTTGGAAGGGACCTTAAAACTCATCCAGTCCCAGTCCCTGCCATGGGCAGAGACACCTTCCACTATCCCAGGGTGCTCCAAGCCCCGTCCAGCCTGGCCTTGGGCACTGCCAGAGATCCAGGGGCAGCCACAGCTTCTCTGGGCACCCTGTGCCTGTCCTTTTGTTGAAAAGGAGACGAGTTTTTGAATTTCTCCATTCAGTTTCCAAAGTCGGTTTTTTCAGAATTGCTGGAGTTGCACATTGTTTGCTGGAGGAGCAGAGAAGCCCAACCAGGCGGGGGCTCAGGCGGTGGCCAGGATGCGTTTCTCTGCAGGATTTTCCATCACAGGTTTTGTGTTTCCTGACAACCTTTGCAGTTTTCCCATGCCTATAAAGCTTGTGCAAATAACTGACCAGCAAGGCTACATCCCATCTCTGTTAATTCCAGGCCTGGCATTAATGCCCCTCAGGCTGTATCCCTCCATTCCTGCTGCTTGCTTGCACTCTGGTTTTTCCCCTTTCTTTGCTGGTTGTCCCCTCTCTCTTCTCATGAGTGTAACTTTTGTTCAAATTAAAGTAAGTGAACCACATGGGAAAGTGCATTCAGTTTAAGAGGCTCATTCTTCTCTGTTGGTGCAGTGGTTGTGAATGCTGCTTGGAGTTTGCTTCCATCAAAATGTCAGTTTTGCTTTGTTTTAGAAAAGAGCAGAAGTTAGATAAGGATTTTTAAGTAGGGGAGGTAATTAGGCTTTGCTGTTTGTAATATGATGCAGACAGTGTTCAGCCCTGATTTCTTGGCCTTCCACTCTCCATGTAGATTAGAATTGTTGAATTTCCAATTACCCTTTGGAAAATTTGTTTTATCTTCCTTATAGAAATGTTTTTCTTCTACACCTCCAGAGTCTTACTTTTCCCCATTGCCCTTTCCTTCCTTCCAGTCTTTCCTTCCAGGTTTCCACACTGAGATTAAAGCCACAAAAAAGGCTGGTTCAGTGTTTGATACAACTGAAGAGTGAAGAGCTGAAGCAAAGGGAGTAAATGAAGGAATGAGAGTAAGTAGCCAGGGGGGCTGGTTGGGAACCTGCTCAGCAGATCTGCTCCTGGGCAGGTGTTCCTCATCCGTCTGCAGCTCATCTGCTACAGGGCTTTCCCACTTCCTCTGCTCTCTTGCTTTCTTCCTTGCAGTTGTTCCAGCCTGAGTGCCTATCAGTTCAGAATTCCCAAAGAAATGGCCAGAAACTTGATTGGAAATGGTCATAGTCATCCTTTTAATTTTATATGGGCTGTGATATGGGACATTGTGCAATCTCAGTGTTGGTGAATCGGCGGTGAATTTCCAGGCCATTTGTTCTTCAAAATCCATTTTATCTGGTTTTAATGGCACAAAAATTTAAATATACAAATGGAAAAGTAAGTGGCAGAGTAGCTGAGCCCTGTCTTGGTTCCTTTGCAGGAGGAGCCCAAATCTGGTGGGCTAGGAAGTCCCCATAAATGGTTTTCAATCCACGTAGTTTGTTTAAACTCTGGGTTTGTGGGACCTAAAATAGAGCAAAAGGGAAAGTAAATAGTACAGTATCCTATCTGGAGTGTCTCTTCTGCACTTGAAAATAAGTGAGTGCTAGAAGGGAATCATCAGGGTGACTCTGGGAACAACAGCTGGACCAGGGATGACAGTGCCGACAGATGAAGCACAGGGCACTTGCCCACTGCTTTCCCACCCCAGACCACAGCCACCAACTCTGGGCCATAAAAGGAAGCAACTGTTCTTGTCAAAATACAGCTGCCCAGCCCATTTGCTTTCTGGGAAAAATGTCCAGTAACTGCTGGTACAGCCGGGTGATGTGCAGCTCTACCTATAAACATTTGCTTACTCTGAACTTACTTGCTGGCTTTTCAGAGCCCGTGTGGCAGGCGAATAACACAATGCTGCCAGCTGATGAATGGTCTCCATGTAGCAATGGAAAGCTTGGATAGAGTTTAAAGTTCAAAACAGTTTGCTTTTCAAAAAAAGTACTTTTTTTAAAATCAGAATGAATAATGCAAAGTACCTAATTACTTGTAAAAATTGTGCATCTCGCATGAAATTAATTTTTGCATAAAAAGTAGCAAATATGTTTTGCTTCATCATTTAATTTGACTTATTTCATAATACTTTTCCTTACTGCTTTGATAGTTTTAAATTTCTATAAGCTCCTTAAATGATGCAAGAAAGTGCTCTGCTGGCACAACATGTAAACTAAGTGAGTGGAAAAGTAAATATTTACGGCTGACATATTGAAGTATAAATAGCAGTTACTGTGTGTAATGTTTCAATTGTAAAACTATTTCTAGGGCTCTATTAGCGTGCACCATTGCTTGTTAAAATGGGAATGTTTTCTAGAAGCTTCATTTCTGTTTTGGAAAGTAGATCCCAAAGAGGTCACAAAAACGTCTCTGACATGGATCCCTTATGTGCTTGTCACTCGGCCCTGGAGAAGGTCTGAGCAGCACAAATTGATGGGCTGTGACATTTAACATTCTCGGAGGTTTATCCATATACTCCAGGCTGGAATTGGTGCTGTCTAATGGAAGAATGAGAAATATGGTCAGGTAGTGGGAACTGGCTTCCTCAAATGCCACTGTTGAGTCCCTTGAGGTCCGGGGTTTCCACCTGGCTCCAGCATGAGCAGCACTCCCTGGGAAGCTGCTTTGGGGAGGTGTGTGTATTGCCCCGCAGAAATACTGGAATTAACTTCTCTCAGACATCTCACTCGACAATATGAGTTTGGTTCTTCTTCTCTTTGGAACTTGATCTTTAGCACTTGCGTTTTCCAAGAACAGGGTATTTATCATAGTGTATGTCTTGGAGTACCTTGTCCCATGGCCTCAGTCAAGGGACTGTCCTCTAGAATTCCCATTCTTGCGGATTTAAGGAAGGGCCCGGTGTTGTTTTGGCACAGTTGTGTTCTGCAGTAATGAACAACTTTTCTGTCCACGCTCTCTGTCAGGAGGGCTGGGTGGCTTCCACGTGGGCACAAAAATGAAGGCTTTTAGTGCTGTGACATTGCACAAGAGCTGTAAACTACTCAGAGCTAAAGTTTAGCTCAGCCTGAGCCAACCTGACATTTGAACTTAATGTTTAACGTGCTTTACTGTAGAAATAATATTATAGGAAGGCATTCCTCTGTTAAGAAGTTATTGTGGTAACAGATATTGGTGATCCTGCTGGTAATTGTACCTAAATCTGCTTATATTTTGTATGGAAAACAGGTTTTTACCAAAAGTTTTCTGAAAGAGAATAATGTGAGTGGTCTTCTAAATTTCAGCTTTTCCAGCTCTTAAAAGAATGAGTTTGAAACGCAAAAATTCAGTCTTGGATTGCCCGGTAGGATGTGAACACATCAGAACCTTTCGGAGTATTCCTTTTCTGAAATGTAGTTTTCTTGGGCCCGGTTAATAACTGTCAGTGGCTCTAAATCTCATTATCACAGCCCCATAGACACCCCTGCTGTCTGTGTCAGCTCATGCTTTCTCTTGTTGGTTTTTATTTAATTTATTGGTTTTTGTAATTAAATGAAATATGGTTATACGTTTAGCAATAAAGAGTTGCTCTTGCACTCCCATACCCCTGCTCAGGTTGATGTAATAAAATTTTTGTTATCACCTCAATATTAATAATTTATTTAGTAAGTTATTAATTTTTGTATTAGTTTCAAATCTAATACATAATTATACAATAGTGTCAGTGAAAATCAGAAACATTGTCCCAAGAGCTCTAAAAATGAAAGAAAAAACTCTTCATCTCTGTTAATTCTGGTTTAAATACACAAGATAGAGAGATACAGCCTACAGCAGAAATGAATTGGTATTTAGGATAGGAATATACCTAAATATTTCCTTTCAAAATGAGGTTTTAGAGAGCACTATTTAATGTCCCATCTTAGATACTTAAAAGTCTAAAAGCTTTGTTCAGAATGATCAAATGTGCTGTGCTGATGATGCAATACAGATAATTCAGAGGCTGTTTAGCACTTAACAAAAGCCTGATCTTGCCAACTTTCCTCTTAGATTTGTTCTTTTTTCATTTGATCAACTGCATTTCTTGCAGCCTACTGCAACTTTTCCATCTCCCTAATTCCGTAATTTATTTGCTCTCCCTGACATTCCAGAAGCAACATTTGGGAGCTGTGGAAAAGCAAGCTTGCTCTGCAGCTGCTGTGCAGCGGGCAGATACCCAGGTATGATCATCCCAGAATCACAGAATCATGGAATGGTTGGCTTGGAAGGGGCCTCAGAGCTCATCTTTTTCCACCCCTTCCACTGTCCCAGGCTGCTCCAAGCCCTTTCCAGCCTGGCCTTGGACACTTCAGAGATCCAGGGGCAGCCGCAGCTTCTCTGGGCACCCTGTGCCAGGGCCTCCCCACCCTCCCAGGAAACAATTCCTTCCCAATATCCCATCTAACCCTGCCCCCTGGAAATGGGAAGCCATTCCCTGTGTCCTGTCCCTCCAGGCTCTTGTCCAAAGTCTCTTCCATCTTCCTTGCAGGTTCCCTTCAGGTCCTGGAAGGGGCAGTTAGGTCACTCAAGAGCCTTCTCCTCTCCAGTCTGAACAGTTCCAGTTCTCTCAGCCTTTCACTTCTCTTAGCCTACCACAAGGCTCACCACAAGCACTTTTTACCTCCTATTTTTTTTCTAATGGTACTTTTTAAAATCCCTTCTACTGACTCACGTGCTGTGTTTTAAGCATACTCACATCTTTAGTCCATATGGCTGTTTGGAAACAAGCTACTGCAATTCTTTTAGGTAGTAACTGTAAACAGCACATTTAAATCCCATTTCACATTTTATTGCAGTTTGTAAATCCATCAGTAATTGATTAGAAATATTCTTCGGGTATTCCGGATATTGTACAGTCAGGTACTTCGGGTGCTTGCTTTAGGCTTATTCCCTTTAAGTGCTAAAAAAATTAGATTTTTCTCCTCATATGGATGCCCATCATCCGACTGTTTGAATTCTGGAGGTGAGAGTTTTCCAGTAGATCCTCCCTAATCTCAGAGTTTGGGAAGGACCAGCTCACTTCCTGAGGTAGGGATCACTGATTTGACTTCTGTAAATCATACATATTTCTGTCTTCAGCAGCATTAGTTCCAATACATTTGTATAATTTATAAATCTTTAATCCCAACATGTTTTACAGGTTGTACATAGTTGATTCTTTCCACACAATGTTATCTTGAGCAAATACTTAATTTCTTTAATCTCCCCAGAAATGGAATTTATGATGCAGTTGCATTCAGGTTGAATCTTAATTTCATGTTTGTATCACTTAACAGATGCTCTGGGGACTAAAGACTCCTATAATTAGGTTTGACATATGTTTTCATGCGAGGTGAAATAGTTTGCGTGCTTCTAGAATAAATATTGACTGCAGCCTCGATTTATAATCCCAGGAAACAATTGGATGTGTGCTGGGAGCTCTCCATGCCGAGTGTAAGCTGTGGCTTTGGGAGCATGGACCCTTGTGATTCCAAAATATTGAGTCCTTCCTAATGGCCTTTTTTTGTTGTTGTTTTTGCTCCAAAAAAGGGCAAGATCAAAGTGCAGTCTGTTCTTTCCTGCCCTTCTGGATATACAAAACAGCTGCAAAGCACAATCAGCTATTGTAATGATATGTGCCCCAGGTCTATAAATAGATGGAGAGCTGCAGGCTTGAGCTTTGCTGCTGCAGAGGCCAGGGGATTTTTGCTTGGGGTTACTAAACATTCCCTTGCTTGTTTGTGGTTTAGAACCATCATTTCCGAGGCTGCTATATTCCAACTGAATTGGAATTCAAAAGGATTTTGTCATGGAAGCTTTATATGATTTCACTGTTTGCATTTTCTCCTTCCTTGTTTTTTTTTCCCCCAACACACAAGAATTTTCAAGTTTCTAAAGGAAGCCAATTCAAACACAATAATTAATTTATTCAAAAAAAAAAAAAAAGGTTGTGATGGCTGTGATGTATAGCTCTAGTGGGAAGTTTCCAGAGGAACTATGGAGAGTAAGAATCACAACCACATTTCATTAAATTGTGGTCTGGCCTCTCCTCCAGCCTGGAAACGTGGAATGCAACACTTGATAAGAGCTTTGTGTTCTCCTGAGCTGGGAGGTGGGTGGCTGTGTGAGTACGCTCTGCCTCCTGTGCAGGAGGGATCAAATCTGCACAGCAGAGCCAGAGCTGGCAGAGCTGTTCCCAGATTTTTTTTTAATTCAATATGCTGCATATTTTTTATTCATTATGTTAACTCAGAAGAGCTGTTGAGAGTGTGCAAGCTAAGGACTTGTTAGATGATGAGAGAAAAATTAGTGTATTTGGCAGAAGTGAGGTGTTAGAGATAATTTGAGTTTCGAGTATCCAGGAGGTGGCTGAAGCTGATGCTGGCAGAGGTGAAGCAGACTTCAAACTGCTC
The DNA here is from genome assembly GCA_013390045.1 of Picathartes gymnocephalus. Lineage (NCBI taxonomy): Eukaryota > Metazoa > Chordata > Aves > Passeriformes > Picathartidae > Picathartes > Picathartes gymnocephalus. The sequence goes on along the minus strand of WEKY01020320.1, from coordinate 231,708 downwards.
GTCTCCTTTCCAAGCTCTCTCTTCCTGGAAAAGCTATTGATTCCCATTGCATTTCAACAACATTAGCACCTCACAGTATCAGTACTGCTGTCCTGCTTTAAATTTAAATGAGAGGGAGAGATAAAAATAACTCCTTTGGCATTTCACACGGGTACTTTTCAGCTATAACCTTCATGCTTTGAGTCAGGTGAACCAGTTCACCTCTTGAGACTTCTCCTTTCAACAACTGGACCTGAAAATTGGATTTAACATGGTGAATGAGGAGGTCTTGCCCCACGCAGACATCTCATTGATGCTGCATAAATGCACTCTCAGTGTATGTGGTCAGTATTTGTCCAGGCCATGTGAGGTTAGGATGGACATTCCTCAGAACAGAGTGTGAGTTTCTAATTTCTAACCTACTTGTTGTTTCCGAAGAAGTAACAATAAGAATGTTGAAGGAAAAATGTTGACATCTCAACTGAAAAGAATTCGAATTTACCTGAATTCATAAAATTCACCTCATATGACCTTCCTCTGTGAAAATTAGGGCATGAAGTGGAATTTTAAAGTCAAGTATGACAAAAACTTGGAAAACTTCTTCCTGCCTGTGTGTTCTGCTGCATCAGTGACAATGCAAAGCAGACAGGCACACAGCAGATCTTGGAGGCAAATCAAGCTTTTCCTGTAGTTTTCTAGGTGGCAGCCATTTGATTTCCATTTTGTTTGGTTAAACAGCATGATACAGGTTGTTGAGGGACCTCTGAAAGTGTCATGTCCAAACTTGGGCTCAAAAGAGGTTTGGAACTGGGTTTTAGGCATCTCTCCCGCTGTAACTTGTCCTCATCATAGCCTGTCCTGTTGCTGTGATCCTGTGTGGAGAGCCTGGCTCTCCTCCTGCCCTCTGTTAGGCAGTTGTGCCTTTCTCCTCTCAAAGCTCCCAAAACCCAGCTCTGTTCTCACACATCAAGTGCTTTAACCCCCTGATCATCTGATGGTCCTCTCTGGTGTCAACCCAACACATCAGCTCCATCTCTGGGGAGCCCAAGACTGGAGATGGTTTTCCAGCTGTTGTTTTGAGTGGTCACTGGGATGCTCCGAGTGCTGAGGTCTCTCTGAAGAGCAGCCTGGTCTGTTGGTTTGTTGATTGCTCCCAGCTTGTCATCGTGTCCTGTCCCCCCGAGTCTGGTATTGGCTGTGAACTCAGTGGTGACGTGAAGTTGTCGCCTTAGTCAGACTAGGATCTGCAAATGGAGGAGCTCTCGCTCTGTGTGGCGAGGAGCCAGAACAAACCTGTGTGCAGCACTTGGTGACAAAAACGCCATCTGAGAGACCCCAGTGCTTCACCTCATCAGCTTCAAGCAAACAGACCCTTCTAAAGCACAGCAGAACGAGGAGGGGAGGTGCCAAACCTTGCTCTCAGACCTTGCTCTCAGGCTGGGACAGCCACAAGGATCCGTTTCTCCACAACCACTGAGACTCATCTGTGTGGAGACAAACATGGTGAGGAGGCTGAGAGACAAAATCAGCCTCCTTCCTGTAGATTGCACTGAGGATTTTAGCTGTTTTGGGAGGACTTGGGCTCTTCCTTACTGTAGATTTTGGTTTATCTCCTCTTTTTCAGGAAAAAACATTGCAAAATGTAATTACAAGATGGACTCCATCTCTTCTCATTAGAATGAAACGGGGGGAATAAAAACATCCAGTATGGAGATGTGCAGATGATCCATCTGGTCACACACAAAAGTAGAGGGAGGGAGGGAAAAGAACATCCTTTGTTTTCATGTCCAGCCAGGGGATTGCTATGTGCTGCAGGCACAGCAGGGATGTGTGTTCCTCAGCTGGGCACATCCCTGGGTGCCAGAGGAGACCCCGGCCATGGAGAGGGTCCAGGAGCAGCACAGCTTTCACACCAGCTGATCAGGTTCAAGCTTCAGTAAGCACAGCTACATTTCTTGTTTTAATTATCTTTTTTACCCCCAGGCTACTGTGCTTGCTGGTTTGCCTGGGAGAGAAAGTGCAGCTTCCCTGGATGCGTGCACGATCCAGGTCCAGCGGAAAAGACAAATGCTTTGCTTGTGCTGTGGTGCTAATGGGAGAGCAGACTTCAAATAATCAGTTTTCCTCTAAAGTAAACAACTTTTATGCTTCTGACAGAAAAGATGAAAAGCACACCACCTTTTAAAACCAGACCTTGCTCCTTAACACTGTGGCAGCTTTATAAATAAAGAAAGAAAATTAAAACTACCGTATAGGCTTCCTATGAGAGATTCTTTCTAGGAAATACTGTACAAATTCCATATTCTGTATATACTCTGTATTCTGCAAAGAGGACACCCAGCTGTTGTGTAGTACCTTGTGTAGATGGCTGTGACCTAGTGGAGCCCTCCTGACTATTAGAAAAGTATTTCCTTTCTCAGTTTTAAGTTTATACAGTTCTATTCCCGTTTCCCAAGCAAAGTCTTGCGTGAAATTCCAGTGGTACAGAGCAATGAGAAATTAAAATGTCCTTTGGACTAGACAGCTGACTGGAAAAAAAGACATTGAATTATGGGTTTAGCACAAAAAAAAAATAGGTTTAGGTTGGATTTTGTGCTCTGCAGGAAGACAGTGCACTTCATTTTGAAGTTTCATTTTCCTAAGAGCCATGGATACAGGTTTCCAGCCTAGGGAAGTGTCCCAGGTGGGACAAACCCCATTGTATTAGCAATGTGTATTTCCATGTTCGCATGTATCATAATATACTTACTCTGATTCTCCTGATGTTTCTGAGATACCCTTTGATGATGCTTTTTAAGGGAGAAAAACCTCTTGCTTGTGATACTCACAGCACTAATATGTCTTCCTTTATATTAAAAATTATTTCTACAACGTATTTGTTTACTTAATGAAAAGAGATAAACAAGTTTGTTAGTAAAGCTTTTTAGATTTAATCATTTGGAAGGGTACTTTTTATTTTCACATCAAATTCATCTGTAATTTGTGTATTGGTGGTTAAGAAAGGAGAGTGTGCAAGAGCAACAGGACAAGTGAAATGAAGTCAGAAATCCACTCAGGAGGGCAAAATGTGCATAAAGAGCAGAGATCTCACTGCACACAAAAGTGATGTGAAAATTTAGCCTGGATTTATGTGACTGAGACTTTGATGTTGGTGACAGGGAATAGAAGTACTGACCAAGCTGCGAGCCCATCTGTAAGTCATGCACTCTGTTTAAAACCATTCTGTGATACCAGTGTCTTTAATTTCAGTTTCCTTGAGGGAAGACACTGCAAATCAAATGGTGATTTTAGCACTGTAATTTTTTTCTGCTTTTCTCCTTTGTACCTCTGAGGTGTGCAGCTGCCTTGCTGTACTCTAGATAAGCTGTTGCTTCTAAACCAGCAGGAGCTCATACTGGTTATCTCAGGGTCATGCTGAAAAATGCCAAAAGTTGGTTATAAAATCCACCCTTTACGTAAAACAGTTTACACAAGTGTGGGGGTAACAAAAAGCATATTCTGTTTCTCATTCAAACAAGTTGTCTCAAATACTTTTGAAAAAAAAGAATTGCTTGTTATCAGATTAAAAAAACCCACACTTTCTAAGATGAGTAAGCTAAAACCACTGTGATTCATCGTGTTTCTGAGAAACCTTGATCCCTAACCTTAGGGAAAGAGTAATCCCACAAAATACTTCATTCTTCATTGAGGAATTTTGTTTTTGAATGCTTAAATCTTCAAATAAGCCATGAAAGACTTCTTTAGGCAAGTGATTCTGTGGCAATACAAAGGAATGGGGCCATGGAGTTGTCTTTTCCGATTCTAACGGAGTTGTGGCAGCAAATGGCAGCAGCATCAGAGGCAAGTACAGAGGTTAGGGAAATATTTAGCCTTTGTTGGATTTCTTTCAGTTTTGCTAAGTATAGCCAAGAGCTTTTTTTTTTTTTTAGGGTTTGATGTGGAATGGGGTATTTCCTTTCTTTCTGTGCTTTCACTTGATTTTCAGCCTTTCGGTTGTTTTTTGAAGCTTTTTTTTGCTTAAGGGCTGCAAATAAATAGGTTGTTTTCACAACAGTCTTCTTTTGGTGACCTGTAATCTTTACTTTCCCTAGTGTCTTTTATACCTCAAAGTGATTAAGAATAACTCCACATCTAAATGAGAAGGGATGGAAGTTACACAGGGACAGCACAAAGCCCTAGAAATCAAGCTGGGGGAACTGATCCCTAATTTCTGTGGATCCCATAAATCCTGTTTATAGCCCTTGCAGGGCTGCTCCCCTGCTGAGTGCTGTAACCCCCTTTGCAGAGGCTGGAAAGAGAGACCAGACCTCCGTGATGATCTCATGGTTTAATACTCAGTTTGGACTTCCAGGTGGAAGGTGATGCAGGAATTTACTTGGACCAAGGTAAGTTTGCATAACAGAAACTTTCTGTCAATAAACCTGATGTCATTTAATCATAGAGAAAGCTTCTCTAAGAACAACTTTTTTCCCCATTTCTTTCCAAGATGTGAAGTATTTGGCATATCACGAAACTACTGTCTCTTACGTGAGTTTATCAACAGATTACGCAGGATGGTTCTCTAGCTCGCATGCAAGCACAACAGCAACATTATTTATATTGTATTTGTGTAGAGAGGAGATGCCTCTTCCTAAGAGCTGGGAGATGGCTGAGTCAGTTCTCCAGTAAGATTAACTGGAGGAGATAGTGGGCCACTGTCTTTGGGTTCGGTTTTTTGAGAGGAGATGAGTTTCTGCAGGGAACTATCTATTTATACCAGCTCAGAGCCCACTGATTTTTCATCCCCATTGTTTTTGCATTCCAGACACATTCCTGCACTCCCCAGTAATAACTTTTAGCCCGAGGGTTTGAAATGTAATCAGCTAGTTATTAGCACAAAGTCTGAGAATGTTTTTGCAAAGGATGAAGAAATCAAATCTGGGCCACAAGCTGATGGAGGAGCTCGTCGTTGGGGGCTTGCTCTGGAATGAAGTAGGCTTCCAGGACTGTTCCAAGTGCAGAGAATAATAGTAGATGATTTATAGAATATTCAAACCTTGGGGAAACAGAAATGCTGATTTTACCCGTGTCTGTTCTATGTCACTTGAAAGACTTGTACTTGCTTGTCAGGTGGTGCTGATATCTCCTTCACTCTTAAAAATAGTTTTGTGTATCAGCACTGGACAAAGACTTGCTGCTGGGAGTATGGGGGTAGACTCATTTCAAAAGGGCCAATGGAACATTTCAGTGGATGTGCAATTGGAGAATGTTTCTTTAACTGTATGTTATTTACTGTCATTCCCACTGGATAGATTTAGTGACATGATGTAATGATGATCAAGCAAATCTGTTTGGTAGCAAGACAAATCTCTATCTGTTTCATCAGGTGTTCATTTGGATACATGAAAGAATTCATTGCCTATGTAATGTACTTTATGGGCACGCATCATGTTATAATCCATGTTACATTATTTGGTGAAGTATATGTTGCTAAACTGGACACTGATCCAGCATTTGAAGTGAGTGCACGGACCACAGGTTTACCTGTGGTCACCATTTGTGGTTTAAGGCTTGGCACGAGATACCTGTGTTAGGTCTAATGACTCCTGACCCAGGTGTTTGCCTCCTCTGTGCTGGGAGTTTTGTGGGATGGGCTGAAACCCCTCAGCAGCTACTTGTGTGACAGAGAATTTGTTTTCTGTCCTTGCAGTTTTGTGGGGGTGGGGTGTGTCATCACCCTTTTTGCCCATCATGTTGTTTTCCAGAATTAAGAGGTGCAGTGAAGTCCATTGGGCAGTGATCCAGTGGGAGAGAGCTGTAGATGTCCTAGAAGATCAAGGCCAGGTTGGAACTGGTTTAGTGGAAGGTGTCCCTGCTCATGTCAGGAGGATGTTGGAACTACATGGTTTTTAAGGTGCCTTCCAACCCAAACAGTCCCACAATTCTGTAATTCTTTGTTGTGCTGCTTTCCTGATTCCTCGGAGTATGGGTGCTCTGGCACACTTAGAGGCCAAAGCCTGAGGATCACAAGCTGGAAACCACTGGAAGTTGAAACAGCTGTTGGACAAGACTCTTCCAGTAAAGAGCTGGCCATGTCTTTGCCATCACCCTGCCGAGCCAAGAGCGCAGGGTTCTTTTCACAGAGTGGCAGGGCTGTCCTGCAGCCAGCCATGGCAGCAGCCCCATGGCCTTGAGGACCTGCTTCATGTGTAGCAACACATGATCCATCTCCAGGATGGGTTTGGTGCCATCTGGGTAAAAGAGATCCATGTTGTGGATCCAGCCTGGAGTCTGAAACTATGGCTGCTGTGCGAAGAGGAAGGGACAGTTCAAATGCAGCCTGTCAGGACTGGAGGTTGCCTCAGTGTTGTACGCTGAGGAAATGGAAGGAATTTCAGAAACATTTTGACTGTGTGAATAAACATAGTTCTGGCAATATTTCCTTTTTAGCCTTGTTTTTGGACTTTCAAATGTTTTTTATTTTGGGGAGGGATTGTTTGTTTATATATTTTACCTAAGGAGGGGAATAAACTGAAAAGCTGATCCTCTGCTTGGGGGAGACACAACACTCAGTAGCTGTTCTGAAAAGAGCAGTGGCTCTGAAATTAGTCTTATTTTGAGCTAGAAACTAAAAACTACTGCAAATACAGTGGCTGTAGCTTGCCAGTTAAAATGCAGCTGTATAGTGATACATACTTAGGTGGTGGCTGCTTAGGTGGTGGCTGCTCTTGGGAGTTTCTTCTTCACCACCACACCGGTGTTTATACCACTGTGAGATACTGTTATTCTGAAGTGCCTCCTGCAGCAGTTTTATTTGCATTAGCTTTATTTTTCAGTACTGAATTAGTAACCATTTAAAACTGCCAACCACATGTAAACAAGCGGTGCTTAAGTTATGAATAACAACTTACCTGGAATTACAACTGCCTGTTTGGATTGCACAAGGCCCAGCGCTGGGGGAGTTGTGAAATGACTGAACTCACTACTGCAGCATCATTTCTGTTTGTCTGGGTTCTTGCAGCCAGTTTGAATAAATACCCTGGTGCTCGCATGATTCCTGCAGCTGGCGGTCCTGGGGGGGATTGCTCGCTTCCCAAGTGTTGGAATATGCTTGCTCGGCTTCAGCCCATGTGATGAGCAACATTTTTGCAGGCTCTGTCAAAGCTGTGCTTGCTCGCTGTGTAACTTGTCAGTTCTGACCAAAGAGCTTGGATGGGAGAAAAAATACCATTATTAACTGATCTAATAATAAAATGTATTTAACAGGCATTTGGTCTAAACATTAACTCTTCAAACTGTGCTGGTAGGCTCTGATGGCAGATGGAAAAATGATCGTAGAATCGTGGATTGGTTTGGATTGGAAGGGACCTTAACGCTCATCTTGTTCCCCAAATATGCCGTGGGCAGGGGCACCTTCTGCTCTCCCAGGTTGCTCCAAGCCCTGTCCAACCTGGCCTTGGACATTTCCAGGGATCCAGGGGCAGCCCCAGCTTCTCTGGGCACCCTGTGCCGGGGCCTCCCCACCCTCACAGGGAGGAATTTCTTCTCAATATTCCATGTAACCCTGCCCTTCTGTGACAGTGGGAAGCCCTTACCCCTTGTCCTGTCACTCCAGGCCCTTATCCAAAGTCTTTCTCGTCTTCCTTGCAGGTTCTCTTCAGGTCCTGGAAGGCCACAATTAGGTCATCCCAAAGATTCTTTTCTCCAGGCAGAACAATCCAAATTCCCTCAGGCTTTCCTCAAAGCAGAGCTGCTCCATCCCTCTGATCCCGCTGGTGACCTCCTCAGGACTCACTCCCACAGGTCCATGTCCTTCCTGTGCTGGGGACCCCGGATGATCTTGTTCTTTTACTTTGAACACTGATACGCAGACATATACCACTTTTAAAAAAAAACCAGACCTATATTTTTAATGCAGGAATTATCTAAGATACGCAGATTTACTTCTTTTAATTTGATCCCTTAAGGGCAAATTTTTTATGTTCTCTGAGCTTGACTTAAGGCTAATCAAGCTAATGAATTGTTGTTCAAGGTAACAACATGGAAGGTACTGGCGTTCCCCATGCAGAGCCCACCAGCTTTGTACATGGATTTTAACTGATTTGGGTTTTACTTCCCGGCCAGTCCCTGGAGCACAGGGCACTGCCAGCCTGTGGGATTGCTCTGGTCCAGATAAAACGCTGATTTAGTGTGTCACATCCAACTACCTGCATTATGCAAGAGGGAAAGAATTTGCCTGATCGTAGCTCTGTCAACACAAAGAGATTGCAGCAGTATAACAAAACAGCCTTCTAAAGTCTTGTTTAAATTGAGTCTGGATTCTATTAAAAAGTGTTAGTCCAGAGAGTCACAATAGCTCACTCGGTTACCATGGGCCGAGCAGGCTCCAGTTGCATCAGACTATTGTTTTTTATTGGAATCCTCTCTTCCATCCTGCACGTTTGTTATTCATCAATTCTAAAACATCAATCAAAAAGATAGGTGTCATCCTCTGGTCCCAAGTGGAATTTTTCTGGGTGGGATTTCTAATAAGCTTCTAACTACTTTCACTCTGGCCTCGTCTTTTTAGTTTGAAATGAATGAATTCCCATTCTTGAGAGCCTGGAGCTAAGAAAACTTGCACCTGAAGCCTCTCCTTGGCTTCTTTGTAATTCTTCCTATGTGTAGCAGAGGCTGGTGCAGCCATCCATAGTTCCTGAGGTATGCCAGCTACTGTGCAGGAAGCAAATGTAATATATATGATGTCTTTCTGGGATGTTTGTGGCTTTGTATAATTGTCCTGTCTAGAGCAGTGGAATTTTTGTTGAGAAATCCTTATCTGTCCATAGATCTCTGGTTTATAATGCTGCTGTTTAAATAGACTGTTTGAAATCCTTGCCTTGGAGATATCTCCTGTGCCATTTTCAGATTGCTTGTTTTCCTCCCACAGTAGTTTTAAGTTGGAAGTGCTTTTTTGTTTATAATAAAAGGAGGTTTTGGAAGTATATTATACATATCCCAAAGGATTGCTGCACTCTTTGGGCGATGTGGAATGTCAGAACTTCCCACATGTGCAAATTCACCAGGGAGACATACATAGATCCTGCCCAAAAGCTTGGATTGAAGGGGCCATGGAGGAAGCTATTCCCAAAGGTTTCCTCTGTCATTCTGCTGACTTCCATGCTGTTGACATGCAGCAGGAATTCCGTGTATGGACAGGAACGTATGTAATGGATTTGTGTTACGGAGGAGCTCCAGGGGCTGATCCATGACCCTGTGTTTGACATTGTGGAGCTGTTGGGGGTTGGTTATGGCCTTGGCCGTCTGGTTTTGGACTCTGAGGTACCTTCCTGTCAATGATGAAGGGGGAGAAAAAACTCCAAACCCACATTCCCATCCTGGACAAGAAACTGGAAGAAAAAGACTCTCTGTAATGTCTTCAAAAGACTTTACAGTGTTGTGACCTTATAATTTTCCTTGAAGAACAGAGTCCTGAGCCTGCCAAAACAGGCACGTCGTGTGTCTAAAGTGGATTTACATCTGCTTTACATCACTGCAGCCACACTCACAGGCTGGAGCTCTCCATCCCACAGCTCCCAGTTTGCAGTGGGTGCAGCAGAGAGCTGGGCAGTGCTGGAGAGTGGCTGCACTGGGGCTGAGGCTCTCAGTCTCCATCCCTGCTGTTCCTTGCTTCTGCTCTTCCACCTCAGCAGTTTCCTCAGCGCTGGCGCCTCATTCCCAATCCAGCAGTGAAGCAAATGATAAATTCTAAAAGGCTTGTATTCTTTATTAGATTCAATTTCTAATTCATTATTATTTATATTTCCAGAAAAGGTATTCTATGGAAGGAATATAATAATTTTTGAAGTGTTTGGAACACCTGCAAGTGTCACGGCCTCATGTGCTTGGGTCAACTGTGCTTTGGCACCTGCGTTGTTCAAACATTTCAGTTTCTCTTATCATGCTTATTCCTTTCCAGGTGTTAAAATTAACACAGAGGGCAAAGGGATTGTCAATATATGTGAAAAATAATGTCAATAAAATAATTGCAGATGCCTGTTCAGGCGTGAGATTGCATCATGGAATTTGTTTTCGTGACCAAGACTGCAGGAGAGTTTACAGGAGGGTTGAGCAGTGTCAGTAAAAGCCAGACAGTGTCTTTATCAGTTAATCCCCAATATCCTAGAGCTGGAATTAGGGCCTCTTTTTAGCTTTAAATGTGGGCACATCATATATCTCCTAGATTTTGTGAGGAACTCTTAGGATAGAGAGAATCTCTTCTCTGTAGCATGTTAGTAAATTTTCTGGACTTCAAGCTTCCCTTGTGGAGTAGCTGTTGCCCCTGACTTACCTTTCCCAGGCTTACCTTTCCTTAAACCTGCTTTTCTCTGCTATTAAGGTGACAAGCTGTGAGCTGTACTGAGGTGAAAAAATGAGTTTAAAACCCCGAGTCATTGTAGAGAACGGACTCATCTGCTGCTCTCTATCAGGCTGTGGTCAGAGGCACTTGGGCACCAACAGGACTGGTAGAGCTGAACATAAATAAGGGCAGTCATAAAGCCCAGGGTAGGGATCAGTCTTACTCTTCTGCCTGTCTTTCATCTGCCAGAAGAGTTTTAAAATACATACACACACACATATATATATATATATATTCCTGAGCCAGCAGTGGCAGCTGGACCAACATGTTTGAGCTGCATGTCCGTGCCTTTTTCTCCCATGTTTTTTCTTTGGCTGGGTTATTTTATCTCACCCAGGTGAGAAGAAGATAACAGGCTGAAGGAGGATGGACCACCAGCCTGCAACTTCTTTTCTGCAGCTTAGCTATAAATGTGGGTTTGGGTCCAGGGTTCCCCCCTTAAAACTGGCAGATGTTGAATACCAAAATTACACGTGTTGTTGATCAGCGTTTTCCATACCCACTGTTGTCTGTTAGATGATCAAAAGATCAAAAATAAGTATTTTGCTAAACAAAGGAGACATAAGGAAAACAGCAGTTTTCCATAATACAGAAGATGCCTCTGGTTTCTCTTGGCTCTTTGCAGCTCTTCCTTGGAGATTATGAGGATAGGTTTGGGGTTTTGGTTTTTTTGAGTTTCTTTTGTCTTTCCAGTCTCTAAAGTTCTGTTTCTTATTATCGTTGTTTCTGCTTTCCAGAGACCTAAGATAGCAAGTTGGCTCAGAAATTCTCTTTCTCATTTTAGCCACAGGAAATATTGCTGCATACATTCAAAGTGCTTTTCCAGGTAGGCTTGTTTGGAATCCAGGTGTTTTGGGTTACGTGCTTTTGTTTGCACTGAGCTGGAAGTAGGTTCTGTGGGTTAGAGGGTGGGACTTGTTTCATTGCTTTGCAGGCTGGGGAAAATAAATTCAATTTTTTTATAGGGTCATCCAGTGTCCTTTTGTGCAGTCCTGCAGTGTGAGCGACACAAAGCCTGTTGGTATAAAAGACAACGAGTGGTGTGATTCTGGCTTCCAGCTTTATCGCTGAAATATCTGGAGATAAAAAGCTGGAATTCATGTGCAATTCTTAGGAGTATTTTTAGGGCTCTAAAATTTAAAAAAAAAAAAAACCTCATGAATTTTTTTTCATGTCATTTTGCACAGCCTTCATCAGAGCAGTTGGATGCATTGTGTTTGCCTTTACTGGTGCTTCCCTGTTTTTCAAGAATGGATATGATGATGGGGGGGTCTTTAGGGTGTATTTGATGATCTTGAAGTGTTCAGTGAAATGCTGCGTGTGCTGTTCCACACACCCCATACATTGTGCAGAAGGAGTAGAAATTGGTAAGCATTTTATGGGGTGATAAGAATTAGCATCAAAGTCTTCATTAATTGTGTGTGAAGAAATCTGCTGGCTTTCGCTGTAAGCAGGTTGCTTTAAGCATGAGGAGGACAAGAGGAAAGGACAATGCAGGGCAGGACAGGGCTCTTGCTGGCCCCGCAGCACCAGCCACTCCTGCTGGCTCTGAGGATCAGGCCAGGTGTGGGGGAGCACTGTGGGCTCTGGGGCTGCCCCTCGGGCCTGCAGGAAAGACTGCAGAGAGAGCAGTGATTCACAGAATCACAGAATCAGTTAGGTTGGAATAACCCTCCAAGATCAAGTCCAGTCTGTGTCTAATGCCCTTGTCAGCCACACACTGAGTGTCATGTCCAGGCATTTCTTGAAATACTTGGGGGTGGTGACTCCATCACCTCCGTGGGCAGCCCCTTTGATGCCTGACAATCCTTTCTCTGAAAAAATTTTCCCTGATTCCCAAACTAAACCTGGAGTAGTGACAAGACAACAGTTTTTTTGTTGTGGTGTAAAATCCCAGTTCCGAATTCAGTAGATGAGCGTGTTGTACTGGGAGGAAGGAAGAAATTTGTGTGAACTCCCTGTGCAAAGTGGCTCTAATAAAGTGAGAAGACTGTCCCCATAAATACATATTTGGCAACTGTTGAACTTTAAGAATGAGGGAGAACATTTGCTACTGAAAATCATCTTTAGATTCAGCAGCAGCTTGGACCCAGAGGATACTGAAGCTCCTGGACTGGTGGTATGTGCTATATTATTTCTTGCAGGGACATCAGGTTAGTGCCTGAAAAATCATTTGGGCTTTGACAAGGAAAAAAAACCCAAACAGCACAGAAAAATGAGATGCCAAAAAAGGACTGCAATTAGAAGTAAATACGTTGGTGAGATTTTTTAAATTATTTGTCAGTCATGTTACGTTCCAGAAATCACAGTTAATAATTTATTTTACAGAGCAAGTCAGTCTAATGAAATTGTGTAGCAGCGCCTTTGATTGTGTGAGGAAACCTCACCATAGGTCTGTGTTTCCTTTCCCTAGAGTGGCAGTGCCTGAATGTCAGGATTTTTCAGATTTTTGGTAAAGTGCAAAGATGTCTTTAAAAGGCACGGAGAAAACTTTTTATTGTTTTCTACAAAGAGAAAGCAAAACTTGATGGATTGCAGAGAAGCACAACCCAGAAATGAACCCATCAGTTCAGACAGGAGCTGAAGCCAGTCCTGAGATATGATTAAATGGTTAAAGCATGGAGACTACAAGGGAAATGATGGAAAGTTAAACAGTGAAAGAGCAGCATTAATATAAAGCTGTTTGGTTGGAGGGGTTGTAATCAATACAATTTGGATTTTATGACATCAATATAAGGAATATTGCTGTCTCCCAGCACAGAGGGCTGTGTACTGCCAAGCACTTAATCAGAAAAGGATGCTCACCTGTTAAACTGCACATGCTGCAACTAAAAAGGTGAAGTGATGCATGGAGGGAGGAACAGGGATCTGTAAGAAAAGTGGGATTATATTTTGATTAAATGAATCACTAAGGCTGTGACTGAAATATTGCCATTGGTTTTTGGTGTCTCTTCAAATCAGTGCTGAAAAGGGTTTCAAAAGAACTTGAATTTTGTTACACAGAGACATGAGAAGTGTAAAAATGTTTGCTAGAGAGAACGAAATATTCCCATCTGCTATCAACAGAGGGGTAAAAAGTTTCAGTTCCAGACAGGTGAAGCATCAAAAATTAAAACTTGAATATTTTGTCAAAGAATTCCTTGTCAGTATTTGTGTTAATCCCTCATCTCCTGCAGGAAAAGACAGCCTCTCCTTAACAGATGCATGGAGACATGTCCTCTCCTAACGCGAAAATCGGATTAGATTGGAATAACAGCAACTTCTGACCTGAAATTGTGAGGATAAATGAGCTGAAAGGAAGGAATCAATGACTCAGTTAAGGACTTGAAGGATCAGAACACCTTTCCTCTCCCTTACCCTGTTCCTTCCCAGCAAATAACCTCCCACAAATTACCTGGGATGCTTTTCCGCTGCAGGCACAGCCAGTGATGGGGGAGTCACTGCAGGGGCTCCTCTGGGTGTCAGATGGACAGGAGGGAGCTGCAGCCTCTCCCTGAGCTCCTCAATTTCCCTTTGCTCCACAGCCACCGGCTTTTCTCACGCCACCAGAACCTGGGGGAAGCCTGGGATGTTTATACACAGCCTTATTTATAATCACTCTAGTTTATTTTTGTGCATACAGAAAATAATTTGTGTGTGAGCACATGCATATGATTTTTTGTTGTTATTTAGTGGTTGGGGTGGTTTTCTGTTTTAATAAGCTCAGAGAAATGCCATGGGTCAAAGAAGGGCGATCTAAAGAAAGCAACGAAGTAGACAAGCTCAATAATCCTTCTAAAATTCCGCAGTAGCAGGACTAAGAAACCCACAGTTGTTCTATGAAGATCTCATCTGTTATTATTTTGTCAAAAATACACTTTACAAACACTGCCATGTCAATATTCAAAGTAGATGAATTCAAGCAAGGAGTGTTTTGACTTAGTGTGCATGAGCTGCTATTCTTTATAATGCTTACAGAATTTCAGACCTTGAAGACAAGTGAAGGGAATGGTTTGTGTTCCTCAGAGAAACAGGAGACAGCTTGTTTTTTTCCCAGGGTGGAAAATACTACTGTGTTAAGTTGGTTTATTGGGGTTGTTGTAGCCTGTTCCCTGCCTTTACTTCCAAGAGCCACCTCTGGAAAAAGCAGAATTGCACGTTAAAGCTTGCCAGAGGACAGATTTTCTATCAGGCACTGTGAGGTTGTGCTTCAGCATTTATTTTGGATAAATTTCGGGGAAGGAAGCGAGTACAAGATTGATCTTGGCCTTTATAAATAGCACTACAAGCACCTCATATCACTTTCTTCATTGCCATGTCTTGAGTTACTTCGTTGCGCAGCAACGCACACCAAAAATTGCATTTTCACATAAAATAGCAGCTCCGCTATTTATTCATTCCTTATTGTCACGTTACTTAATTGATTTACACATGCTGGTGTGGATGTTTTTCACTCCCTACATTGCTTGTGTGGAAAATGACAGTGTTGGTTGTACTAATTCTCTGAAGATGTTGAAGGAGGAAGAACCTAAATGATGCATTTTAGTTACACCAGTATGGTTCTACTCAATTGATGACCCTTTTTTATACTGAAATACTTCAGACTCAGCCTAGGAGGTGCTTTGTGAAGTGTCACAGAGTTCCAAGGAATACTGAAGCAAATTGAGTTTTCCCATCATAAGGATTTAATAACAAAGTATTAACTAGGCCACGTTAGTAAAGTTTTGTAAAGATGAAAGGTTTTTACACCTCTTCATTTTCCAAAACTTTACAAAAATAACCTTTTCTCCTTGTTGCTCTCCTGTTGGCTCCATACAGAACATATGCAGGATATTGGCTTTTCTCTGTCCCAGTTCAAATTACCCCTTTTGAGTAACACTCCTTTTGCAGGGATGTGGTGGGGCTGGGGAGCACAAGGAGGGATTAAAGAGATTTTTAGAGTGCTTGGTGCCAACAACCAAGCATTTTAGCCACCTTTAAAGCCTGGGGGACAAAGTGGGTGCTGTTGATGTGCTGTGGGCTGATGGATTTGCCAGGGATGGAGAGGACAAGCTGTGGAGTGCGGTCAAGGAGCTGATGTTTCAGGCTGGGCAAGGCTGGATTCTGCTTTCCCAAATCCATTTCCAATGGTGTGCCATAGCCTTTCCCCCTTTTCCTCGGTGTGGAGCTCAAACTGGAGATAATTTTACTGCATGCAGCAAGATTGACAAAATAATTTTGCTGCACAGCACAGTAAGACATAAAAAGTGCCTTTTCAAAAGCACAATAAACAAAGAAAAGATGTTTGTTTAGGAAGAAAATTGGAGGAATAATAGGAGGAGGGAAATTACTTCTGTTGCTTTAAGGTAGCTTTTAAAAATAGGAGTAGTCAGTTAATGCTCCAGCCTTTACCACAGTAAACATATAATTGTGAGCTGATTGTGGTGAATTCCTCAAACAGCCCCCATCAGCAGAAGTTTGAAGGAGAGAGCCCGACATCTGGAAGCCAGCAGCAGTCAGGATTTTATTAAGCAGCACTGCCAAATAAAATCCGAGCACTACTATAAATGATATAAAAATAAAGATTGGTTATGGCATAACGTCTCGGAGATGCCAGCAAGTGCACAGAGTTTGGAGCTCTGTGTGAGAGCAGCAGAACTTTCCCAGCAGCTTTGGAGCCCGAGGGGGTCATGGTGGGTAGAGATGTGGCTTTCTGTGGTACTTGTAGTGTTCAGGAGCCGAAGCTACGAGTGGAATAAAGAGAGAAACTGCAAAATTGCTCTTAGTGTGCCTGAATTATTTTTATTGGAAAGGCTGCAGCCATGTACAGTCTGTGTTGTGTATTACAGACCTAAACCAAGGTTTATGGAATATGATTTTCTGTCTGTGAAGGAGGTTATGAGACCTTATCACAGGGAGCAGGAACCTGCCCTCTTCCACGGGCTACAACTTGACACATTTATTTCCAGTGCTCACTCTGTGGATGGAGCCAGTGGTCGATGGCTGTGACAGCCGTGTCTGGCTGCACTGGGAGCCAAGTGGCAGGGGCAGGGAGGGGATGCAGAGCTGACCCAGATGGGACCCAGCAGCCATCCCAGGAGCCTGGGGCAGGGAGGGTTTGGGGCAGCATCCTTTGGGAACGTGGGCTCTGGCACCGCAGAAAAATGAGCTCGTTGCCCTTCTGCACACTGGTGCCCTCCACCCTTTTTGGGCGACGTAGGTGCCCCTCCGTGCTGAGCAGGACATTGCCCATCCAGTGGCAATCAAATGAACTCCTGGGAATTCAGAAAGCAGTGATTAAGAGCTCCTTCTCAGGCTTTGTGTCTAGAAATAGCCCAGAACACCACAGCGCAAAGTTCAAGGAAGTAAAAGAAGTGATACGTTAAATGAAATTCTGATCTTTCATTTTTTGAACAGGTTTTTGATACAGCTCAGCTTGATACAACCTGCTATTTACCAGCCTGGCCTTTAATATTGGATCTGCTTTCCAATTATGCTTCAATTCATACACCAGTTGCAGAGGGCGTGTGTGGGTGTACGTGCGAGAGAGGGAGATTGATTTTGTTCTTTAAAAATGTGAAGTCTGCACTAACTATGAAAACCCATCAGAATTTCTAGCACTTAAATGCCATTTCCTTTCTTAGTGTGCTACCAGCACTAAGTAATGTTCACGACATATCTCTGGCAAGTGAAGGAGTACGTACTGGTTTTTCGGAAGTAGAATATTAATACAGATATCAGTGAAAACCAGGCTGCAGATCCCTTCCAGAAGTAAAGAGTTAAAGTGAAAGCTCAAATTGCGACTTAGAAGCAAATACATAAGGTCTTAGCTGTGTTTTTCAGAAGTGCATGAGTGAAAATGGAATAGAGTACATGTTGCTGTGTGTCCGAGTCACCTCTTGTGTCTGGAACAGCAGATTTGGGTAACCCTATTTGCCACCACTTTACACAGAATATGTTTATATTCCTGGTCATTTTTCCCAGCCACTGTCTTTTTTGTGTGCTGTACTCCCGAGCCTTGGCAGTGTGTTGGTAGTCACTGTGTCTGAGAAGCCCAAAGGAGTGTTCTCTTTGTCTTTCTGCAGTTCTGACTGTTCATTTCTATTTCCTGTAGGTTTAAAGACCTATCTGATCTCAGGTCAGAAGGTGAAGGAGCCCCACTGCAGCTGTTCTCAAGTGTTGCTTCCTGGCTTGGAGTCTGCAGATGGAGCCAGGACCCCGGGAACATCATCAGCCGAGAACTCCAGCGACCTGACCAAGACACCCAAACAGGTGGAAAAACCCAAGGTGAGTTGTCCTCTCAAAGCCCAGCAGATCTCAAAGCAGGGGTGGGGAAACCTTACGGGCTTGTTTGTTCACTGCTTTACATATTTACATATGTATTATGTGTGTACATAGAGTGACAAAACAGAGTTTGAGGGAGGAAAAATTTACCAAGTCAAATGCCTCACTCCCCATTTGTCGAACCATCCCTAAAATAAGGTGAGCACTTTTTAAAGGCGGTTTCAAGTAAATATATCTCTTTATATTTCAGGACTAAGAGGTCAGTGATGCTTTTTCAACAGTCTGGATTTTATGGTGGGGAGGAAAGAATATGTTTTATGCAGCTACTGTAACTTCTGTGATTTTCTGCTTTTGCTACTTCTGCCGTTCCTCTGTTGTGCAGGTCATGTACCTGTGAGCCTTTTCATGAGTATTTAACAGACATCCCTGCAAAAGATAATTGGATTGTTTTTGTGATGGGAGAAGATGCTCTGGTGGGCTGCAAGATTGGTTTATCTGCTTGCTCTAGAAACCTACATCTGGAGCTGAGGGCAATGATTTGTATGGATTCAGCTTGGAGGAATGATGACACTTTGTTATGTTCACACCTCTCACAAGATCTCTTGACAAGGAAATCTGTGAAACAATGTGTATTGCTTCAAAAGCTTTGCTGTTACTCTCCATCTTCCTTCTCAGAACAGATTTCCCAAACAACAGATGTCTATTCTCTCTTTTCATTTGTGCTAAGAATTCCTTATTCTGGGCTGCCTGAGATGGGCACAAATGTCAGACCCAGGGAGGTCATCTGCAGGTCCCTGTCGTTACACTTCAGTGTGGTCAGTCCTAATTGGATCTCTTCAGCACAGGTTTGAGACTCAGCTGACAGAGTTGATGGGGGGGATAATTTTCATACTACTTCATTTTTGCTGCTTGTACATTTTTTTTCTGGATTGGGAGAGCATGAGTAGGGCACCTTTACCCTGCCTCTGCTCCCAGTTTTAAGACTTGAAGTAAAAACACTGGGTTGCAGTGAGATAAACTGGAAGGCTGACCCAAAGAGATCGTCCAAAGTCAAGTGAGCTCCTTAGAGAGCAGGCCAGGCCTGTTTAACTGCAGAAGGGAGCTGTAGCCATCTTTATCCCTCCCCAAAATATGCACTGAGTGTGGTTTGACAGCATCCAAGTTGCTGGTGATATGTTTCTATTCCTTCTCCTGTGTAAGAAATAATATATTCAGCATCCTGCTGGCACCAACTTTCCAGCTCCCTCTTGCCTTTCAGTGAAGGCACCAGCAAATAAGGCAGGAAAATGCATCTTAGACGTGGGGGGAGCTGTACAGGTAAACCTGAGTGCTGCCCGGGTGTGGTCGTGCAGAGGTCCAGGTGTGACAGTGACAGAAACTCCTTCATTTCAAGCAGTAAAGGAAGAAGAATGTGCCAAGTGGAGCAGGATTGCTGAGCTGCCTATGTGAAGCAGAAGGGAGAGAGGAGGGATGAAGCCAAGCAGTGAAGCTGTGGCTGCTGTTCTGAGAGACAGTGAGGATGCCTTGGGAATGTCAGACAGCAGAGGAGGCTGTGGCTGAGGACTGAAACTGCAGTGAAGGATAGGACTGACCCACCTGCAGCTGGGGCTTGATAACATTCTTATGTACAAACTGGGGGTGGTACTTGTTAAAATGATCCAGGTGCAAAATGAAGTCTGTGGTTAAGGATCAGCTCTGTTTTGTGTTTTCTAAAATGTGGGGTGATTTACCTTGTAGAAGGGCAGGTACAGCTGCACCATTCTTCCTGAACAGCTGGGATGTGATGTGGAGCACGTTGCTGCCCCACCACACTTTGTCCCTGATGTTCTGCTCTGGGACTGTTGCTGGGCGTTAATTGCTATTTCAAATATCCTGGGAGGAAGGGATTCACAAGGATCATCGAAGTCCAGCTCCTGGCCCTTGAAATGTTTAATTGCTGAGTGAAAGTCTAGAGTGCAAAAGTACCAGTGTGGCTGTGAGCGAGAGGAGAAACTAAAAGAAGCTGCTCAGAAGAGCATCTCAGACAAGTGCCAGCCCAGATTCAGGTGCCTTGGATACCATGTTGTGCTACAGCTACTGCAGAGTTTGTGTCTAGAGGTGCCTGGTTTTACTCATCACCCTCAGCACTGCAGCTCTGGCCAGGGATTTCCTGAGCAGCCTCACAGCTCTGTGAAATCCTGAGCCTGCCTTGCCCCAGTGCTTTGATGCTGCAGTGAATTCTGGATGAGCCCAGCCCCAGGTTTCCCTGTGGTCCCGTGAGCATCCAGCTGGTGGATGCCACAAGCTGTGTCAGAGTGGGGACCATGGAGCAATTGTGTGAGCAGTGCCTTAAAAACCCATTCTGTGGCTGTAGTGGCAGCACAGGAGTGTGGAGCATCCCTGCCCCTCCCAGCACAGCCAGGTCCAGGGATTCCTGACTCCACAGCACGCTCTTGAGGGTAATAAGCACCAGCTTTCTCTCTGCTGGGGCGAATCACAGAATCACAGACTGGTTTGGGTTGGAAGGACCTTAAAGCCCATCTGGTTGCACCCCCTGCTATGGGCAGGGACACCTTCCACTATCCCATGTTGCTCCGAGCCCCATCCAACCTGGCCTTGGACACTTCCAGGGATCCAGGGGCAGCTTCTCTGGGCACCCTGTGCCAGTGTTTCACCACTCCCATTGTAAAAAATTTCTTCCTTGTATCTAATCTAAATTCCCCTCTTTTGCTTTAAATATATATGTATATTAAAAAACCCCCACAGAGCACAAGTGCAATTTGATCACAGATCATGCACAATTTTTGAAAAGGAGTGGGTTTCTTTTTTACAGCTTTTGGATTTTTCGTGAGGGTTTTTTTTAAAGCCTGCAGCTTGCCGGTAGGGTCTGGAGATAATAATTTGCAAAAGAATCATGACTTACATGCCGACTGTTTTAAATACAAAGCTGTAAATGGTGTCAGTGTAGGAGGAGATGACTCCAGCTCTGCAAAAGAGACTTAAGTAGGAGAGGCAAAATTACAGGCAAGTTGAAATATTTTTATTTTAAAGGGAATAAGTGACTATATTGGATGCAAAGGATGACTTTCACATTTTGGGCTTGAACGGATGTTCTAGAGGGCAAAATCTGTAAAGGAAAGTCAGGAGGGAGAGTGCAACAGTAATTGATCCATGAAAGGAATTGTATTTCCTCCTCTGGTGTATCTGTACTTCATTTAACTGCAAACCTTGTTGCAGTTTGAATGTCAATAAGATGTGTTTACATTAATAAAATGCTGAACACAGAGGGTAAAAACTCTGAGTAAATCTATAATAGCAGGTGGTTTTTTGAATGAAAACACTCTACCCTGCCTAAGTGGTTGTGGTATCAGTTTGTCTTCCCTATCATCTTTTATGACATGCCTCACTTGACAGGGAATCATAAGCTGTTGTAAAAATGTTTTAATGATTGCTTGGTATGAAAACAGAAAGTCCTTTGCTTGTCTTGGTGTTTGCTGGAAGTGCATTAATGTTTTATTCATGGCACTGAGGTCACAGCACACGGAGCCTGTGAATGCCTGCAATAGTGAAGGAAGTTAATGATGTTGACTCGAACACATGGGGAAAGTCAGAGGAACTTCTGCCTCTTCTCAAAGGTCAGGCTGCTTTTCCAAGCCCTTTGTCTTCTGGCTTAGCCCCGGGAGCCGAGTGTTTAAGGTGGTCTTGCTGATTTATTAGCAGGATCAAACAGGGAGTGGTTTCTTCATTTTTTGTTAGAGGTGTTTGGTTTTTGTCACCATTACCTGACTTTTGCCATGGATAAATCTACATCTAACTCCTGGAGGGTTACTTAGTAAGGCTGGTTAGCCCACTGCCAATTTTTTTTTTTAGATCATCTAAGTATGCCTTCCACCAAGTGCCCAAGACATTTTTGATAATTAGAGATTATTTTGAAACAAAACCATTTGAGAACCAACTCCATAGTTTCTTCAGCTGTGTTGGTATTTGTTCAGACTGCACAGGTTCAGAACTGGATGCAAGTTGCTTATCTGATGCCAGGTTAGGAAACTCAGAGTAATTTGAATGCCTAGCCTGGACTGTGTCCCTGAGGAGCAGCAGACAGGATGGTCTGCTGGCTGCTGAGGAGGCTCAAGGTCCTTCATGAAAGCCTTTGAGAGGCATTGGTGAGTGGTTAAATGTCACAGGGAGAGTGGGCTGGGAGAAACATCTGAAAATTGAACATGCTGGGTGTTTTCAGGTGGGACATCAAAGGTGGAAAAGGAGGATTGGGTGAAAAGTTAGTTCTGAAAAGACTTAACACGCTGGTCTCTGAAATGGGGAGTGAACCTGAAGACAGAAGTTGTGGGTTTGGACTACAGAGGCTTGAACATGTCCAGAACAAACAGATAAAATTAACGTGGGATGTTGAGTTTGGGACAAAAGGCTCAAGTTCTTGCTGGAAAAGCTGCTGAGATGTTTAGTAGCAGACTTTGGCAAGCCTGGTCACAGTGAACATCTCCGGAGCAGAGGAGCAGCCAAGAGGGCTCAGGCTCAGGGTCCCTCTGAGCAGGATCCTGCCTGAACACTGCCAGCCATGGAGAAGAGAGAGAAGAACTTGGAAGATAAAAATCCAGGGTTAATTCCCCTAAAGAAGATTGCATATTAACTTGAAGGAGTTAGCTTGTTTTAAAAGCTCAAGTGCAACATTTTAGGTTGCTTCCAAAATGCACAACCCGCAACTAGTACAAATGCTGATGGTTTTGCTTTCCTTGTTCCTTGTGACATTTGCTGGGTGTTTGGCTCCAACAGTGTATGATAGCCTGAGCTCCCTTCACGTGTCTTAGGGCTCTGTATGAAAAAGCATTTTCCTTTATTCGTTTCAGATTTTTTGCTTTCCATTTCCCTGGACTGTTCATAATGCATCACGGTGTTTCATGCATTTTCTGGATTTTGCTGCATTTTGTGCTGTCTTCTCTCCTAATGGCATTCAGATCCCTTTGAAGGCAGGTTTTACAGTTCTCCTACTAAAGAGTGTTTTGTTCCTCTTGGGGAGGTCCTTTGCCTGTGCACAGTGATTACAGTGTATCTGTGATCTTACACTAGTGAAGCTTTCTTGGATTAGATTTAGCTGCAGCAAACAGCAAATCTGTGATTTATTTTTGAAATGGTGCATCCTGTTCCAATCAAATTTTGCTCCCTGCCTCCCATTCTGTAGCATTGTTTATCTTTGAACCATGCTGCAAGTATACAAGTGGACTGAATTACAAATTGCATCATACTACAAGGACACCAGAACATTCCTGGCTAAAATTCTTTTGTCTCATTTCAGCCTTGCCCTTCATGTAGTACCACCCTTGCTCCCCAATGCGATGTCAGCATAGATGAAGGAGCTATCCAAAATGGTTGTCAGGATGAGCATAAAAACAGTACGAAGGTAATTGAAGTATTTCTCACTTCCCTTTTTCCCCTTATTTCTCTGCTTCCCTCAGCTTTCTCGTTTTTGCACCACTATTCCTTTATTCAAGCTCTTAAGCACCAGAAATGATTTTGATTTTGATTTTTGAGTTGTGTTCAAAAATTTAGTTGTGTTCCCCTGCCCCAATTTTCAAAATTTTTAGTAATTTTATGGGCTCAGTGTGATCCTAAGAAGGACCTAAAATGTGGACTCTTTAAAATATGCTGATGGTACCCAAAGAGGGAGACCCAACGAGCACTGCCACACTGTCCATCCTCACACCAGTGGGCTGTGTCACCTCACAAGTTCCGTGTCTTGCCAGCATCTCCTGCATCACCGCTCTAAGATGGGGTCGTTCCTGTTCACGCTCAAAATTCACAGCTCTAAGTCAGTTTGCATCCTTTTCTGACCGACAGAAACAGCCTCTTTCATATTCCTTGTGCTGCTGCCCCATTTGCTTTCCTTGCCTGTTGCTTAGATATTCTCACTGAAGCCACCTACTTCCTCTGCCACGCCAGACGCTGCCTGTTTGTCGCCTTGTTCGTGGCTTTGCAGCCTCTCTGCTCTGCCTGTCGCCTCTCACTCCTTGAATGTTAGGCTAAATGCAGACTGGGGACCAGTGCTGGGGACCAGGTTGTTATATATTCAAATAAATAGAGTGTTTTCCCTCCTTGGGGAAAATCACTTGGTAGACATGCTCTGAGACAGTAATCTTGTTCTTCATGCCTGTCTTACAGCTCTTCTCACCTCTAAAGCTGATTGAAAAACTTCCCACTGCTGAGCCACTACATTAATCTGTGTTTGTCCCTCTCTGTCTGTACCTGACCTGTTGTCTCATGCTTAAACTGTAAGCTCAGAAGCAGGGCCTGCCTTTCTGGGCTGTAAGGGTGTGTTGCACAGCAGTTCTATGCCAGAGCTCCAGGAAACAGCCTAAGAAAAGAATAAAATCCTGATCCCTTGAGCCCTGAGGGAGGTGCCAGCAGGGACTTGTCTCAAACCAGCTTGACATCTCTAAGACAGAGAACATGTGGGAGATCTGCCTGGGCTGCCAAGATGGTAGGGAGGAAGGAGATGCTTCTTCCCCAGGTGGCCTCTGCCCATGTGCAGGGATCTCCAAGAACCGGCTGTGAAGGGATTGTCCTTAGGTACCAGCTGCCTGCTTTACGTTGCTTCCTACTGTAGCTGCACTGGCTTCATGTGTGTGAATCAGCAAGTCATCTGACCTTCCTTGGAGGAGATTTGTACACAGAGTTGAGGAAGAGGTCTGTAATTCCAGTGGAGGAATTCCAGTGGAGCCCAAATCACACGTACTTCTTGGGTCTGGTTCGGCTATTGCTCAGCCAAAAATGGGAGCTGTGTCATGGCTGTCAGTAGGTCTGGGATGCCTGTTCAACTGCACGCTCGAAGAACAGCCACATGCACAAAGTTCCTGTGGCATTTGATTCCCAAGACTTCCTTGCAGCCTCACCTGTCTTGGGAAGAAGAGCCATAAGCTCCCTCTACCCATCTCTGTTCCCTTCCCACACCACATGCTGCACTCATGTCCCCTGTCTTTGGGGGATGTTAATGATGTTTAATCATATCCTTGGACTTGCATGGCTCCCTACAACCTCTGGAGCTTCCTTGTCTCTTGAGGAGAGGAAACTCCACACCAAGCCTCCAAGTTCTCAGGGAAACCCTACAGCCTGTTGCCTTCAGAAGCCCCAGTCATGTTGGAGCTAACAACATTTAATAAATAGGGATTTTCTCCTACACAAACAGTTTCATACTCTAATCCCTGTTAAGATTAACAGAGCACAGAGAAACCTTGAGCTGACTGAAGGGAAGAACTTTCTTGGGGATTTGAGCCTTTGCCAAGGAGCTAAAGGGAAGGTCCATGCTGACCTTCTTTGAAAGAGAGAAATCTCACTGCATTTTTCAGATGATCTTGAGGAACAGCAGGGAAAGCAAACAGTGCATAGGAGTCCAAATCTTTTATTTGAGCTGATCATAGCAAAATTGTGGGTTCTTGGTTACTGCTTTTCAAGTAACAAGTGGCTGGAGTAGTGAGAAAGAGGGGAAAGGTTGTTCCATAGGGAAAAAAGAAATTATAACTGTGACTTTCAGTTTTTCTTTAGGCCTCAGGTTGTTCTGGGAAATGCTCTGAGCAAAGACAATCTTTAGCATAAATTGAAAAAAAACCAATCCACCAAACAATGAAGGCCCTTCACTAACAGCTGGTTGGTCAGTTTTTTTGGTTTCCCTTTGTTAGTCCTCCTCACCTCAAAACCAGAGGGGCTTTTCCTGGTTCTGTGGGATGCTCCGTAGCCCTGTTCCCTCTGGGCAGGCTGGGTAACCTGGCAGGGACGTAGGAGACTTGCTCAGGAACTGCTGAATATTTTCCCCTAGAAAAGAACCTGGTCACCTTTTCTGTGAGAAGTTCTTGTGCCTCTGCCTTACAGGAGTGTCCCTCTGTCCCAGGGCTCTTGGTGTGCCCCTGCTGGGATATGTGGCTGAAATCCCCTTTCCCTTCTGGTGATTATGGTCTGCAGCAAAGCATTGGCAGCACACCAAGGAAACCACCCCGTTTCCTATTTCTTCCTCAGCTGCTGTGCTGGGAACACCTGCAAGCTGCCAAAACAACTGTTGTGAGGGCTAGAAGGGACCAGAGTGGGAATCCTTCCATCTCCTGGCTCCCAGCACGTGGCTCTCGGGCTCACACCGCCGTCGGGGCAGCCCACGGGGTGGGGATCCCGCATTCTGCCGGGAGGGAGGAAGGGGAAGCACAGCCCACCTCCCTGCTGCTTTTCCTGTAGCTCCAGGGAACCATTCCAACAAAACCTTGTTACAGCTTTAGCTCTGGAGGTCTTGGCTGTGACAGGAGCCAAGCCCAAGTGCTTCCTGACTCTTCCCTGTATGGGGTTCTCCTGCTGCCTCCTTAGTCTTGTATCTTCCCTGGTCTGACCCTTTCCCTTCACCTGTAATTCCACCGCCTGTGTGTTCACGTGCCTCCTTTGCTTCACAGGACAGATCACACAAAGAAATAGAATTGATTATGCATGGGCAGCCAGAAAGCAGATATTTTTTAACTTTAACTAAGTTGATTTTACAATGTCAGTAACATATTTCAGCACGTGGTTGGGGTGGTGATGATATTTATGGTATTTATTTATGGTCACTGCGGTGGCATCCAAGAATAGTCTTCTGGAGGAGCTTGTCAGTTCTGTACAGGCAGGAATGGAGAAACTTCTGTCATGAGTGGGCTTCAGGATAAGGATAAATGCTACATGATAAGTGATAAGATGCAGAGAGGGGGAGGTGAACACTCAAATCTGCCAAATTTGCTCTGTGTTTGCATTTGAAAACGATCCTGACTAACTGCAGTTCATTTTCATTCTAACCACACTTAGCTGTCTAATTCTTTTGGAATTGTTTCAGTACACATTGGTCTAGGTCAAACAAAATGTAAAAGAAGGAACTTTAGGCTCCACAAAAATAGAATGATTTTTGTTTAAAAGTAATTTGTGTTCTCCAGTGACAGCAGCGTTGGTGATACTGTGTACCTAAGCCGTGTTGCAAGCTATTGTCAGAATTAAAGCTGTCTTAACTAATACAAAGGCAAAAGAAAACCAGGGGAAAGGAGTATGTCTTAGAGATGGAAATGCAGCTTAACTTGCAGGAGTTTTTGTTGCAGGATGAGATGTACAGGGAAGAGTCAGCAAGGGCTGGCAGAGTGAGTTGTCTCATGACCCAGGAAGAGTCAGCACAGATTAAATGTGTATTTAAAAAGCTTTTTAGAAGAATCTTAACCGTAAGATGGGTGAAGGAAATTTGGGCTTGTGCTTGGTTGTCACTGAGTGTGTGAAAATGTGCTTTGTTTTCTGCTCCTTGGAGAATTGGTCCATAAAAAGCACAAAGGTGGCACTTAAATAGGCACAGGGGAGATGTGGGAGATACAGCCACAGGAAATGTGTATGGGTTCAAGGCAGGGGGAGTTTGGCCTTTGTGGTCAGGGCAGAGCTCAGGGTGTTCAGGGAAGAGCTTCTTTCAGTTTTTGCTCCTTGCAGCCTCTTCTGTCCTTAACCACTGACACTGCCTGGGTGTGTTTTGCTCTCTGTGTTCCAGGCTTCAGGAGGACACAGCCCAAAGACTCAGAATGGGCTTCTGAGTCCTCCCCAGGAGGAGAAGCTCAGCAACAGCCAGACCTCACTGTATGAAATGCTGCAGGAGAAGGGGCGCTGGGGCGGAGTGAGCCTGGATCAGTCAGCTCTGCTCCCTCTGAGGTTCAAAAACATCAGAGAAAAGACAGATGCCCACTTTGTGGATGTGATTAAAGAAGACAGGTAAGGAAAATGGAGCTGTGCAGTATAAAATCCTGCAAGGTGAGAAGGCATTTCTGGGGTCCCATATCTTTTGTATTTGTGTGCTTTTTGTCTGATTTCAATAATTGTTGTCAACATATAACATGTTCTAAGTTTTCTGATTTTAGTCTTTATTCTCCTTAAACTACAGGAGAAATTTGATGCCAGAAACTTTCTGTTTAAAATATGTAAAACCAGTTTTTTCACTGCTTCCATGGTGAACAGTCCTCCTGTCAGTCCTCCTTCAGTTGAGTCTTTGAAAGGGAAATTGCTCTTTAAATCACGTCACAAAGTTGAACTCCATTTTTATAATCAAAAGTCCTCTTAATGCATGTAGTGTGTATCTTCCTCTGCAACATAAGGTGTAACATAAAATCTGAACCACAAAACTCACATTTTTTATAGTAAAAGAAAAATGTCTGATAACATGTTACTAATCATGAAATCATACTGGGCTTGGAAGCAGAATTAATAGGAGTGAATTCTCATGGACTTAGTATCTGCTTAGGTATTGTAAAATGAGTTTGTCTGTTTCAAACAAAAAAAAAGCTTATTTTGGGCAGAGGAAATATTTTGCAAAATTTAGTATTGTGAGATTTTTACCAACACAAAACCATGTCTCCATTATGGCAGTGACTTGACTGGAGCAGCTAAACAGATAGCTCGAGTTTGTTATTATTTATGGCTGTTTTTGATTTTGTTTCACTGTTTCCACTCAGATTGAGGGTATTTTATCTAAATATCCTTGAAACCGTGTGCTGCTATGGACTTGGCTGTTGGAAACAGGGACACCATCACCTTTATGGAAACATGACTTAGGGAGGGAGAGGTGAGAGAGAGGGACAGGAGTCCCTCTCCAGTCTCTTACCGAGATTTTCTCAGTTTACTTTTCTCCTGTTGCCAACTTGAGTCAAAATTTGGGGTTCTTCATCATTTTTCTCAGTGTGTGGTCTGTCATTAGTGGCTGAGAATTGATGTTTAGCTGATATTTCCAAATATTAGAAAATAGATGGATTGGGAATGTCCGAATGTTGGCAGAAATCAGGCAGAACAAGTAAGAACTTTGTTTAAAATGTAACCAGCACTCTGCAAAATGTAAGCTACAGAAGTAGCAGCATTTGGTCTGCTGAAGATACTTTGCTCAAGTTCTTGTGTTCTGGTGCTTTCCTCCTCCAGACCCAAAATGGGTAATTTTTTCTGATTTGGAAGAAGGAGTACCATGACTTGAGATCAGTCAAAGCCTGGCTTTTTTTTGGTCCCAATTAAATATCATCATTACCATATTAAGTGGGCCATTTCTTGTTGCCAGGGAAACTTCTCTGCTGAGTTCAGTTCATGTAAACATAACTTTCCAAAAATAATCTTCTGATTAATTAGATCTATGCGAAATGCTTTAAGCCTACCAGTTTACACTGATTTTTTTCAATATTTCTCAATGAGAAATGATATGGAACAAGCCATTTAAAAAATGTTCTTGGTCCCCTTCTGTAAGATATAATTGTCGATCTTGATGAATCCAGTATCTGTGAGGATCTTTGAATGGGGAATTTGAGGTGTCTCAGGAAGGGGACCAAACTTCCATGTGGTCATTTTACAGGAATCCCGATTTTCACGGAGTTTTGCTGTGTTGGTTTGATGCTGTTGCAAAGCCAAGTGATCTTCCCTGAGCACTGAGCAGTAATTTCCACTGCAGGGCACTTGGAAATAAATTCCCATTAACAGAAAATACTTCACCCAGATATGGTGATAAAGTACATAAATTAATCCCACAGGCTTCCTGAAGAGCTGGGAAGAGTTAAACGTATCCTGGGGGGATTCAGGAGCCTGTACACTGCATTAGGAAGCTGCCTGGGGCTAACTGGGAGGAATTGCTGGACACTGGGGATATTGAACTCAGCTGTGTGGCTGAGAGTTTTTTGCATGCCAAGATTTCACCTTGGAGCTGATACCTGGGCACAATTCCAATGTTCTTTAAAAATAATATTAATAAAGACAGTATTAGTGTGGCATGTTTGTATTAGTACATTATAAAAGAATCCTTTTATGAAAGTTACCAGTTCTTACAGCTTGATTCTCTGTATTTAACAAACAGTGAATACTTTCAGCTTCAAGTCTGGCTTTACTTCTGTAAAAATGCTGTGCTTTGTTCATCGTAACCTGCACATTATTGTGTTCTTTAAAAGAAAACTGTAGTGTAAGAGTATAGAATGTTTGAACTTAATTTCACTGGGGATATCCTCAAAGGATTCTTGGTTTGGGGATTTTTGTTCCCAACAAAAATTAGGTATTCCTTAGGTTATAAACCTTCTGAAGTACAAGTAGCAAGTACTCATGTGCTGATCAGGGCAGTACTCACAGTGATCTCCTCAGACTTCCAGAGCAGAATCTCAGGGATGTGTGAAGCTCCCCCAGAACTGGGTTTTGTGCAGCCCTTCATCCCCTCCTTGGGGCAGTTTCGTTTTTTAAATACTTTTTTATTATTTTCAAATTTGTTTGTTTCTTTCATTTCCCACTTCTCAGTCTTGCTTGATCTGGGGAACACCCTGTGCTGGGAGGCAGAGGCCTCCTGGGAAGCAGATTATGTACTTGCCTGTTTCATCAAGTGGGATCTTCCTTTTGGAGACAGAATGAGTTGACAGGGAGCTCAGAGGGCCCCAGGAATGCTGCCTTCACCCTGGTTCCATCGTGTTCCACCTCCTGTTTTGTGCTGCACTGTGGAGCTGGACTGTTCCTCCTACATCCTTAACCAGCACAGCAGCACCATCACCACCTCCGTTGAGCTTCCCTGCAGCAAGAAAGGGGATTCAGCAGTACTTAAAAAAAAAAAAAAACCAAACCAAAAGCTTTCAAAATGTTTATTATAAGATGCTCTTAGAAATGTCTAAGAAAGGTGAGGAATGAAGACAAGGAAGAATGAAAGAGAGAGGGGTGACTCAAGTGAATGTATCCTGTCATTCCTGCAGAGTTCCCTGATATTTTTAATGTATTGGCCAAGGCCAGAATGTTTAAAGGTTACCAAGTATCTGCCATATTCATGCTTAGAGTTTTTTTGTCTTCTCTAGCATTGGACTAGGAATGTGTGTTTGGTTGATCTTGCATCTCAATTAGAAAAAAATAAAGCTTCCCATATGCCATCTTGTGCTGGGGAGCTTGTACTTCCAATAAAACCTCTTAGGCAAGAGTTCCATAAAAATAAACAGAAAATAACCCCAAAACCAAACCCCCTTAATAAAAGAATTCAGGCACAGGCAAACTCTGTAGGATCTTTTCTTTCAGCTTCTTCATCTGCTCGGAATTTGACCTCGTGTGCATCTCTGGTTTTTGCTCAGAGCCACCAGCTTGGGAATTGCCTGCTCTGACTGTGGCTCTGGTGCTGCAGTTCCCAGGGTGGGAATAGCACTGGGAAAGCAGCCACCCCGTTTTAGATTTGGAGGGATTTTAGAAACAATTCCCTGTAAATTACACGTGGAATCAGTGGTTTGAAAATGAGAGGAGGTTGACAGGCTGGGATGTGCTTGAAGCTGCACAGAGCAGGGTGGGGACGGACTGTCCCAGCTACAAGTGCCACAGGCAGGTGTGCCCTTGCTCAGTGACCCTGGGCATGAAGCACTCGGTGCTCTCGAGTCCTTTCAGCTCCCTGGCACCTGCTCAGGGGAGAAAAGGTTTGCAGATCAAGGAAACTTCATTCATAAGCCTCATACGGCTCATGGAAAACCCGGCGTTTTATTTTTCTTCCAGAGGATGGGAAATAAAACCAACTTTTTAATGATTGAAGCCTCTTTTATGTTGTTGTGTGGTTTTTTTCACCTTCTCTGGAAAAGATGAAGGTGAAGGGGGATATAAACACCCTCTGGGTAGAGGCTACCTCTGAGTCCCTTAGCCCTGATGAGCTGGTGTCATTAGTTGTCACTGCCTTTGTTGATGGTGCTGGTCATTCCAAATCTCCCATTTCAGAAGTAAATCTCAGCTCTCCATCTCGTCTCTGAAGCCTGGATCATTAAGGGAATGTTCCCAGTTGAGTTACTGAGTTATTTTAGTGTCTGAAATAACAAGAAACTGCTGTTTTCTAAAATGGGCAATTTTTGTTTTTTCCCCCCATAACAGTTTGTCACCTTTGTCATCCTTGGCTTGCTTTGAGCCATAGAATTCCACCCAAGACACAAATATCCCACAGCCACGTGTCTCCAGAGGTTGTGTGTCTGTAGCAGCAATTAACCTTTACTATTTGCTGGCTTATGTTACAATTATCTGTACTCATCAGTTAAAGCTGTTAAATTTCTGGAAGGACTTGTTAGACTCTTCCTGGAAGTATAAAAGTTTGCTTTTTTTGTGGAATATTTCCTTTGACTGAGCAGGTGATCTGGGTAAGAGGATACTTTGGTGATCAAGAAAGAAGAAAAACCACAGGAACTTAAAAAGCAGCAGCCCTAAAAGCAGCAGCCACAGCCTGGGGGGGCCTGAAGGAGGTACAGCTGAACAAACTGATGTTGATTTTGTCTTTTCTCTTCAGCCTCATGAAAGATTACTTCTTTAAACCTCCAATTAACAAGCTGAGCCTCAACTTCTTGGATCAGGATTTGGAGATGACCTACAGGACGAGCTACCAGGAAGAGGTGTGTTCCTACTGGCACTGGTTTGTCTGTAATCTGTCTAAGCCACTGTCTGTCCTTGGGTTTTTTAACACATTTTGTTGCAGTTGTTTCATGACAAGGGTCATGAAATATCATATGTGATTTGCTGCTTGGTATTGCTGCCTCTGAAAACAGTCTCCTTTCAGTTTATTATATAATTATGGAATGGTTTGGGTTGGAAAGGACCATAAAGCCCATCCAGTGCCACCCCCTGCCATGGGCAGGGACACCTTCCACTATCCCAGGTTCTTCCAAGCCCTGTCCAACCTGGCCTTGGACACTTCCAGGGCTCCAGGGGCAGCCACAGCTTCTCTGGGCACCCTGTGCCAGGGCCTCCCCACCCTCCCAGGGAACAATTCCTCTCCAGTAGCCCATCTAACCCTGCCCTCTGCCAATGGGAAGCCATTCCCTGTGTCCTGTCACTCCAGGCCCTCATCCAAAGTCCCTCTCCAGTTCTCCTGGAGCCCCTTTAGGCACTGGAAGGGTTCTAAGGTGTCCCCAGAGCCTGCTCTTCTCCAGGCTGAACACTCCCAGCATTCTAAGCCTGACATCAGAGCAGAGGAGCTCCAGCCCTTGGAGCATCTTTTGCCGTGCCCTGAGTGTAGTCCAGTGTTTGGGCAGGAAATCTGAGGTATACTAAGTACTTCTCACCTGCCTTTTCTCCACCTTCAGGCTAATGTTTTAAGTCTTTAGAGTGGCCAGAGAAGCATGCTGAGATGCTAAGGACCATCACTTACCAAATTAAAGGACCAATTGCTGCTTGTCTCCTCATCAAATATTCTAACTTGGAGAATGGTAACTTTGAATTTGGTTCTTGTTTAGTCACAGTCTCATGGTTATCCTTGTGGAATCCAAACCTATGCTGAACTCAAATGTCCTAATTCCCTAAGTGTGCTGCATTCAGATACAAGCAGCTCGAAGCACTGTGGAGTTGTAAGGAGCAGTAGGTTGTAAAGAAGTCAGTGTTTTCTTCCGGATTTTGCACTGAGTCTAAAAACTCCTTAGTTCCCTTGGGGGGTGAAACATCACAGGCTTTCCACAGCACTGGATTTCCCTGCCTGGCTGACAGGAACTAGCAAGATAGTTTAAATTTACCTAGAGTGACATTAGATGTCAGTTAGGCTGCATTTCCAGCTGAAAAATTGCTGCCAAGAAAAGGCAATTGCTCTGCCCTCTTCGTTCCTCCTCCTCTCTGTTCCTTCTAATGGCTCTGGTGCTTCTCAGCCTTTCCCACTGTGAGCAGTTCATTTGCTGGCCTAGCATGAAATATTCATGGTTTGTTTTTCTGTTTGGGGCTCTTTCTCTTTCCATCTCGGGTGTTTTGTGCTGTGTTGAACCAGCAGCAGCTCTGGAGAGGTTGGCAAGTGCCAGAGCCAGCAGGAGATAAGCGTCCGGCAGCAGGAAGGGGAATGGGCCCTTCCCTTCCAGCAGCACTGAGCTGTTGATTTGGGTGATCCATCTGCAGAATTGCCTCAGGATAAATTAGGTGTGGGTTTCTTTTCTTCCCAGTATGTCCTGAATCTAAGGGCAGCAGGATTTCTGCTTCTGCTGCTTGTTGCTTTCAGTTCTGGGCAGTGTTGTCACATTCTCCTTAGCAATAACATAATTCCAATATTTCCAAGTGAGACCTAACTTAATTTCTTCTATTTTACCAAAGGAAAGCTCAGTTGTGTTGCAGTTCAGCCTCTTCTCTTTGGTCAGGATCTCCATGCTGATCCTGTAGCACTGGAGTTTAGTGATATCTCTCTGCATAAAGTTCCTGTAGCAACAACAGGGAGAAACTTCCTGTGGGATACAGCCTGCAAAATTTGCAAACTGTGCAGAAAATAGTAAATCAGGTAGTTTCCATTGGAAGGGTTGGGAAGAGAAGCAAAGCAGAGATAGTAAAGCATTTACAGATGGACCTATTAATGTGGCTATGTAGGAAATTTCTAGAAAGAGTGGGAATGTGGCCTGTGCATTTTGTTAGTGGCAAGCTAATAATTTGAAAATTATTACATAAACCTCCCTGAAAGTGGAGATTTTCACTCTCTAATAGTAACTCTGCAGCTCTGGGGCAAAAACCTGTTAAAGCTTTAATGTTAGCTGAGTTCTGGTTCAAAACAACAACGAAATCTTCTTTTGGAGAGTGAAAAGGTTTGTCAACAGTCCTGGTTCTCTAATGGCCTGACAGTCAGTGCTGCTGAAAGTGACTTCCAGAACCCCTGAATGCTGATTATACAGTGGCAGCTGCTTGCTCAGGTTGTGATCCCTCTCTGGAATCAGCTCTGCTTCCTAGGAGCCTTAATCTGTTCTCATTTGGAAATGAAGGCACTGCTTAGCACTGTTAGAGCATCTTTAACTCTGTCACTTGGGGATCCAGTGCTGCTTCCCTTAATTCAATTGGTGGGACTTCATGTGTGAGTGAACAGGATTCTGCTACCCATTCAGGTTAAAAGATAGTTTTGGCACTGAGGTGATGCTGGCTGGATTTATTAGGTTGCAGAGAGGTACAAATGAGGAACAAGTTTGTTTCCCAGTATTGCTGGGTGCAGGAAGTGTTCTGAGGAGCAGAAGAAACTTCCAAATTAAACCAGAGCACTACAGCTGAGTGCCTTCATGGTGGCATTGATAACATAATTTCTGTTTTTCTTTGGAACTTGCTTTCTGTGGTCTCTTGGGCAGATACAAACACTCCTAGGGCTGGGCTCACCTTCATAAGCTTGGATGTGGAGCTCATGGTCTGGTTTTCAGCAGGACTGACCATGGTAGCACACAAGCACATGGTAGCTGTACAAGCACTGGGCCAGGCCAGGATGGGATGGGAATGTGTGCTGAGGGGTTATGGAAGAGCAGAACTTGGTGTCCTGGGCTCTGATCAATTTGGTTTACATGGGTTTTAATCTGGTCTGAAATGGAGGTGTGAATTCTGCCACGGGAGCTGTGTCTGTGGAGTGGTGTTGGAGGGTTTTCTTAACCATCAGTGCTAAAAAGGTTATAGTAAAATCTATTATTATTTTAAATTAAAATAATTGAAGAAAATATCCCATAACTTATCTTCTGCTTATTATATTTATAGAATAGTCAATTTTCATGTTGTTTTATTTCTTTGTCGTAAGTGTGTAAAAATCACCCCAGGCCTGGGGTCTGTGCCACCAATACTTCTTTTTGACACAGTCTTCTCAGGGAGCTGTGACAGCCATCAAAACATCTCTTCTTGTTTCCAACCAGTCCTTATGCTGGATTAATGCAGTGGCCAAAACTTCTTCATTCCTTTATTTCTTAGGAGCTGCTCTTCATCATCCAGTTGAATTTGGCAAAATAGCGTTTATTCCTTTTCATCCCTTCCCTCAATCCCTGGGTTATTCTTTATAACCCACAGGTTGTAAAGAATGCTCCAGTGAAGACGTTTGCCAGTGCTACCTTCAGCTCGCTCCTGGACGTGTTCCTGTCCACCACAGTCTTCCTCATCCTCTCCATCACGTGTTTCCTGAAGCACGGAATGGTCGCATCCCCTCCGCCACCTGCGGCCGTCGTGGTGTTCGTCATCGCCGTCCTGCTGGAAGTGCTGTCCCTCGTTGTCTCCATCAGGTAAAGAAAGTGTAACCAAGTCTGCAAATAGCAGGGAGAGCTGCAGTGGTGCCTGGCTCAGGAACATTTTGTTTGACAGCATCCCAGGAACTCACTTGGACGGGCTGTAACACTTGAACAGAGTCAGTGCAGCCAGGGCTCACAGCACATCTTGTGCAGGGAGAGCTCTGGCTACAGGAATTGCAGCAGAATTCTGACTCTGATAGAGATCACTTAGGAAAATGGAATCTGCACCCCATCCCTGCTCCTCTTGCTGTTCCTTGGGATGCCACATGCCACTGTATGTTCTCTCCTCACAGGACCATCAGAATTCAAACAGAAGACTTTTATCTGTCCTGCAAACAAACCCACCCAAAAAACTGCTCCTTTAAATTCCAAGATAAAAGTACACAGTTCTGGGGTTAAAACTGACATCGTGTGTCTGAGATGCAAAGAGCAGTTCTGCCCTTAAAGAAAGAAAGAAGAGAAATTGCCAAAGGCACATTGTGTCTGTCCAGAATTATTTTTTTTTTAAATTCCATGGGTTAACATTGAGATAGTTCATTATTTCTATGTCTGACACATAACTGCAGTCCAGTGTTTCCCCCAGTGGGAACGGGCACTGCTGCTGAAGGGAAGGGGCACTGGTTTGTCTCCACCAAAGGGGTGGCACTTGGCAGGGCTGTGCTCAGAGGCACCAACCCCACACCTGAAGCCTTATCCTGCCCCTCAGCCTCTCCTGTGCCCTCAGTGGGCTTGGCTACAGGTCCCTGGTTTGTAACAGCAACTCCTCATTCCCCGTTTGTACCCAGTCACCCCCAGTGCTGGGGTGTTCTGGGCTTCGAGGACACTGCTGTGGTGACTCCTCCATCCCCGGGGTTACTCACACGCTCAGGGGAGCAGAGAGCACTTTGTTCCGTGCAGCTCGTGCTGTCCTGGGCGTGCTGTGTGATCTACAGATACCCCATGTAACCTGTCATTAACCCAGCTGATCGACCTGTTAATGAGCTGTTTGTTAGTCTGGAAGTGTGGGAAGAGTTCACTGTGCCCTCCTCATCCCCGTGTTCCCTGCGCTTCCCTGACACAACAGCAGGCCAAGGGTGCTGTGTGCTAATGGGTGTCCTCTCCTGGAGTTCTGCAGCTCTGTCAGGAATGTGTCAGTCAAAATGCTTTTGTAATCATGAGCTGGAAGCAACTCTGCTGCTCTTTCAAAAGAAATAAGAGATTGCAGTTTGCACTCTTATTTTGGGTTTGCAGGGTTGAGGTAAAAAATACTGAATTAATGCTTTAGTCACTGAAGGAAGTTCGTTCCTCGCTGGGCATATAAATGTGTGCAAGTGGATTTGCATCAAAGCTGGCATATGGAGTAGAGAGAAGTCATCTATGAATGCTATTAAAGATAGGATTTCTTAGCAGGGGTGTTTGGTTGTTGCAGTTTGAATAGTTTTTAGAAAATCTAGAAATTCAGAGAGTTAACAGCTGTATTGGGAGATGGCTGAACTGCTAAAGATTTCATTCTAAACTGTGTTAATTGTTGCTCTGTCCTCTCTCTTGCATCAGAAATGCATTTTCCCCTTTTTTGGGGCAGGGCAGAAGTTTTTCAGGCAGTTTAATGTGCCCAGGCAGCTCTTTTAGGTGGTCTGGGTTTGGTGGCCATGAACTTGTTCAGCTGGGAACAGCTCAACCACCACTTTCCATAAGTGCTGCTTTCTGCTGTCCAGGTGTTATTTGGAGAAAATTTGTATTCATTCACTTCACAGGTGAATTCTTACTTCATTTTAGTATTTTTTAGTTCATTGTTTTCCCCACTTGTTTTCCCCATAGGACGTTGCTTTTGCCTTATTTTGTACATTTATAAAAATTACTGCTATAATCTTAGAAATATTTATAGGTAGATACATAAGGTTTTATTGCAGTCCTGCTCTATAATTGGTGGTTTATGGGTTCCTTAAGGAGAAGGAAAATTGTTGTTTTCAGTCCAGTCACGAGCTGGCAGAGTGCTTTTGTCTGTGAGTGGCTGTGCAGAGGTTTGACTCCACTGCAGCTCTGTGCTGTCAACCTGACCAGTGATCTCAGGACCCCTCAAATTCTCCTGATTGCCTTGGGAACCAGGAATGGCTGGATGGGGTAAGTGACCACTGCCTCTCCCTGCCCTCTCCTTCAAACCAGCAGGGATGTTTTGACTTTATATTGTGTATTTGCTTTATAGTAAATACCTAAAATACACTTCTGGGCCACCCCTGGGTCTCCCCAACCTGAGGCACACACTGTACAGTTCCTTTGGGCAGGGAGGTGAAAATCATCTTATTCCTCTTCAAATCCTCTTCCAAGTGAGGGCTGCTCCCTCTGACCACTCACTATGCACAGAAACGGTGCAGAACTTCCTGTGCAGAAATGTCATCCCAAATGGCAATCACAGAATACCACCGAGATATCTTCGGGGAGGAGACTGGACTACAATGCTGGGCACAATCCCAGAATTTCAGGAAAAGGGATTATTTTAAGACCAGAAAATTCTTGCCTAAGTTTCACATTGTATGTTCATTATCATGATGCTAAACACCCTGTCTTTAAATCAGCCTAAATTGTAATTAAATCCAGGTCTCAGCCTAGCAAGGGCTCCCTTGGCTCAGCCCTCAGTCCAGCTGTGGGAGGGAAGAGGAGAGCACAGCACTGTCACAGCCTGGGCTGTGAGAAACATCTTAAAACTTGAGTTCTGCAACAGCAAAAGTCCTCGTGGAGCAAAGCTTACGAGGGAGAGGGATGTTTTGATTCCTCTGAAGTGTCTGATAATAAATTATTGGAGTACCTATAGATGAGGATCCCACTGTTAGCACAAGAGCCACTTGAAAATTAATTGTATAAAGCTGCACGCAAAAATTGGTGCTTCATTTATGAGCACGTGGAAGATGTCATCTCCTCTCTAAATGTTCTCTGAAGAATGTCCTTCTTCCCACTTGAAATGTAGCTACTTTGACGAGCTCAGCTGAAGTGTAAGAGATCCTAAAGTTCTGGTTTTTTTAAAAAAATTGTTTTTGTTGAACGTACAACAATGTTTGAGATTTCAGTTGGGAGCCTGAGGAATGGCTCTGCAGGAATATGGGTTAGAGACAGCTGCCCAATATTTGGTGTAAATACAGGAGTTTTGTTCAGTAGATAGTTTTGACATCTTGTCCTCAAGTAAAACTGCATATAAATAAGTTTATTTACAGAAAATGTGCTGCTTTTGATAGCGTGCTTCGGGGAAGGTTTGTGGGTGAAGGGTTGAGGGCAGAAGAGTGGATGTTTAGCCCTGTTCAAGCGAGTGAGAGGTGGGAGCATTTTCAGTTGATTCATGAATTTAAAAGGACCTTTTTAGACAGCAAAAACAAATTATCTCCTGGGTGAAGAAAGCAAGTGCAGTCCAGTAGTAGAAGGGAAATAGTGCTGTTATCTGACCAAGGAACTGCCCTTTTCCTGGTGCTTCACCTTCCCAGCCTTACTGAGGTGCCACCCCCGATCTGTCCTCAGCCAAGACCCTCTGGCCAACACTTGGATCTTCCTGACCAGGAGCAGGAATTGTTTTCTGGCCCTCGAGCTTAATGAACCAGATCTGTTAACACGACTGATACAGAGTATTGATGCTGGGGAAAACAATGTAGTCTGTTTGTCTTTATTTATTTCTAACATCTGGTATTTAATATCCCACCAAATTGCTGCTATGCCAAAAGCTTTTGATTTGAACTCTGGGAATTGATTTTAAACTGCCAGTAAATACAGAAATGATGGTAACAGTCTCCATTAGCCATTAATCATTTATGTCAAAGTTACTAATTTGAACTCCAGCTTGTGTAAACAGCTCAGATGCTTTAGCATTTAAGCCCTGTTGAGCTGCCCACTGACACTGCATTATTTACTGATACTGCCCTGTAGTCATTAAATCTGTCTGCAGCTCTCACTGCTGTCTGGATTTAATGCACCCCTGACTTCCTGTGCTGGGAGCATCAGGCTGGATTCAGTGTTAAGGAGGAGAATTCCATAATTTAATTCCGGAGCGCAGAGCCCCGCGATAAATCCCATCCTGAAAATATCAATGCAAGAAGGTAAAGATTACCAGGAGAAATGTGGCATTGTCCTGGAATTTGCACCTGCCTTTTGGAGACACACAGCTGCCTAAATAAAGCAGTGTCCTCATGGCGGGATTAACCCCTCGGGTTCGCCTGTGGATTTGTTGCTATAGGAATTTGTCCTGGCATGGAGGCTTGGCAGAAAGGAAAATGCGAAACGTGGAGTCCCTGGTGTGTGGGTTGGGGTGAGAGACATGAGCTGCGCTGGGCGGGTGCCGCAGAGCTGGGGTCTGTGCCAGCCGGGATGGGAGCCACGCAGAGCCAGGAGGGCGTGGGCACAGGTGGCACCAGGCTGCCTTCGCAGGGACCTGCGTGCTCAGGGAGCCCTGGGGCTGGCATCCCTTCCCCTTTCCTTGCTCACAGCTCAGCCCTGGAGATGCCAATCCCGGTCTGTCGGCTGCTGGAGAACGGAGTTTTATTTTTAGAGATGGAAAGTTGGGTGGTGATTTCAGATGTCCTCAGGGCTGGGCAGTGGGGCTGCCACTGAGCACAGGGACTGTTCTGACAGTCTGCAACCCTTCAGAAACCCCAGTTCTTACTCTGGAGATATTTTTAAAAATCTTTTATATTCAGTTTTCAAACGTCAGTGCTTTGCTGGAAATTCTGTTTTCCGATAGAATAGTTAGGATTTTTGGTGTGAATGGAAGTCCGTTAAACTGGGGACTAGCAAATCTGTGAGCACCCTCTCGTGGGCTCCCCATGAATCACAGTGTATTCCATCCTCCCAAATTTCTTTTTTCCCATGAATTTAAATACAATTTACAGATCTTAACACATGCAATTAGAGAAAAGTTCTTTATGCTTCACGAAATACTTGCAGTTGCAAGCCACAGAATTACAGACCAGAGAATTAAAATCTCATTCACAAACAATTTGTATTTAAAGGTGTGGAATGGGTGTCAAACTGGCATAAAGAAATGTAAATTGAGATTGATTTGTGTCAGGCTTTTATTTAGCATAAAACCTTATATTTCAGACAACAGGGTTCAAAATGAATGGATATCTTTTCTATTTTTAGAGATATAGGTGATATGGGGTAATTTATATGACTTGGAGACTGGGAATTTCATATTTAGTTTGTGGTTTTGGGGGGTATTTTTGATTGTGAGCATCTCTGTCCAAAAAAATGGTGTGATTCTGTACTGTTTGGGCTCTGTAGTCCAGAATTACCTGCCCATCCTGAGTCTGATAATTCCACACGTGCCATTAATGGCTCTGGATTCAGCTAACTGTGCTGCACCACCTTTTTGCGTCTTCTTAAAAATAATTAGGCACTTGAACAGCAGTTGCAGTTTTTCTCAAGTGACTAATGTTGAGCTTTGAGAAGGAAGTTATCCCAAGGATTTCTTTCTGTGGATAAATACTAGTTTTCTATGCAATGCCTTTGAGCATTGAGCATCCTTTTACCTTCCCTTATTCATTTTAGCAATTAGAGCTGCTCTCATTTGAGAAGCATCTCTGGTAAGCTGCTCTCCAGAGCTCTTCCAGTTGGCTCCTTCAGCTCTTCACAGGTTGGGGCCGTGGTTTTCTCGGCAGCTCAAGGCGAGAGCCGTTCCTTCCCTCACTGCTGGTGGGATCCAGCTGGGCGGGCGGCGCTCCGAGAGCAGCCGGGTGCCAGCTGGCCTCCCGGGGCTCAGCTCCTCCAGCTCAGCTCCTGCCAGGCTGCCAGCCCGCAGCCCACGCTCCCCTTCCCCTTCCCTAATGACAGGGAACGGAGCCTGCCTGCAGACGGGCTGGTTGCAACTGGGAGAACTGGTTCGGGTTGCGGTGTGATGGGTGCTGGAGCTGCCCTGCTCCTTAAACATTCCTCGTGTTGTTTTCGGTAGCTTTAACTTGTAAAAGCTTCCACTCTCCCTGCTGCTTTATTTACCAATGGAGAGGAGTCTTCCCTGTGCTTAACCTTCCACAAAAGTGAAGTTTGGCTTTCAATTTGCTTCCTCAAAGCCAACATCCTGAGGTTCTCTCTCCCTTTGCTGCCCCTCCTCACCAGAGCAAACACTCGGTCATCTGGCAGCCAGGCTGGATGGTTCCCTGGAATCATGAGCAGGTCCTGTGGCACCTTGGTTGCTCACAGAGCCTAAATGATGGATTTGAAGCTGTATTATTACAGGTAAATGAGAGGTGAGGAGATGTGCTGCCATTAACAGCTGGATCCCTGATTTCCTGTGTTCCAGGATGGCGTTCTTCCTGGAGGAGGTGATGACTTGCACCAAGCGTCTCCTGGTGGTGATATCTGGCTGGCTGCCTCGACACTTTTTTGGTGCAATCCTGGTTTCGCTCCCAGCTCTTGCAGTTTTTTCACACTTCACCTCTGATTTTGAAACAAATATACATGTAAGTTGTTGAACTCTGTTCCATAATGTGACGGTTGGGAGCTAACAAATCTTGTTGCTTGCCTGCCTTCCTCCACCTCCCTCCTGCTTTACATGTGTTTGATACAGATCCCTTGGAGGGATGGGGCTTTGTGGAATTCCTAGTTTGTTATGTAAACATAGTCATGGTGAAAACTCTCAGACAAAAATAGGAGAGGATACCTAGAAATTCCTTCTGCTTGCATACCTTTGTCCTCGTAGACCAAGCACTTCTGCAGGAATTTTTTTGAGATAATGCAAGTGGTTTATCTCAGGATTATCGTCCTGGGCTGGATTTGGAGATTGGAGTCAGAGAACGTGTATCAGTGAACCTCAACAGAGAGAACAGGATTAGTGAGGGCTGTTTGGGCTTTGCAGCATGAGATGAAGCTAAAGGAGAGAGCATTTGGTACCTAGGAATGGTCATTACAGGGCCTGTGGGAATGGTTAAAGGAATTCAATAACTGCCTTCTGAAAAGGAATGGAAAGAAATTGTCATATTTACCCCAGACAGAGAGATCTGTAGGGAATTTGATGTCTCTGTTATTGAAAGCACTCAGAATGGGAGAACAAGGGGTTAAACATTCATAGAACCACAGAATGGTTTGGGTTGGAAGGCACCTCTTGTTCCAATCCCTGCCATGGGCAGCGATGAGGAGAGGGAAGAACAGTTTAATTTAAAGGCCAACTGTAGCATAAAATCAAGGTTTAAAAACTGTGAATAAAATGGCCTCAAGCTGGAGATGAAAGATTGTTTCTCTGCAGGTTTCTCTTAGGCAGCACAGTGTGTGATCCTTCCTTTCCAAGATCTTCAGGGAATTCTGTTTCACAAAGCTCTTGCTATTTCAGGGCCCTGGGTGTAGGTAATGACCAGATCCTCTTCACTCTTCCTATCACAGCTTATTCCTGGGTACTGGGAAGTGTTGGTTCACGGGAACGTGTGACCACACATTTTTTGGTCCTTGCTGATTTAAACACATCCCGTGGTTATCACAGTCACAGGAGGGTGTGGTTGTCATTCTGTTCCATCCCATGCTCAAGATCATTCTTTTGGAACTTCAGTTAAGAATTTTTAAGCTGTAAAATGATTTTTTTGTTCATTCAGTTTAATGATGGTCTTTCCCGTGCATGATTATAAGTAAACTAACTGTAAGAATGTTTTCCTCAAGGGAAGGAAGCCGAAAACCTTCAAATCTCTCAAATCTGTCCATTGATTTTGATGCCATCCCATTCATCACCATCCTTGACCATCTCTCCAAGTATTTCAGACAATGCCAGAACCACTTTGAGTGTGTTCTCCATACAGCAGGTCAGATTGAGGCAGCAGCAGTAAAATGGTGATTTTCAT
The DNA here is from genome assembly GCA_013390045.1 of Picathartes gymnocephalus. NCBI lineage: Eukaryota > Metazoa > Chordata > Aves > Passeriformes > Picathartidae > Picathartes > Picathartes gymnocephalus. The sequence goes on along the minus strand of WEKY01020320.1, from coordinate 188,371 downwards.
CACCAAACTGAGAATGAACTTGCTTTCTTTCCTCTTGCAGATGCTCCAGAGTCGTGGGGCTGTTGGGTCACTCTCCAAGAGATGTCCCAGCTCAGCTTTTGCTCGGTGTTTCCACACTCATGGAGCTCTAGGAAATGGAGTCAATCTATAGAGGGTCAGGTAAGTGTCCTCCTTTACTATGACATGGTTTTGCAAAGTTTTTTTTAATTCATAACATTTTATACCCTCCCTGGATATAAAATAATTAAAATGAAAATTAACAAAAGCAGCCATGAAAAAAAAAAAACTTTCCAAAGCCATGCATCCATAGTAAAATCCAGCACATCCTGACCCTCTACAGGCTGGCTTCATGCTGGGCCATCACTTGGAGTGAGAACCAGTGCTCTGCCACTTTAGGAGACCTGAAATGGGGGGGAAAAAAGTACGTTTAAGTTAGGATTTTTTTATGAAGACTTCTGAAATTCCTTTTATCTGTTTTTAAGTCATTTTTAAAAAATGACAGTTGTGCTTGTGGTTTAAAAATGGTGAATTATGTAAGGATTTTTCACATACACTGTGTCTGCTCTCAATCACATGCTTGTTTGTTATGCCACAGGACTACCAGGCTGCAGAATCTGCGCTTCAGCTGCACAGGACACTTAAAGGGAGAGAGAAGGGGAGAGAATGATGATTTCATGCTGTAAAACACAGCATAAAGATAGACCAGAACTCCTTAATCTGAGTGCGGAGTCTCTGGTTTAGCTTGGACGGTCATGAATGTCCTTGGGAAATCAAAATTGGAACATCAGCTTGAGAGTTTAGAGCACTATAAGGTCGTACCTGGGGAAATGAAGGTGCTCTGGGCAGTGCCTCTGTCCTGCACTTCCTTTCCTTTATCCAGTAAAGTTGTGGAAGGGTGAAGGGGTTTTGAGATGGGGTATTTGGAACAGAAAATGTGAACTTGTCCTTTCAAATTGGCACAAGTGGTCATGTTACCACGTGTGAGTTGTCAATGACTGAAGCTGCCTTTTGGCACTGAGGCAGATCTTTCCTTACCTGAATTCAGCTGTTACAGGGCAGTGTGAGAACATTCTCTCGGAAGTGTTTTTAAAAGCTGGCAGGTGGGTGAAATTGCATTCTGCATTTTCAATGCAGTGGAATTTCGATAATTAGTTTAAAGCAGGCAGGATCTAACCCCAGCAGTGGAGAGGGGGTTGCCATGAGTTTTCACCTTCTTTTTTTCCCTTTTTTGGAATGAGAAGAGGCACTGAGCTTTTGGCCAAGGTAAGCTGGAGGCGCTGGCCATCGCTGAAATAACGGGTGTGTGATAAAAACCTCCATCCAGGGAGAGTGGTGACAAACCTCCTGTGCTAAAGGTTTTCTTGCTCCTGGAAGGGAAGATGTCCATCTTCACGTGGGAACACTCACTGTGCCCATCATCCAGGAGGAATTATCCCCTTTCCCTGCCGGCATGAATGTGTGGCAGGCCCTGAGCAGCTGCTAACTCCCCTCTCTCTCTCTCTCTCTGTTGCAGTACACCATGTTCATGTGTTGTGCCATTCTCATCACCATTGTGCAGTACTGTAACTTCTGCCAGCTCAGCTCCTGGATGAGATCCCTGCTGGCAACCGTGGTGGGAGCAGTGCTGCTCATCCTGCTCTACGTCTCCTTGTGCCCGGCCAGGTGAGCTTCACCCCGCGGCTGCAGGGGAACACTGCTGGGCTTCTCCCCAGGAAAAAAGGGGCTGATGCACAGGATTTTGCTCTCTGCCATGACTTTCTCCAGCATCTCAACCTTAATGGTTTTATTTCTTCTTTTTTTTTTTTTTTTTTGAAGGATTACAGGGGGCCTTCTTCTGTGTGACACTCTGTCCTCCCTGACGTGTTTCTAGGACACAGTTACAGACCCACAGAATTGTCTTTCACCACTAGTTTGAAAATCTGTTTTATTAAGGAATTTTTCAGGTATTTGATGGTGCCAGAGCGCCCAACTGCTCCCCAACACCCCTCTGGATTTATTTTTGCCCTTAGGAACCATGTATTCTTCTTCCATCTCCTTCCTCAATGCGTTTTCCAGTGTGGAAGGCAGGTGCTTAGGTTTAATGGGATCTAATGGGATCTAATACCCAGTTCCATTCTCAGTTTCCTGCCTTTTCAGAGGACTCTGCAGAACAGTAACCAGAGGAATCAAGATAATACAGTTTCTGTGCAATAACCTTAAGCTTTTCCAGTTTTCCTCTGATAAACAATTTTCTGCAAGGAGAACTTATTTGCAGTATTCTCCTGCCGTTGTCTTGCTGAGAGAGTCAAGGGGGTCCTTCCAGCCTTCTACTATGGGCAAAATTTTATAATCAGCTTGTACTTCTCAATGCCTTAAGACCCTCTCGTGGGATGGACTTAGCAAGGTCTTCTCAATTAGTCAGTTCCTCTCCTTCAGAGACCTGCTGAATCATAAGGTGAAAAACATGGAAAAAAACCCAAACCAAAAAGAGTTTGCAGATGCATGTTTTAGTGAGTATTTAGCTTTAACTCCCTCTTTAAGTGTCTTCAGTGGTCTCTTTTAATCTTGATCAAATTTTTATTTTAAAAACGGGAGAATAAAAGTCACCCCTTACACCTCTTCTCATTTGTGATTGGAGGTGGCTGTAAGGGTTGAAGAGAGAAAGTCCTGGGAAGAAATATCCTGGAGCTGGAGTCAACTGACAGATAATTTCTAGAGCATATTGACTACAGAAAAATCCCTTTCTTGTCTGTCTGCAAAGGGCTTGGACAAGGAGGGCAGGGGTCTTCTCTCCAGCTTCAGTGCAGAAAAGGAGTGTTTAGGTTCTGGAGCTTCCCTTGTCTCCTCATGGATTTGTCCCATTGGGTTCAGGTTCCCAGTGAAGCCAACATCGTCTGTCCCCCAGCACTGAGTGGCCCCTCCGAGTCACAAAGACTTCCTCCCCTTGGCTTTTCCCTTTGTAGCACTGGTGCTTTCACTGGCCAGCCACAGCTTCGCTGGGAATCATGGAACCACAGAATCCTTGAGGTTGGAAAAGCCCTCCAGGACCATCGAGTCCAGCTTGTCCCCCCGACCCATGTCCCCAAGTGCCACATCCACAGGGCTTTTAAATCCCCCCAGGGTTGGGGATTCCAGCACTGCCCTGGGCAGCTGTGCCAGGGCTTTTGCTGAAGACTTTTTATTTCCCTAATATCCATTTAACCCTCCCCTGGCACAACTCGAAGCCGTTTCCTCTTGTCCCATCACTTGTTCCCTGGGAGCAGAGCCTGACCCCCACCTGGCTCCAAACTCAGCACCAGGTTTGATTTTCCAGGGGAATTAGTGGAGAGCAGACCCCTGATGCCATTTCTTGATTCCCTGGTAGCTCTTCCATAATTCCCCCCAGCAGGAGCTCCTGGAGCTCAATCCCTCCCACAGTGTGGCTGTGTCTGCCCAGAGCTCCCTGGGGGTTCCTGGCAGAGCCCTGTACAAGGGGTAATGGAATACACTCCTGGACAAGCTCTGTGTTAAGACTTTGTGCAAAAAGAAGGAGCCACAACTGCAGATTTTCCTTGCATTTCAGCTTTATTAAGGGACTGGAAATGGCTCTTCCAAAGCTGAGAGGTGGAGACCTTGCTGTTGTGTCAGGTCCAGCATCGGCTCTTGCTGAGTGCTAAAGGGGCTCTGTGAATGTAAAGAATATTACTAATGATGGTGTATTTCCACCTGTGGTGTGAACAGCAGTGACCATTAATGGGCAAGGTTCAGAAATCATGGAATATGTTGTTATTTCATCCCTCAAAAATAAATATTTCAAGTCATAGAGCTGTTCAACTGCAAGTCTGAAAAGGTGATTGATAGAATTGATCCTGAAAAAAAGTCATACAGGTTTAGTTAGTGAAATCCATTAATTCAGTTTGTTAGTGATCATGTTTTTGTTCATCTCTTACCATGATTCTGATAATATTTTTTGTCATAGTGGCAATTGCAGCCCTGTCTGCCCCACAGACACATCCATTCTGCAGTTTTACTTCCTTTTCCAGTTGTTGTTAATCCTGAGAGTTTGATACTCCCTTGCTACTTGATTGCAGTAGAGAAATTGTAATACAAGTAAATAAGAAAAGTGCTTGAACTACTTATTTTCTCTAATGGCATCTTCACAAATAGGTTCTGTGTTCATTAGGGTTTTGGGGATTTGGGGGTTTCTTGGTTTTGGCTGGTTTGGTTTTTTTATTTGTTTGTTTTGTTGGTTTTTGTTTTGGGGTGGATTTGTTTGGTTTTGGTTTTTGTTTGGAGGGGTTGTGGTTTGTCTTTTTGTGTTTTATTTTTAAAATCTTTGTGCTGTGTGCTCACATAAGATGAAGGCATAACAGAGTCTTAGAATTCTGGGATTGCTTTTCCCCATTTCCCAGGTAAGATGGGATCATTTAACAATTACTCGTTCCAGGCACCATGAAGTTCTAGATTCCCCTTGCAGGGATTTGCATCTTTGGCTGGTTCCTTCTTCCAAGCAGATAAGTCATGTTCAGACAAAGTTTGTGTGCAGCTGATCAGGTCTGCAGTGCAGTTATTGGTCTGTGCAGAAGTTTAAAATTCTGTCTGAAATACTGCAGGATGGTTTGTTTATTGCTTTAACTTCCCCTCTGAAATCAGTGCTTTTTTTCATTTCAGCTCCATGGAAACTCCTCATCTAGATTTGGCACAGAACTTTAGGTAAGCTTTATATAAAATTGCCATCTTTATATTTAGGGATAGAAACATTTTCAGGGAATTATATGTAGCAAAACTTTGCGCCCACAGTAATAATTTGGGAATTCAACAAATTGGTTCAGCAAGTTGTGTTTAAGCTCCTCGTGTAATTTCCTTTACAGAGGACTTGGGTATGACCAAAACTCATCAGGGCTGGTGTTCCAGTCACAGAGTTGTGAAATGTTTTTTTCTCCTTAAATTGGATTTCTAGGAAATAGAACTGTGGAGGAGCTATTTAAAACAGCATCTGTTTTTCCAGTAGCAGCAGTTTTTAGAGCATTATCTGTTCACCACGAGCTGTTTATTTGATTTCCTTGGCTGATTTGCACCATTCAGAAGCAGTGGGAGTTGGATGCTCTCACAGCTGGGCAGGTGAGAATTCCCTGGTGTAGAGGAGCTTCCTCTGGAAAAGCTGGATGTGCAGCCAGCTGCCTTCCCAGGATGGAATGTGGCAGTCTGAGCCTGGCTGTCACCTCGCCTGGGCAGAGCAGGGAGTCATAAAACTGAGAGCAAAGGAAATTTTAGTCCCCAGCCTTTCAAAGCAAACAAAAATCCCTTCCTGGGTCATTAATGGCCCCTTAAAATAAAGGTGTTAAATATTCACTCTGGTTATTTCCATATTGATTTCTCATGGGTTTATTGCAAGTTTTTGCAATACCATTTTGAAGTGTTTTACTGGTCTTTGGTATTAGAGAAGTCTGTGTTTTCTAATTGCAAATTTGGGGGCAATATTTGGGCCATGTTGGGTTTGATTGAACTGTGCATGTGTGCCTTGGTAATGCAATCGTTTTCAGGAGCATATTGGTTTTCCTGGGAGGATGTGTGAAAACAAAATTACTTTTAATAGCTCTCATCTCCACAAATGCTGTGGTAGTTCAGAAAACACATGGGGTTTAGTACAGAGGAAGAGAACTCCATTTCTTTGGGTATTTCTTCACCAAGGACTCAGCACTCACCACAGTGTTGGGGTTTGGGATGCTCTTGCTTTTCTTACATGGGTTTTCCTTTCTCCTGATTTTGGCTCATGAAAGTTCATTTTTGTAACAGAATTCCAGTTCACTGAATCCAGAATGGAAATTTAAAGCCAAAAGAATAGAGAGGGCT